>BPLQ01000006.1:0-491132 GCA_021605075.1 Caerostris darwini | reverse complement strand
AAATGCAACCTGAAAATTGAGGAATCTTTCAGATTTGCCTTGTAATATTTATTTATTGAAGTTCTCTCAGTCTTTTCTGAATTTATCTTTAGTAATTTTAAATTCTATAACATTCATTTAATTGGATGGTATGTGAATATAATTAAAATACAATAAATATTATTTTAAAAAATGACTACTTCTGTGTTCCAAACAATTATTGGCAGTGCCATCATTATTAACTAGTTGGTAATTTATGCTTATTAAAAGTTACCAAGTTCACTGATATTCAAAGGACTAAAATTTTAGTTACATGCAAAATTTTCAAAAAATACTTATTCAGGTTTAATTTAATTTAATTTTTTTTTTTATGTTCATTCATTTATTTTAAATTATGTATGTTTTTGAACAGAAATGACTGTCACTTTTTTAAAATAGTATCAATTTGAAATATTTTCTGAATTTGAGTCACAATTATCTGAAAACAATATGTGTAACAAAAAATGTTTATAATCTTCATAAAAAAATTGTACTTATCTATAAGTGACAGGAATTCAAACAGCATTACTTTCAATGCCATTTTAGTTAAAAAATAGTTTAAATTCTCAGACACTTCAGAGGCAAATATATTTGTTTAAATCTTTTTTATATTAAAATTATAAACTGTAGTGTAAGTTTTGAAGAATTTATCACCTTTTATTATTATTATTTTCTATTAGCTAAAAATTTGTATTTTTGATGAAATAGAGTATTCAGAGAAATTTCTGTACTTTATTTAACACTGGCAAATATAACCGAAGTTGAACGACTTTGGTAAATAACATATAGACCTACTCCTCTTATTCTATAATAGTAATGTGCATATTTTTATTTATTTCAGGATTCTGAACGATATGTAGAGCAGTTATTAGATCTGTTTACAAAATTTAGTACACTAGTCAAAGAAGCATTTAATGATGACCCTAGATTTCTAACATCAAGAGATAAAGTGAGTTTCTTAAGTTGTCAATACTAATGCAATATTAAAATAGTAGTATATTTAATATCTGAGAAATTTAATATTTTATTGTAGAATTTAATATTTTTTGCTTAAACATGCCCCTTAATATATGAGATATTTTAATACAATAACACATTTATTGGTTATGCAATCAGCCAGACTATTTATATGAATTCATGCAATTTCCAAAACATATTTGAAAATAACAAACTTTTCTCCAGTGCATTTGTTCATACTATGGAGAGCAATAGGAATTCATGCATTTTATACCTTTATATCATTTAAAGTAAAATTCAATGAAATAAGTATTATCTGGTATTTCAGATTTTTATCTAAAAAATCCTATTCTTTGTAAAAATATGGATATATATATGTATTTGTCCTCGCACTATGGCACACAGTGGACTGTATAATGGGGAATCACTTATCCAAATAATCACACACAATGTAAATTAAACAAATATATTTATTAATAGCCATAGGTACAGCCACTCGTAGCCATACTATTTCAATCTTTCTGATCACGTACAACACTAACATAAATTTTTTCGCTGCTAGGACTTCTGCGCACGCAGCCGAATGCATACACTTTTTCCTCTGCAAGGGCTATCCATGTGCGCAGACACGAACAATATTTATATATAATTTCTTTGCTTTTAACATCCTTTGCATTGTAGATATCAAAATTGCATATCATGGTTTAAAAGTTAATATTATGATTCAGAAATCCTGGATTTTGTTAACATTCAAGAGATATTACAAAATTTTAAACTATAAATTATGAATTTTTTTTTTAATACTATATCTAATGGTGATGAACCATGTTGCTCCTCTCTTCAGGATCAATATCAAAATGTGATCTGTTGTAATAAAGACTAAACTGACCCCTTTTTGTTATGACATTGATATCAATAAAAATCAAGGAATTTTTAAGGAAAAGAGGCTTTTATATGTAATTTTTAAATAGTTACTGAAGTGTCAAATGCTAATCTTGAAAAGCTATGTTTGCAGATAGGAAAAATAAAAGTCTAAATCATATGTTTATAAATTAATTTTTATTGAGCTTATTAAATTGTCTTAAACTTAAAATCCTTTTAGAGATTGCTAATTGATTTTGCACT
The DNA here is from genome assembly GCA_021605075.1 of Caerostris darwini. Classification (NCBI taxonomy): domain Eukaryota; kingdom Metazoa; phylum Arthropoda; class Arachnida; order Araneae; family Araneidae; genus Caerostris; species Caerostris darwini. The sequence continues at coordinate 489,032 of BPLQ01000006.1, read as the reverse complement.
CATAATAAAAGTATGTTGTTTCACAGGAAAAGGTTAAAAATGTAATGAAAAACAGCACTGTTTTAGTGTAACAGATAGTAATGTGGTGGGTAATGCTGGGTGCAGCGCTTGCTGTAAGGTATCCAAGACAGCTGTCTAAGTGTATGCCAACTGCATTGGAAAAAAAAAAACAATATACTTTACTAGTTCATTATATTTACCCTAATTCACATATATGCATCTGGTGAATCAATTTTCTTGGATATCACCATCTACCTTTAATGTATATGCATCATTAATCTATTTCCATTTAATTCACACTTTTTTGCCAACAGTCACTAAATTCCAAACATATTTTATTTGGCATTATTAGTAGCATTATCAGAATTTTGAAAAACTAACATGTATTTTGCACTCACTTAAATGAATATTTCATATAAAATCATTAATTGTGTGCTAATCAGCATTAATTTTTAAAATTAACTAAAAAATTTTATTTTATAAACATCTTTAAAAGTTAAAAAAAATGCAAAAAATGATGTTTATTTTATGTGCCTTCTATGTTATAATTTATTTTATGTGTGTTTTTTTTTTAATTTCTTGATATACTTTGTTAATTTATTCTTTTTATTAAATAATAGGCTTTCAAGCAAGTTGTAAATGACACGTCTGTTTTTCGCCTTGAACTTCCTTCAAAGCAAAAAGGGTAATCTTAAAATGTTCACTACATTTCAATGTACTCTTGTGTGATACACTGCACTAGTATCCTAACATATTTGTTCATAGTGTCCATTTATATGCATCTAATCAACATTTATCATTTCAAATAGACATCTAGCTTGCCATGGCTTCCACCTGTATTTATATATCAAATCCTTAACTAATTAACAATTCTTTCAAAATATCACAGAAATTTAAACATTAATTATAATTATATAAATTACTGTAATTCCTTGAATTTCCATCACACCAGAGCGAAACAAAGGTATCATTTGTATTTATTTTTTAAAATCAAGTGTAAATCGCATACTAAAACCATTCTTGTGTCACTAGTTATTTGTCCTTTAATTATGTCATGTTCCTTCATTGCTCCAAGTACTTTATTGTAAAACTTTGTGCATGGATCCACCTTCAGCATGATGTAAATCAAATGGAATTCATTATTTCAAGTTTCATTCCTCAATCACCTAATGGTCATATGTGACCGCAACATGAATTTATTCCATTAATTGTTGTTAGTATAAGCATACAAACTCGGTGATGTTGAAATTTCTGAAATCAGATTTATTGCTCATCTAATATTACAATATATCCAATTTATACAGATTTAAAACTTTGAATATGGAACTTGTTTTGAATCTTAAAGAACAATATGAGAGACTCTGAATTAGTCCTATTTAAAATTGCTTATTAAAAATATATGAAACAATGGTCCATTTAAATTAAATATTTTGAAAGAAAAATGGCACTTAAAAATAATTTATTAAAATGTCATATTAAACTAATTTAATAAAAATCTTTTTTAATATTTTAGTGTTGGTAGTAAAACACAGCCTGAATCTCGTTGTCCTGAACTCCTGGCCAATTATTGTGATATGCTTTTGAGAAAAACTCCCCTCAGCAAGAAATCAACCTCCGATGAAATTGAATCAAGGCTCAAAGATGTCGTAAGTTACCGAATTATCTCATCTTATCCTATTTTTAAATAACTATATTTATATATTTTACCAAAATTATTATTCAATATCAGGAAAGATAAGAGTTCAAAATTTTATAGGTCTCTAGTAAGGAAATAAGATTTCTTGTTTATTGGCTGGAAATAACTTGATATGTTTTAAACATGGAGTATTTAGTGATGGATAGACAATGCTGTAACTTACTTTGTTTATTTGAATATTATAAACTTTAGACTATCAGCTAACTATTAAATAATTAAGCATACACAAAAATTCTCTCACTTATGCACCATTATAATGGAAAACAAATTGATTTATAAATGAATTTGAAACAATTGAATAAAAATAATTTTGTAAAGTAATTGTATAGTTGGGAAATTTTTTATTTAAAATTTAAATTCAACAAAATAGAAGTAAATTAATCTAGATTAATCGTATTATGGTTATGTAGAGTATATTGGTCCGAAGCCTGGCCTTTTATTACTTTTGTGAAAGTCGCAGGTGTATCAAATTCAAATCATCCTTTTCCTGAATCTCGCTTGCCCATTTTGTCCATTATTAATTTAACTAAGGTCTGAACTTTTCTCCCAAAATGTAGAAAGTTCATGTCGTTCAATATAATTAGCAAAAGCTAGCAAAGAGCTTTACTTCTTGGAAATGTCACAATAAATTCCTTTTTTTAGAAGAAATTAGAATAAAAATTAATTAAAATTTCAATTTATTGTTTAAGCAAATTAAAAGTAACATGTTTAGCATTATTTTTTTTATCAAATCCTTTGAAAATCAGATTGTAGCTTTTAAGTGGGGGGTATACACAGGGTTTTACTGCAGTTAAAATAGAAAAAAAAAATTCAATTTAATATCAGCAACTATTATTAATAATATTCATAACTAAATAAATTTAAGATTTATTAATTATTTCTTAGTTGTGTTACATTACCTAAAATTGTAATGAAGTATTTCATAGCATTTATAGGTTTGATTCTTAATGAAATGTTGATACCTTTTCTAAAAAAAAAAAAAAAAAAAAAAAAAAAAAGGGAATTTATTTTAATTTTTATTTTATTGGTATTAATGTATTACTCCATACAATTTTTTTATGGGTTAATACGGAAAAATTGGATTATAGAACTCTTTAGAAATATAAGTGTGTGTGTGCACACATTTCATTTAAAAAAATATATATTTTCCAAATTATTGTGAAATATGTGACATATTTAATCAATTTCAGTTTTTAGTCTTTTGTAATTTAAAATTTCGTGTTTCTTAATTTTCATTTAATTTGAGTAATTTTATTTGTCAAAGTAAATGGTTGAAATATTAATTTTGCCAAATAACCAATTTTTATTTATTGAATAGGTCCATTGGAATAGTCCAATTGGAACTACCTTATTTAGTGTATAGCAAAAAAATTTATGAAAATTGCAAGGCTAATATTGCAAAGTAATTTTGTTATAAAGATAAATTAGATTTTTGAATTTTGTCTTTCTTTTATGTGTAGTAAAATGGCAGTTATGAAATATTTATAATTTTTCAGCTTCTAGTTTTAAAGTATGTACAAAACAAGGATGTTTTCATGAGGTATCATAAAGCCCACCTAACAAGACGTTTAATACTAGATTCTTCAGCTGACAGTGAAAAAGAAGAAAACATGGTTGAATGGCTAAGAGTATGTTAAATCTTCATTCTGTGTAATTCAGGAAATTTGGGGAATTTTCATTTAGAGTATTCATTTTTAAAGAAATTCCTAAGTAAAAAAAACTGTTATTTTCATTAATATTAATGTATTTATTTTACTTTTTCTTAATTAATAAATATGAAAGATGTTAAAAAATTCTTATTATTATAAATATATATAATTCTCAAAGAACATACATCGGTTTATCTACATATATAAAATTATAAAATGGTTGGCATTTATAAGTATTATACAGCAAAAAATAAATTTAGTGTGATAAGTTTAACTAAAATTAAAAAAATCTAAAATTAAGTCTTTATTTGGACCCAGAAATCATAGTTTTATCTATGTTTACCATAAAGCATTATAGATTGTGTAATTTTGAATGCTGTTTTGTTATATTGCATAAGATGTGACAGTAAATTACATAAATTTGAAAACACCACCAATCTAAATTAACACGAAACGAATACAAAATAAAATCTTTTAATTTGTGATGAAGTCATATAAACTTCATAGGCATATATGTCACAGTAATTTAGTATTGCAATTTGAGAGAATCGCTTTAATTGAAATATGAAATTTTCACAAAATGCACAAGATGTTAACTTTTAAATGCAGGTTTTCTGCACGATGTGATATCAATCTTCGCTATAGAGTTGCAATTTTTCTAAACATTTCTCGCTAACTATGTTTTCATTTTATATATATTTCATACAGCTGTGAATAAAATTATATTTCCTGTTGCATTTTTGAATATGCACATCTTTCTGTCACACCCTATACAGAGGTGCCAAATTTCAGTAGTCAGAACATTTGAAAGAATAAAATCTTATTAAGGCATGCATAAAAAAAAATTTCATTATTTTAATTTGCAATTTTTGCCTTCAGCTATTTAAATTTTACCACAAATCCAAATCTGATATTATGGACAAATCATTATCCTTGGCACCTCTGCCATATATGTTAATGATACATAAGTTTTTTGTTCATTAGTTTTTTATGATTTTCTGTAACATATGTTTCCTTGTAGGATGTTGGCATGCCAGCCGATTATGTAAACAAGCTAGCTAGAATGTTCCAGGATGTTAAAGTTAGTGAAGATCTAAATCAACAATTTAAAGACTCTCACAGAAATAAAGGCACTTTAGCTGGTAGGTGACTTTTTTTATGAAAATTTATGTTCTGAATTGATTGAATTTTAGTTATATATTTCTTACAGAATTCAGTTTCAAGCTTCATACTATCCATTCATTGTTGTTTTAATAGCGTAAAGAAAATATAAACAATTGATGATATTAAATATGTCTGATAATAAGTATGTTTGTCAGAGGAAAATTATTGATAAAAAGCTATGCATTTTTTAAAAAAAGATTTTAGAAAACATATGCATGAATTTTGTCTGTATTAATCATTCGTTTTCTGATTTAAAAGAAGTACCTATTTAACTTCATTTAAATTTAGTATAAATTATAGACCAGAAATCAGGACTCATTCTTCTTATTTTTCTTTTTTTAGATTCTATCAATATTAAAATATTAAATGCTGGCGCTTGGGCGAGAGGAAGTGAAAGAGTTCAGGTTTCCTTGCCATTGGAATTAGAAGATTTTATTCCAGAAGTAGAAGAGTTCTATAGACAAAAACATAATGGTCGAAAATTGCAATGGTATCACCACATGTCGAATGGAACTGTAAGAAATGGCTTTTTGTGTGTATAATAAATAATGCCCTATCATTTTGTTTATTTAATTCATTTATAAAATTTAATGAAATATTATGTAATACATATATAATATGTTGAATGAAAATTAAGTATGATTTTCAATAATGCAATGAAGCTTAATAAGTCTGAAAATAATATAATATTAAAAATGTTTAAAGTAGAATATATAAAATAAGAATGTCTTTGTGTAAAGTACACAGAAATAGAAATATAAGTTGTAATAAATAAGATAAAGTGTTAGCCTTGTTTTTGAAATAATTTGCAATAGATAAGTATTAAGCTTTTAATGCATTTCACAGCTAGTTGCCAATAAGTAAATATCAAATTGTTAATTTAGTACTAAGTATATTTTTAAAAAATCTCAGATATATTTTGTTATTGCTTTATTATATGCATCACTATTTGATTGTCACAAAAAGGCATTATTTTATTTCTTTTGTAGATTACGTTTAGTAATATGGCTGGAAAATTTGATCTCGATGTAACTACTTTTCAAATGGCTGTTCTTTTTGCTTGGAATCAAAGGCCTTTTGACAAGATATCCTTTGAAAATTTAAGATTAGCTACTGAGCTCCCAGATGCTGAGCTCAGAAGAACTTTGTGGGTGAGTAAATATTAAACTTGGAGTCACAAATTTAATTAATAAAAAAATGTCTTTCTGCATTATATTACAACCACTATAAAGTTTTGAAGAATTTTAATTCTTGTTAGGAATGAAGGACTGAACAATGCTGAAATTTCTATAATTGATATATCTGTTTAATATCACGATTTATTAATTTTACACAGATTTAAAACTTGAATATGAAATTTGTTTTGGAATCATATATAAGGAAATGGGAGTTTCTGGGCTCTCCCGACAACCAAAATGTTTTTAATTATTATTTTCTAGTATGAAATATGTTCATTTTAGTTTACATTACATTACATTTCATTTTCTTTTCTTCAACACAAAATTATATCATTTTTCACTAAAAATTCTCCTTTTTTTCCAATTGATTATGTATATATTTTATTGCAAAGTATCTCATTTAGCCTCCGTTTAATGCTAAAGAATTAGTTATGTTCTTTTAGTTTTTCCCTTACAACTTAAATTAAAATACCACCTTCTTGAACAATAAATAATCAATATATTAAATTTATGGTGGAAAATATTGGGGATGGGCACATAATTACTAATGAACTTATTAGAAAGGAAAAAGAGGAGGCGAGTTAACAGATTGTAAATAGTATGAAATATGTTTCTTTAATGGGAAAAAAACAATACACAAGAATAAATCACTGTATAACATTAAAAAATGTTTAGCCATATATTTGAACTCATTATGATTATGATGGCAAGATATAAGTACAAATTTCTAGTCCTAGCATTAAAAGTAATCAGGCTATTAAATTTAAATGTATGCAATTTGAAGAACTGTATTAAAATCCAGTAGGAAATTTAATAAAAATGTAATTAAAATATTGTATTGACTGAAGCACTTTATTATACAAAAATATTATTTATTAACATCTTTCAAAATTGTCCATAAATCAAAAATAATGTACTATTTACCACTATATTTTTTGATGGTTTTAGAATCATTTATGGATTATGTAGTGATATGATCTTTTTTTATTTTTACAGTCATTAGTTAACTTTCCAAAATTAAAGCGTCAGGTTTTGTTATGTGCGCCAGAAGTTAAAACACCTAAAGAATTTGATGATAGCACACAGTTCTGGGTAAACCAAGAGTTTTCTTTGATGTAAGTATTCAATATTAAGGATTAATAATATTGGGGTTTTTTTAATTAAAAGAAATTATCTTTATATTCTAGTACTGTATGTATACAAAAACACCAAATTTTCACTAGATTTCTGATTAAAAGATATATTCTTCAGAAACCTCTGTTTTCTAACTGTAAAATGCTGATCCAACTATAATAATAATGTTCTGCCACCATTATCAATTGTGTATTTTTTTTTTTTTTTTTTTTTTTTTAGAGGCAACTGACTTAAGAAAATTGTCTTGGATGTTAAAAAAATTTTGCTACAATTTTTATTTTGTAATACAGTAATCTATATATTTTGTAATACAATAGTTTGGCTTCTCATCATTAAAGTTTATGAATATTTTTCTGATTGGAAAAATTTTATTAAAGTAACATAGTATTTGTTTGAACTGCCTTTCATGATTTTTTTTTTAATTCAGAAAAAACAACAGAATACAGAAAAGAGGAAAACTCAACTTAGTGGGTAGACTACAGTTATCTACAGAAAAGAGCAAAGAAGAAGACAATGAAAGTATAGTGCAGCTTCGAATCCTTAGAACTCAGGTACAAAAAATATCTCCATTACTTTTAGTTTATTGGCATTTTTTTAATATTAAAAATAAATTAATGGGGTACAGTTATTTCTTAGATATTATTACAAATATTTTACCAAAATAGATGATTTTTCATTATTCTAGTCAAATGACAAGCAATGTTTCTTTTTTTATTTGAGCACATAATTATCAAGAAAGGGGCCTGATGGCCGAGTGATTAGCGCTCGGTATTACAGGTTTCAGGTTTGAATCTCTGTGGTGCTATTAATGTTTTTAGTGGTTCGAAATCCTCTTTAAGCCATAGTTCTCAGTCTAATTGGCCCTCATGAACAACAAATGACTGTTGAGCTATAAACCAGGAGGTTGAGTGTAGGGCTAACAACCCTAACCTGTAAAAAGAAAATTCTCATTCAGAAAATACTAACTAAAAACTTGCAATATTAAAAAAAAAATAATTACATTATTCAATTAAAGTATATTATGTCATGTGGTATTTGGTGCTATTTTTCCAATATAATTTTCTTCTATTCTTAGTTGGAAATGATTTTTTTTATCAAAGTGTTCATTAAAGTTCAGATCTTGGAATTCCAATGAACAGTCCAAATAATGTGTAGATGTCCATTATAATAATCTTAGCAAGAGACTTTCCAAAAATGGAAACACTGTTGGGAATAGTGTATTGCCAGTAGAAGGGACTATTTTAAGGATGATTGTGTTTAAAATGTTGTACAATGAGCATCAAAGATGTAGCAAAAGTTTTTTTTTAATATCCTTCATATTCCATTATTGATCACATAGTTTTTAACTTTGGATAGAAATAAAAATATTACATTGCCTAGATAACTTTTTTTTAAATAAATTAAAATGAAACCTCTTGTTGAAACACCCTTTATAATTAGAGGCTATTGCATTGTAAAATAGTTAAATTTGCTTTCTTCTTTTGTTTGATATTTATTGCATAAAATTTTATAAATATATTTTTTATTTGACATTTAACAGGAAGCTATCGTAAAAATAATGAAAATGCGCAAACGGATCACCAATGCACAGCTGCAAACTGAATTAGTTGAAATCTTGAAAAACATGTTTCTGCCTTCCAAGAAGATGATCAAAGAACAGATCGAATGGCTCATTGAACATAAGTATATGAAAAGGGACAAAGAAAACATAAATGTCTTCATTTACATGGCATGATTCTCACTTCATCAATATTATTTATACAATTGGAATTCTGACCATCGTCATGGTCTCAGAAAAAAAAAGGAAAACTTGTTGCACCGCTGATTTTTGTTTTGTGACATGCTCTGTGGTGTTTTTTCTGACAAAGTTTTATTTTCATAATTATTTCCTTGTTTATTAAATTATCTAATAATTTTATGTTTGTGCAGTCCTAAATTTTTTATGCCTTCAATATATGTTTTAATGTTTGTAAAATTATATTTAAAAGTTTTCTTACTAAAATAAAGTCGATTTGTTTGTTTGGTAACAAATTGAGCATTGTTTATAAGAAATTGGTAGAATAGGAGTATTATGAAATAATACTAGTAAAATGTGAATCTTTTTGAAGTTCTTTTTGTATAAACAATTAAATAAGCCTCATACTAAATTATTTTGTAAACTATATCATGTATACTTAAGCAGAGTCGATTAAAAAAATAATAATAATGTTATGCAAATATATGCTAAAATTGATTTAAAAATTATACAAACTGTATTATTGCTCATAGGTATAACTGCACTCATTTTGAAATACTTATTTTGCTCCTAAATGAAATAAAAAAAACACAAATCAGTTTTCTTTTATTCCTTCTTTCTTGTGTTTCAAAATATGAATTTTTCGTTGTATAGCATGTAAATGTGCCTGCATTTAAGTGCGTTATTATTACGCATTTGATGGATTCAAGCTTTTAACTTCGCATTTGTAAGAAAAGAATGTAATAATAAATTAATTTGCTTTAAAACCATTTTTAACCTAATTATATTAAAATATTTCATTTTTGTATATATATCAAATAGGGGTTTTGTGTGTGTGTGTGTGTGTGTGTGTGTGTGCATACAAGTATGCATAAATTGAAATGATAGTGCAGACATGTATATTTTCTTAAATAATTTATCATTTTCAGTAATAAATGTACTATTATAATTATTCTTTTGCACCTTGTGCTTGTTTATACAATTTCATAATATTGTCTTATAAATGTTGAATTTATTATTAAAATACAATACCTATTTAATTAAGGTGGGGTTTTTTTGTTTTTTTTAACTGCAGAAATCATTTTGACAAAATTTAGAGTTAGTAAATCCTATTTATCTCTAAATATTTAAATTGAATAATTATAAAATATGCAAATTAAAATGATTTTTTTTTTTCTGTTTAAGGTATTTTAATTACTTAAAATGGCAGATTAGTTCACAAAGTGTAATCAGTAATTCTAATTTTTTAGTAGTTTATTACGTGATTACTACTTTTTTTTCTGGTTATTTGCAATTTTTTTCTTAGCAGCATAAAAGAATTAAATTTATCTTTTTGTATGTTTGTTTTATTTAAATATCTGCAATTTTTCTAACACCTTTTATTATTTTGTTATAACGAGAAAAACGTAATAAGAACTTTTTAAAAATTGTACATACATAGTTGTAGGGTTGAATAGTTGAAAGAATTCTTTACGTGATAGAATATGTATTAACAAATATCTATGCAATATCTTAAGTGCTTACTTATGGATCAACATATAATGTTTATTATGTAGCGAAAAAATTTATGTGTGAATGTTAACAAATTATTTTCATAAGTAATTTATGGACTTCAACTTAACAATTCCTTAAGCCAATCTCTACTGACTTTTTAAAGCTAATGTCCAAAAAAAAAAAAAATATGTATTAATTTCATTATACCATTATTTCTAATGGATGATGATGTAAATATTTAGCATGTCCAGAAAGTAAGTTCTGTTTCCAGGTGCAGTTAAAATAGCACTGCAGCCATGATGGAGTTTGCGAGTCCAAATTTAATGGTCAGTTTAAGACAGATTTATAGTGTTTGTGCTTTGTAGTAAGGGGTGAGAACATCTAATAAAAAGAATTCACCCGCTTCATATTAGTGAAATTTTATCTGTGGCCTAATTATTTATGACTAGGACTGTTTTAGCAGCTGAAATTAAGACTTTTGAAAGTGAATAGGTAACAGATTATGAATGGTATATGGAGGCATGCAGTTGTTTAATAAAGGATTATGTAATGTGTGTGACAAGGAATGCAGAATTCGCCTTATCCTCTTACCTATCTCCTCACCATCCAATTTTCATCTACTGTTGCTTTCAAATCTTTCCTTGTTGGCCAGAGTTCCAACAGTGACAATTATATCGAACTTGCTATTACATATTCATTATCATGACAGTTGACAATGAGTTTACATATTTACACTGATGCTATATAAAAACTGGTATCTCATCTTGAATAGTGCATAAATTATGACAAACTATAGTGCTAGATCTGCACATCATGCAGCAAAAAAGTTTTAATTCTAGTTCTTTGGTGAGTTTTTCATTTGAAAATGGAACTTGCTTTGTGGATTGCCCCATGTATATTGTGTAAGAATATTCAAAATGGTACAAAGTAAAGCTAATTTAAACACTGATTTTTCTTGTTGCATTATTTAAATCTATGTTTGCATTGATCTTTTTCTTAAATGTTATATTGCATTTTCTTCCTAATAAAAGAAGTATTATTTTTCATTCTTTTTTCTATATCAGTTTTTTCCAATCTTAATAGTTTATATTTAGCAACTCATTTCCAAGCTGTCAAATCAAATAATAAGTGATTTTGTGGTTATTGAAAACAATGAGAATCCCAAAATAAATCCATTGAAGACAAGTGAATTAAACTTCCTGCGTTCTGTCGATATGAACAATTATAATTGCCAAATATATATGTAAATAAATTTAATCATTTGTTATCAATTTTCTACAATTCATAAATGAAAAATTCAGACCATTAATGAACATGTTAAATCAGTGAAATGTAAAGAAATTTCCTTATTTATTTTTTAATTTTTTTTTTCCTGTGAACATTTATCCATGAACATGAACAACTGCAGACGGGCAATGCTTAGCTATTGTTAAATCTTTGAATTTAAATAAATGCAATTGAAGTTCTATATCAATTTATTTATTCAATTAAAATGGTAAGAATTTAATTGCTTACGATCGTTTTTTTTCCTCCGTAGCTTGGTTGTTTTTTATAATTTTTTCTCTTTTTCAGCTTGTTAAATTATTTAGTTGCGCGGGGAAATCTTATTTATTCATTAATTTTTTGTATTTAATGTCGCAGGGGAAAAAAACAATTTTCACTTTATATAATAAAAATAGCGATACCTATTGGATTTTGTTCAAATCCCTCTCTAAATACTCTTCATACTAATAAGAATAAACAGAAATTTTCAGCAAAATCGCCGAGTAGTTTTTGAGTCTATATGGCATGCACACAAGAACATTGCCTTTTATTTACATACAGATATATTTCAGCATACTTCTCTCATAAAGGTACGATTTCACCATTTTCCTTTTTTTAAATATAAAAATAACGAATGTGTTTCGATTAATTTGGTAAATTATTTTACATAATTAAATTTATTTTTTTTAAATTATATGTTGATGATTTTTTTAATTGTTAAAATGAAACTAGGTGTTTTTAGTAGCTTTTAAAATTAAGTATAAAATAAGTAATTAAAAACTTTTGTGTAAAAAGATATTAGAAGGATAGAAATAATGAACAAAACTGATAAGAAAAATATGACCCCTTGATAGTTCAATAATATCATAGAGCAATGGTTTAAAGGTAATGTTGCAACAACGATATGTTGGGATTTCAACTCGCAAGCAATTTTTATTACAGAATTCGAACTATACGAATTTCATGCAGTGAAATTAACGCAGTTATTCATAATTTGATCAGTCAGATTAACTTAATTTTAAAAGATAAATTACGAAAACGTATTAATGGTGAAATGACGTGTGAACGGAATGTTATTTTCGGAATACAAGAGAAGAAGCGATACAAATGAATAATATATGAGATGGTTGAATCTAATACAAATCCCCAGAAGCATTTACAAGCCATACCTTGAAGAGTCTCGATTTTAAAAAAGGTTTTTACTCAACCTGCATTCTTCTAACTACAGGGTTGGAAAATCTGTTCCAAAATTCACGCCTTGCTTCATTCTGCTGCAAATATCGCATTTCTGCGCAAAAAAGGAGATATTTCCTTTATTTTGATTTAGTAGCCCTGAAAAATTATCTACTATGGATGAGCTTATCTTCTAAAATCGTTGTTAGAGGGGGTAAGAATTAACCAATGTTATAAAAGTTCTGTTTTCATGACACTTTTGTTGGCAATAATATTTATTAGTTATGCTAACAGCATTTGTCATACGGCGAAAATTCTTTTTAATTGATCCGAGGCAATATTGTGGCGCCATCTGTTGTTCTGTATAGGAACAAATAGAATAAATAATTTGCTAATGAATGTAAACTACTAAATGTTTTTACAATAACTGTTTCAAATAATGTAATAAATTTAAATTAATTCCAACTTTTATTATTAATATTTTACAATTGTAAATTATTCACCACCAAGAATTTTTTTTTTTTTAATTTCTAAAAAATTTTCAATTTTTTCTCTACAACTATGCTCTATTTGTTCCTTTTTCAATTCCTTCTATTAGCTCACATTCTCCCTATATACACTCAAGAGCCAAAACATTATGACCACCCGTACATTTTGCAATGAACTCGCCTGGATGACGTGGAAGGCACGTGATCAGGTGGAAGTGGTATTTAATTGGTATTAATCCATGCCAAGACGGGTTGAGACCAGTTGATTTTCAGATCATATGACACACAGATCTGATGGATCCTGCGGATGACAAGTTCACCAAGCTCATTCAAGAGATGGATGATTTTAAAAACAAGTTTTCGCCCAATCCAGATGGTCGCTTATCGACGGGGAACGGTCCTCATCAGGACCATTTGCAAGTACCCAGTTCCGGCGCTGCTGAAGCCATGATCACTGACTCACCAATCCTCATTGAAGCTGAACACTGCTCTCACATCACTGCAGCTCAGACTCAACTTAAGGACAGAGAAAAGGCTGTCGATATGATGCGACAGATCATCAAGCATCAGGGTGTTCTGATCGATGAAGGACTTATGAAACCGACTGCCCTGAAACCCACTCTAGAAGGACTGAAGAAAGCTGAGGATGCACTTGCAGAGACAACAAAACGGGTGAGTGAACTAGGATTATGTCCGCTGACTAACTGCGCTCGGCATAGTAATGCGCAAGTAAAATTAAAATTAAATGCTAAAACTAAATCTAAACCTAACCCTCAGAATAAAAAAGCCAAAAGACCTGCTCCTAACGATGGATTCATTAAACCGCCTAAAAGGCACACGGCTAGGATAACTGTTGAAACTAACATTGCTAATCCAGTTCAAACTACCAATAACTTTGACCGCCTGTCTGATGATGAGGCTGATGCAAATAATGTCGACATGGATGTTCCTGCTGAACCCAGACTGCCGCCCATCATGGTGCGCTATAAGGATGATCTCAAGCATCATATTGCTGAAATTAGCACTCTCCATCAAAACGACATTCGAATTAAGCTTGCCGGCGAGCAGCTTAAACTTTTCCCTGCAGACCCGGAAGTACATAGAGCTGTCGCTAAATTCCTCACGGAGAAGCAACTGGAGTATTACGTCATCACTCCTAAAAATCAACGCCCGCTTAAAGCGGTGCTTAAAGGGCTGCCAGTCAGCTACACTGCTGAAGAAATCGCTGATGGACTCACTGAACTTGGTCTCAAGTTAGACCAAGTCAGACAACTGCACAATCTCAAGACCAAGGCCCCCATTCCGGTGTGGCAGCTTATCTACAGAAAAGTTCCTGAAAATGCCAAGATTTTTGAGATGACCAGACTGCTCCACTTATCGGTTAAAGTCGAGAAGTTTAATAGAAGACCGGGAGCATCTCAGTGCTTTTCGTGTAATCTATTCCATCATTCTTCAAAAAAAACTGCAACTATAAAAAACGATGTCTCAAGTGCGGGGGTGAGCATCACTTAAAAGATTGCCACATAAAGGAACGCATTGAAAACCCGACATGCATCAACTGCCACCAGATGGGGCACCTTGCCGCATGGCGTGGCTGCCCGATGTTCCCCAAGCCCCGCCCACCTCCCAATCAGGGACGAGCACCTGCAAGACCTGCCTTCAACAGCCGCACGGTCTCAGAAGGCGTATCCTATGCCAGTTTACTGCAAGGAACCTCCAAAGATTTACATGCAGCACCATCGATCTCTGTGAAGCCTTCGCATTTTGTAAATAATGATACTCCTATTACTCCTAACCTTAATGCTGACTCAGCTGCTAAGATGATGTATGTTCTAACAGAAATGGCTAATCTTTTTTCAATGTTCGGAGGTCTTGATAATATTTACTCTCAATTTCGAACAGCTACTAACCCTTTAGAAAAAATGCAAATACTATGTAAATTTATTATTTAATTGCGCTTGTAGCTAATTACTCAATTTTAACTTTTTAATTGCGCCATTCTTTTATTTACATTCTGTATTGTTTTTATTTTTCGTTTCTTTTTCTTACTAACAAGGACATAAACAAGTTCACTGCCTTTTGTATTATCCATGTGTTTTTCTTCCCATGAACTTTATTTACAAGCTTAGGAGTTTTAAGGCCGCATCATAGGCCAGGGTACTCCGTTCGTCGAATGATGATGAAGACGGGTTGAAGCTGTGTTGTGGGCCAACTCGTCATTGACAGGTGGTCATAATGTTTTGGCTCTTGAGTGTATATCTTGATCAAATTTTCAGTCGTTTATCAAATACTTTTTATTCATCCACTCAAGTTCAAATACATTTTTTTTTAACTTGTAGTGGATGGCACTTGATGTTAATACAGTTTTTTCAAATATTATTTCAGTAATTAAATTTAATTAATTAAATTTTTTTTAGATTTAAGTTACATATATCTACTAATAGATGGCGCCAGATAAACTTAAAAAAAATGAATGAAAATTGTTTATAAAGAAACGACTTTTTGCAATATAGTGAAAAAAAAGTAGGTATTGCCTTGAGAAAAATTGTTTTATATTACTTGTTTATTTATTATCTTGTTAAATAATATCCAAATTTTAAAATAATTTAATTTTACTAATTATTTAAAAATTAGCTGTAATTTGTCATTTGAGCAGAAATTCTTTATTTCCCATTTATTACTTGAACTGAATTTCTTAAGCACATTTTGTTTTTCTACAGAAAAGTACAAGTACTTATGTTATATCTAGAAATAATAAAATTCCCAAAAATAAGATTTGTTAAATAATAGTTAAAAACATAATTATGACATTTATCCGTTATTTAGCTATATGTAATTATTTTTCCTTCTCCTTATGCATGACGTATGGTGGGTGCTGTTTGGAGGGGAGGGGGGGTTGTATCATTTGATACATTTTTTATTTTTTTCTAAATTTGGGTTACATATATTTTTAAATTTAATACAAAAACACTATATTTGCTTATACAAATAGAAATAACTTATAGTGAACCTACACGCATTTTTTTTTTCTTACTCAATTCGTACATAATTTAATACTTTTAAATTTTTAATGAATCTATTTTTACGTGTCCACTTAAGTAAGGAGTAGCAACCTATCGCTTCAGTAGCCACCTGAACCATGACGACTTCAAGTGCAGCAAGAAGGTTGCTTTCACCTTTGTTCGATACTTGAAAAGTCGAGATAGGTCACTGATGCTACATCCCGATCATGACGAAGCACCCACAAACCCAAAGAATTCGTGTTTGTAAATAACTATGCCTTAGCATAGCTTCTCCGAAAAGGTATGTATCTCAAAAAAAAATAAAAAAATAAGGAGTCTAATATATTACACTTATAAAGAAATAATGATGACATTCTACACCAGGAATGGCAAAAAAAACATAGCATTACGTTCAAAGTTGTTATAAAAGTTTTGAACACAATGTCCCCATTTGTGTTTGAGGGAGGGGGATTTACCGACAATGGTGATCGAAGCCAATTTTCTTATGTAAATTAGTCAAACCTATAAAGAGATTTGCAGGCAAAACCAGAAAATCATTCTGCTTGCCTTTGCCATCGTTAATCATGCCCTTGCAGAAGAAAGATCGAGCTTCATTGGTAAAACTGCAGGAATATCATCGTTTAAAGGGATTGCGAAAAGGGCCCATATTCTGTACTTGAATAAATTTTAATAGTTCTGTCAAATTTTTTGTCATTTAGGCGCCACAATTCCCCCTGGTGGTCAAAATTTGAACTGTTTTTTTTATTGCAGAAATCTTTTCCATGGGCCAAATACCGTATATACCAAGTTTCATCAAGATCCGTTTGGCAGAACGGGCTCTAGAGGGCTCTGAACAGTGTCACTTTAATTATAACCATCCTGTATTTAAAATGCACACGTTAGATTAATAACAGCTTAAAATCGAACCCTGTAAAAGATGTTGAATTCCAGAAAACATAAGTCAAAATCGAACACAGAAATGTAATTCATACCATAGAGCAGGGGTCTCCAAACTTTCCAGCCTTAGGGCCATACTGTTTACTCCAATAAGTACCAAGGGCCAAAACTATTTTAATTTTTCTGCCATTATCTATAATTTCCAGTTAGTTGTTATGCTTAAGTTAAATTTTCTGCGTATTATGCTTGTCATTAAGCTTTACCTAGCAAGTAAATAAAACCGAGTTATTATCATTCTGTATTTTTTTTTATCCAACTTATTACAGCAACAATAAGCTATTCGCGGTCGCGGGCAGGATTGAGGACACTGCCGGGCCGGATTTGGCCCGCGGGCCGTACTTTGGAGACCCCTGCCATAGAGTAACAATGAAACAAAAATATACACAGTCCAGTTACATTAATGTGACCACCACTTACTTTCGAAGTCAACGTGAAATAACCAATCACAAAAGGCAGGTGGCAGCACATTGCAGTGGAGTGTATATAAAGGATGTCCTATAGGGCATCGGAAAGCATTTGTATCGTTGGAGTAATGCAGAAACGTAGCTATTTATCCGATTTCCAAAGGGGCGTGATTATTGGCTTTCGGGCCAATGGTAGAAGCATTTCGGAAACGGCTAATTTTGTGAACTGTTAGCGTGCCGCCGTGGTAAAAGTATACCGTGCATGGCAAAATGGCACTATCCAAAATCAGCGGCGTGGCACATGTGGTGCACCACGGGATATAGATGACAGAGGCGAACGAAGGCTACGGAGATGCGTTCGAGCGAATAGACGTGTAACTGTTGAACAACTGACCGTCCAGATGAACCAAGGGGCTACCAAGAGTGTATCCTCAGCAAAGGTTCAGTGAACGCTGCTGCGCATGGGCCTCCGCAGCAGACGCCTGGTTAATGCACCTATGCTGACTGCTGTTCATCGGCGACGAAGGCTAGAATTTGCACGCCAGTACCGAAACGACATCCATAGAATGACGACAGGTGGCTTTTTCCGATGAATCACGTTTTATGCTCCTTCTGACAGATGGGCGTTGGCGTTTACGGCGTGAAACGTCTGAAAGCAAACACCCTGCAACAATTGCCGGAAGGATCCAAGCTGGAGGAGGGAGCTTTATAGTTTGGGGAATGTTTTCCTGGCATTCACTGGGTGCACTCACCATTGTGGAAGGCACGATGGATCAACACAAGTATGCATCTGTCCTTGCGGACCATGTCCACCCCTACATGCAAATTATTTTTCCTCAGAATGTTGGCATCTACCAGCAGGACAATGAGAGGTGTCATACAGCTCGAAGTGTCACACATGTGCGTGGTTCGAATAGCACCAGGATGAGTTTACCGTACTCCCCTGGCAGTAAACTTACCGGATTTAAACCCAATCGAGAATCTGTGGGACCACCTTGATCGGGTTGTTCGCGCCATGGATCCTCAACCGCGTAATCTAGCGCAGCTGGCCACGGCACTGGAGTCGGCATGGCTCAGCATCCCAGTGAACACCTTCAGAAACCTAATTGACTCTCTTCCTGCACGTCTCGCAGCGGTCCGCTCTGCCATAGGGGGTTATTCTGGCTTTTGACAGGTCACATTAATGTGACTGGACTGTGTAGATAGAGTAACAATAAAACAACTAAAAGAATAGGCGATGTATAGCTGCTTGGCTTTTTTCAATGCTGTCATTTATTACGAAAAAAAACATGTTACGAAGCGATTGTGGAAATTCTAAGAAATACCTGATATTCTTCTTTACATTTATTTAACTATGCGCTTGCTAAACATAAATAGATACAGAAAAAAATGTTATTTTGTTTATAAATCTGATAATTTTGAATGAAATATTATAAAATGTTGCAAAAAGTTCATATTAAAGAATATTGTATTTTTTTAATCATTTTGGTGGGAAAATACTACAAAAGAAAATATTTTAATAGAATATAAATGCCAAATATTTAGAAAAATTAAATTGTTTATTTACAGCTAAAAAAATTAACCATTACTTTTGAAAATCGTTCATGATAGTAGACCTTTTTCCCCTTTCCCGCCAACAGCATAGACTAGTAATAGCCAACAGTGAAGATTGTTGCCAAAAATCACCAAGCTGTCATCAAATATGTTAAACTACAAAGTAAAAATAACTTGAGGTGCATGATCATCGGAGGATTGCTACAAATTGATGTTTGCTACAAATTGAAAAACCCAATGCGAGTTCTTTTATATTGCTACTCTTTGGGACAATACTAAGTATACAAATACCATACAAGAAAATTTATTAACAGAATATAAATGTCAAATATTCAGAAAAATTAAATTTACATTTATTTCCTACTAAAAAAATTATTTTACATTTCTTTTGAAAATCTTTCTAGGATAGTAGACCTTTTTGTACCTTCGCCAATAGCATAGAGTAGTAATGGCCAACAGTAAAGATTATTGCCCAAACTCGCCAAGTCATCATCGTATATATTAAAGTGCTATGCTAAACTGCTTCATATCTGTTGTACCACTGGTGAATGATGACAGATTAAGCGGTGAAACAACATATTGAATATAAATTGTTATTAATTAATAATTTATAGTTGTTGCGAATTATTTGTAATTAAAAAATCACTATTAAAATGCATAAACACTTTTTTTTAATTACGTCGAGGACTGGGTCGTATTGACCATTTCCTTGCGAGCAGCCAATACAAACTAGCCTAATTGTCGGTAGGTAAAGTTCCTAAAATAGTGTTTGCATTGGAAGCACAAACTGTGAAGTGAGTAAAGCTCATAGTATCTCTAGTGGAACAAAGAGGGCAATCAGGAGTGACCTTCAGAGAAATTCGGTGGAGATATTCTTCGAGGTAGTCCTGTTCGCAGACAATTCTAAACTTGGCTGCAAAAATATGCCTGGGAAGGTACAATGAGATCGGATTGTTAAGTAAACTTTTCCAGATCTTGCCCTCTGGCAGCATTTACCTGAGCTTTGCGTTCATGTCTTCCCGTCAGATTCACAATAGTGGAAACTGCCTACCTGTAGGGTATATAAAAACAAGGGCGTGGAAGACTGCAATCATGTTGAGATAGCAAGTCAGCTTTCTCATTACCGGG
Source organism: Caerostris darwini (assembly GCA_021605075.1). Taxonomy (NCBI): domain Eukaryota; kingdom Metazoa; phylum Arthropoda; class Arachnida; order Araneae; family Araneidae; genus Caerostris; species Caerostris darwini. The sequence goes on along the minus strand of BPLQ01000006.1, from coordinate 469,013 downwards.
GATGTCACAATGGCTGGAGATCCATTGGAATATGATTGTCCAGCCTGTACAGATCAGTTCGGAGATTCTGTGTTTCGTCTCTTCCACTCGTGCTGAATCACAATAACGGGTAGAGCGGAGAGTGAGGATCGCTGACTGTGAATCGACAAGAAAAGCAGCATGTCTGTAAGCAATATTTGTGTCAGATAGATAAAATGCTTCTTGTCGAACAGCCTCAAAGTTCGTAGCATTTAAACCCACTGCTCAAAAACCTCCAAAAAGATTCTCAAAGTTAAAACCGGCTCCTGGTCCTTCCTTCTGGGCAGAACCATTGGTATAAATATGGAGTTAGGTATCCATTGGATATCTATCGGCAATGGTTTTGAGGGCTACAGAAAGGAGAAAAGCAGGGAAAAGCTTCATTCTTTTTGACATGGAGGTTAATTAAGAGATTTGAAGTGAAAAAGTTAATTTAATCATCACTTATAGACTTCTCTGTCTGAATGGAGTAGTGCTTCTTGTGATATTTGAACAATTGTTTCTTCATAAAATCTAGAGTAATTAAATTTTGTTATATTCTTGTAGCTATTGAATTTGATAGTTCTTGTGGGGATTATACTCTTTAGGGTTCGAATTTTCCCTCTTTTCCGCGCCAAATGGAATCGCCAAAACAGCAGTATTTTGTAACCGCAGCGACTATTTTAGGTGTCTTGGCGAAAACCACGGGGGAAAAAGTGGGAAGGAGACTCCCTTTAAAGCAGAGAAAGACTGGCATGGGACACTTTTAAAATTGTATTTATTTAATAGGTCTGAGTCTTTTGAAAGAAAAGACTGATGGGACTGACTTTTAGACTCTTCCTAGAAGGAAGAATATAAAATTAAACATATAACATAACAAAAACATATTATGTAAAGCATAAAACAAACTAACTTCGATACGTTTCTACAAAATACTTAATTTTGTTTTTTTAAAGTTAGTATATCATTTTACAATATATACAATATATAGATCAAATTGTTTCTTTTTTAGGTCAGAAATTTGCAATGCTGGAAATGAAGACAATCTTATCCAATGTCGTAAGACATTTTCATGTCACTTCTTTAGATCAGAGGGACAAAGTGCTGTTTTATCCAAACATGGTTCTTCGGAATGTCTTACCTCTGAGTCTCTGTTTTAAATCTCGCCATTTGAACGAATGAACAGCAAGAAATATCCTGACTTTGGTTTTAAGACAGTTTTGTGACTGCCACAAAAACATTCATTGTATATTTTTAAATATTAATGTATTACAATAATGATATTGATAAATTGCTTATGCTGTATTGAAAAGAGTTGAAATTTTTTTAAAACGCTGCATATGATATGGAATATTTAGATAGATTATTAATAGTTATAAAGTGTTAGTAATATAGTTAATAGTTATAAATAGTTATAGTGTCTAGATTTTGTTAATCACACAATAATATTATGAGGCATAAACTCAAAATGTTTTTTGTTAAGGGGCGGAATTACGAATTTATTTCATGATTGCTCGGTTCGGTTTGTCTCTTTACTACAGTTTAACAGTTAGATTCCGAACCACTACCATTTACTTTATCCGGAGACATCTTATTTCAAACAAGTTACAACTTTTCGATACATTTTACATACTTAAAAAATATCAAAATAAAGCATATATCAAACCTTTCCAACAACAAATTTTTTTTCTACCGAGGATCATTTTGAATAAGCTCATAGGTTTTAATTATCGAGATGTTTCTTCAAACTTTTTGATTTAAAAAAATATATAAAAAATCAAATAAAAATAATAGTTTATTATTTTATAAAATCTCATTCATCATCAGAAAGTATTAAATTCTGTAATTATTATTATTTTTTTTTACTTAAAGCAGTTGTACAAATGGAACCGCCTTTTTTCAAACATATTTGTGAATCTTAATAAATAAAAAGCAACTTTTTTACCTTTAAAAATATCTATTAAAGAATATTTGGGCAAATTGCAAAATAGGGGCCGTTGGGACTCTGCGACTTTTTTGCGGCGCCAGCTGGGCGATAAGTTCCTAAATCTGGTATTCCGTGCTTCTGGTATACTGTTTGCAATTCACTTCACTTACAATTGAAACCAGTTACTCGGAGCACTTTGACGAAAAGATTTTTTGACGCCAAATCCCAACGACCCCTATTCTGCGATTTTGCAGAATATTTTTTTTATTTATCAACTTTTTTTAGAATTTTTTAATTTATATCTATAGAAACAAACATTCAAAAAAATGTTCCAAATGTTTTCAATAAAACTTTATTTCTATTTTATTATAGCTGGCATTTTTCAAACCGAAAAAGAATCGTAATGCTTTTGATTTCCAAAATATATAGATAAATATATTTGAATTGGTACTATATGCTATCAAAACACAAGAAATACATTATTGAATTGGTATAAAGAAGATTTCAGTTTTAATCTGTGGCAATATGTAGTTTAGTAAATAAATATTGAGGTCTTAAAAATCGAAAGTATATTTGCGAATTTGTAAACGAAATATTATCGTAAGAATATATGTAATTGGTTATTGATTACAAGAATAAAACGGTAAGCAATGTAGCCGTACTTGTAAATTTTTATAAAGCAATCTTGGCAATAATAAGGATAAATTTCATAAATAAATAAGAGCTATAAAAGTTTGGTAAAATTACAGAACAGAGGCCATTGGGATTTGGCGTCAAAAATGTGTTTCGCCAATGTGTCCCAAATGATGGACGTGATTCTGAGTGATGAGAATTGCATATTTCAAACACGATAGCTCGATTTTGCAAAGCATAATTTGAATTAATACAAAGGAAATGTTGAAAGTCTTAGGAATTTTAATGGAAAAATTGAAAATTTAAGGAAATTTTACTGAAAATATACTTACCTCGGTATGCTGGAATTTGATTAAAATGCGTAGGTCATGTTGGGTTGTATACCCCCAAGAATAATGCAGTCTGTCGTAATAACATCCATGTAGATTTCTCTACAAAAATTCTTCAGCCAAATCACAAAATAGGGGCCGTTGAGATTTAGTGACAATTTTCGGCGCCAACTAAGTGTAAAATAGCCAGATGTGGTAACCCTAGTTTCTTGTAATATTTGCAATTCACTTCATTTACAGTTGCAACCCATTACTTGGCGAAAAGAATTTTTGATGCCAAATTACAACGGCCCCTGTTCTGCGATTTTGCCAATTCTTACATTCATTCAATCTCATCAGCTATATCCGAATTGAATTGCCTACGGATCCAGTCATACATAATTTCTCATATTACGTATACGTAATTATCATGAGTAATTTTTTATCATACATAATTTAATCATTTTTGATTGTGAGAACCATGAATTTTCACGAATGGATCTCTACATTTTGTTCTACGCCATTAAATTTCCCTCTGCATCTCCACATATATCCATCAGAATTTTTTTTCGTAAATCCTTTACACAATCAGGACACAAGACATTCTTAGCAATCAAAACTTCAAACATACATCCTGACATTCCATATCCCTGCTGTAGCACCCTTCCTTTAAATTTAAGAAATACCTGGAGTATTTGTTTCCAAAATAAAATTCTTCAACATCAGGCATCGCTAATCGAAAGATTTTGGTCAGCACACAAGGAACGAAAACACTCGCAACTGTATGAACTGGTAACGAGTGAAATGAATCTTTCTAATTTCTTCCAGAAAATTCCAGTATTGGAGATAAACCATATAATTAATCTCGGTCACTCAAAATCAAATAATTAATCTTGGGCCATCAGGCATTAACCTTGGTTACTACATTTAGCGATTTTAGATTTAGTCAACTTGGCGCCCAAAAATGTCGCCAAATTCCAACCGCCCCTAATTTGCAATTTGACCCAAATTTTTAATTTTTTATGAAGAAACATAAGAATAATGTTATATAAGTTATATGCTATCAACCATAACCAAAAAAAACATTCTTTTTTTAAAGCAGATCAATTCATGTTTAAATTTACATTACAAATCTCAAAAGAGGGCCGTGGGGATTTGGCAATTTTTTTTGTATCGCCAACTGAGCTATAAGTCGCCAAATGTGAAGTCACTTCATTTACTTCCTCTTTCTTCGCTTCACTTCTCTTGTGTAACCCGGATTTCTTGCATTTTTTTCAATTCACTTCACTTACAATCGCAACCTTTTCCTTGACGCTCTTTTGCGAAAAGAATTTTTGATGCCGAATCCAACAGCCCCAGTTCTGCGATTTTATCGAAACAATTTCCTGTTAAGATTAATAACTTATTTGCTTATGAAAATAAGCCTGTACGTATGAAAGTAAGCCATTTTTTATTCAAATAAGGAGAAATCCTTATTTGAATAAAACAATCCGCATTTGCTGATTCTATTTCATATAACTACATGTTTTTTTTTCGTTCTTACTTTCAATTGAGTTTCTCCAGGCGGCAATATTTCTTGGGGAGATAATGCGCCAAATCTATCACCAACTTCTGTATACTGTAAAATCGGAAGAAAATTAACTAGGAGTAGTGATTCATTTCAAAAATATTCTTTTTCATCAAATTGTACCAAGAAACTTTAATTGAAATTAATATCATGAATTTTGGATGATAGAATGTGGAGACAATATTACCAATATTATTTTAACTGTCAATGAAGTGGCTTTAAAATCTCAAAGAATATGTTCTATTATTATTATTATCCCCGAGAAATTCCAAAGTAGCAATTCTTTCCAATTCATTTAGCTAATACAAAGAAAAGAAAAACAATATTCAATCCTTATTCAACTCTTCTTGTATCCATTTTTATCAAATTAGATTTATACACTAAAGTTTGGAGAGAAAATTAGTGAAAATGGTAAAAAATATTCAAAGGAATATATTAAAATTAATTCTGAATTTTTTAAACTTAATAAGAACATAAAGTTGTTACATAAAAAAAAAAATAATTTCTTTAAATTAAAAGAATACAAATAATGTTCTAACTTTTTATTAACATTGATTTTCTTTTTTTTAATTATTAAAATAGAATAAAAATTATCAACCGATTAGAATTTTTAACAAATTATTTCAAATATTTATTAATCTTATAGGATAATTAAATGCTATTGTGTCCAAAAAGTAAGACCAATTTTCAATTTAAAATTTCCGAGGCGTATGGAAATTCAATTTTTTTTTTTTACTTTCTTAGGTTGGTGGCACTGCCCTTGACGTCTGTTAGAAATTTGACATCAAAATATTCATTAGTGTTTGAGTTACACTTGGCTTTGTGAGACGCTAAAACTGATTCCGGCGATTTTTGAAATGTCTGAATTAATTGAGCAAAGAACTTGAATTCAATTTTGTGTGTGGAAACGTATAGAATGTTGCAGAAGGCATTCGGTGAGCATTCCTATATAGGAAAGAAATGTTTAGAAGTGGTATAAACAGTTCAAAGAAGGCAGAGAACTCGTTGAAGGCGAAGAGCCCTCTGGTCGACCCTCAACCTCAACCGACGAAGCTCACGTCCAAAAAATTAAAGATTTGATGCTTGCAAATCATCGATTTACAATTAGAGATCTTGCTGAGGATGTCGGAATTTCAAAAGGATCGGTCAATTCCATTTTGGGTCTCAAACACGGCAAATCTCGATTAGTACCGAAAACACTGAATGCGCCAGCTCACGCTGCATTGATTCTTTATGACTTTTTCGCAAAAAATGAAACCCATATCGTTCCACAACCACCGTATTCACACCGTGCAACTTCTGGCTATTCCCTAAACTCAAAATACCACTCCGGGGTTACCGTTTTGAGTCGACTGAAGAGATTCAACGTGAATCGGCGCGCGCTTTGAAGGCCATCCCTGTCGATGACTTTTTAGCATACATTGAGGATTGGGAACAAAGTTGGCATAAGTGCATTGTGTCCAGAGGGGATTACTTTGAAGCCGATGAAATAAATTTGGAGGAATAAATAACGAGTTTCTGAAAAAAAGAAAAAATTGGTCTTACTTTTTGGGCACAGTAGAATATTATCGTTTTTGTTTTATTTCACTTTTCTTTTACGACAACCATTGTAGGAACAATTAGATTGGTTGCCATCATGGCGAACTTCCTAGCATGTCTAATTTTCTTTTTTTCAATTCCTTCTATTAGCTCACACTCTCCCTATATATATCTTGTTCAAATTTTCAATCGTTCATAAAATACTTTTTATTCATCCACTCAAGTTCAAATTCATTTTTTGAATTTTATAGTGGATTGCACTTGATGTTGATACATTTTTTTTTCAAATATTGATTCGGTAATTAAATTAAATTAATTAATTTTAGTTTTTTTTAGATTTAAGTTGCATATATCTACCAATAGATGGCGCCAGATAAACTTAAATGAATGAAAATTATTTATAAATGACTTTCTGCAATATAGTGAAAAAAAGTAGGAATTGATTTTAAATTTTTTTTTTTTTTTTTTTTTATAATACTTGTTTCACTTTTCTTTTACGACAATCATTGTGGGAACAATTAGATTGGTTGCCATCATGGCGAACTTCCTCGCATTTCTAATTTTCTTTTTTTTCAATTCCTTCTATTAGCTCACACTCTCCTATATATATATATATATATATTGTTCAAATTTCCAATCGTTCATAAAATACTTTTTATTCCTCCACTCAAGTTCAAATACATTTTTTGAAACTTATAGTGGATTGCACTTGATGTCGATACAGTTTTATTTCAAATATTGATTCAGTAATTAAATTTAATTAATTAATTTTAGTTTTTTTTTAGATTTAAGTTGCATATATCCACCAATAGATGGCGCCAGATAAACCAATTAAAATTATTTATAAAGGATTTTTCTGCAATATAGTGAAAAAAAAAGTAGGAATTGACTTAAAAAAAATTTTTTTTTTTATAATACTTGTTTCACTTTTCTATTACGACAACCATTGTAGGAACAATTAGATTGGTTACCATCATGGCGAACTTCCTCGCATTTCTAATTTTCACTTTTATCGCCAACTGCAGGATACCATGGACCTAACATTGTTATCGATTCCCAAAGCTGGGGCCTTGGACAAGTATCCCATTCCTGCCCCAAAAGACTTACAAATCAAAGAATTTGCCATGTGGAAGAGGTGTCCCACCGACCAGAAGCACCCAGTGCAAAAGCGTCCAAGAAAGGAGATTGAATTCTATAGATCTAAAATTGGAGAGCAGGTCTGTTAAATTTGATGTTGTTGTTGTTAACTTAAGAATACAGTAATTTTTGTTCCCTTCCCTTCAAGCCCCAAAACCACCATTACTCGAAATTTCAACCCTCTATATGGCGAAATAATGAGTCAATCCGCACAAGCCATTTTGGTATATATTTTCCCTCCGTAACTCGAAAAAAAAAAATTGGACCTCTGTATCTCGAACATTAGCAATGTTTGATTTTATAACTCCGTCATTTTAAATTATTTCAGAATTATTTTGATTTTTTTATTGTAGTACATAATATAATTTGTAAATTGCAATAAATATGTTTTTTACCTCTGTAACTTGAATTTTTATTTATTTTACCTCTCTAACTCAAAATAAGTGAGAAAGAATCTAGACCTCTACAAGTCGAATATTTCCTTACAAAATCCGCGTAAGTCGAAATCGTCCATAAGTGGAAAACTCTATAACTCGAATTATTTGGCGTCTCCCTTGAAGTTCGACTTACAGAGGTTCTACTGTAAATGGAAAAGTGCCATTAAACATTTCGAAATTAAAGGGATCCGGTGGTCTAGAATTTTCAGAAAATCGAATTTTTTTTTTTTTTTTTTTTTTTCCCGATATTTCTAAACTATAATCCTTTAAGAATATACTGCTAAATTTTTGTAATGATATTGACAATATTTTAAGTTCTACAGCCCATTTAGCTGAGAATATGCTTACTTACCCCATATTGAGAACATGCTTACCTTAAACTTCAAACTCGTTTATTTCGAAACTACTTTCTTCCTCATGGTGTGAGACAAAAAAAAAAAAAAAAACTACTCGTCTTAAATTTTATTATGTTATTCAGTACATTAATACCTATCGTTGGAACTAAAAGAAAAAGTTTTTAAATTGAATACTTCTTATTTTTTACATACAAAAAATAATCAAAAAACAGTCTGTTTTATGTATGTGAATTTCAACAACGCGCCATGTTGGCAATTTTTTTTTAAAAAATTTTATTCTAGTTCCTGCAATAACTACACTCATACTGATCAGAATTTTTTTTTTTTTTTTTTCGTTTTTTGTTTACAGTTAAATGAAAGAGCCAAAACTTGAACACACCACCCAGGTCCATATTTATGAGCAGGGCAACTTCAGCTCTACTGCTTAACTACTTAAAAGTTGTTTTTTTTAATTATAATTTTTTTGTATTCTATTAAAGTGATTTAATTTATCTATAAAGTTTGAATAACATTGTTCATTGGTTTCATTAAAAAAAAAATCTGAAAACTCGTCGAATTCACGGGCGCTAGATCGCCTGGTCCCCTAAATTTTTATTTCTCCTAGAGACCAAATAGTAGCTATAGTGATCCTGGGGTTTAAATACTTTTTTCGTCGCCAAATGAGCGATTGCGGTTCAACTGTAGTTTCTTATCTTCCATTCGTTACACTCCGTTCTTCCCATCGGCTTTGGATTTTGAAATTCTTATTTATTCCGTTTTAGAAAAATTTGCTAATTTTTATTTCTTATTCTTGAAAATTATTTTAAATTTTATAAAACTAGCACTCTGGCGCTCAGTACCACAGATTTCGGGTTCGATGTGCACTACCGGCTGTGCCATGGGTGTGTGTAGTGGTTCGGAATCCACTTTAAATCGTAGGTCCCGGTGTAACATGATCGTAGTGCATTGCGGAGGTATTGTTACTCTGCGTAGCTTATCTTCAAGCTATGCGCACCTCCTGTCTACACGCACCTCCTGGTAGTGCTAAGTGAGTAACATCGGTGCAGAGCTTATCTTCAAGCTATGCGCACCTCCTGTCTACACGCACCTCCTGGTAGTGCTAAGTGAGTAACATCGGTGCAGAGCTTATCTTCAAGCTATGCGCACCTCCTGGCTACACGCACCTCCTGGTAGTGCTAAGTGAGTAACATCGGTGCAGAGCTTGCTTTAAGGCATCAAAAACAATTAAGTATTTGCCAGCTGCATTAGAACAAAAAAAAAATATTTCCAATGGCAAGTTTACATGATAACAAATATCATTAAAAAATACCTACAAAGAACAAGATAGAAACAAATGACATCAGTTAATCCATCAACTTAAATTTGGCAATCCAATAACGCTTCCATAAAGAAACAGGAGGTAGTGCAGAAATGGAAGCAAAGGGAAACATATCCATTTTTTCCTGGCTATCCCACAGGAGACAGAGAGGGCCTGAAGCCACTTTAATTCTGTATAGGTGCTTGAGGAGACAATCGTGACCACAGAAAGACCATAGAAATGCCACTGATGATAATAAAACAATCCACTTGCGTTCCACTGCAGAACTCTAAGAAACTCACACTGAGAGCCAGACTGAAGATCGTGCTTGTAGATCATTTTGCTATATCATATCTTGCCTGGAGGGTACCACGAGGAGGTAGATCTACGATGCACTCCATTTTATAAAAAGAACAGATCTATTTCTGAAAGGTTCTATGACTTTCCGTTTTACAGCATTCACATCCATTGGGACCAGCCATATGTAGTGTTTAAAATCATGCGAGAAACATACATTATATATTCAACCAAATCGTCTGATTCGTTTTAAATAACTTCGAAAAATAACTTTCATAAGAATGTTAACGCACAAAGTAATAGGATCCTCAATTCAATAAAGTTCGAAAAAATGCCAGTTTGAAAATTTTAAACACTTTATACTATTAAAGCTCTGAACTTCCAAATGATTTTATGGCATGATGGTTAGTCATAAAGTCGCATGGAAGACTGATGCCTAGGACTTGGACGGTTGGGAATATTACTAATTTTTCGAAATTTGTGAATTCCATTTAACTAAACTTTGGGAAATCACTATCAGATTCCTAAACATATTGAGATCGGAACATTGAAAATACCATATTGCTATTCTATATTGCAATTTCTAGAATACTTTTAGTCGTATTGAAAATTTGTATTTCTAAAAACCTCAATTTAGATCTATAAAACAATTATCAAATTTCTTCAATCTATTCTCTAAAAGGCAAAGGTAAAGGTAGTTGCAGTTGAGCAGTACCTGGATAGAAGTATTCTCGTACCTCCAATTATAAAATTAAATGAAAAAATTTACAAAATGAATATAAGCCGAAAAAAACTTTAGAGAGAAAAAAATGGCTTAAATGAGAGAGTATATATTTAGAAAAAACAAGGGGAAAAGAGAAAAAAATCTTTGCAAATAGGAATTAATGGAGAAATCATTAGCAGCCTGAAATACATCTTATTTGTATATTAATGCACCCTACTGTTCTAATATGGTGTAAGATTTTCCTGAATGTTGTCGGTCTTCTTGAACTCCGGTAGAGCCGCCCTGAAGGCTTGTAACAGCAGGGGGCCATTTCCCCTCCTGATTCACGAATTTCAAATTAGTTGGCATAAGGTCAATGGTATTTGAATAGGTTTCGAGGTTAATTGAGATCTCTGGAAGTTGTGTTTGCTTCAATGAAGGTAACTTCCGTGAAGGTCAGGTTCGAGGATAAATTTTTTTTCCTAGTAGAATATTTCTTCATCGAGTCCTCTATTTTTCCAAATGTTGATTTTAATTTTCGGTGTCTTTGGAGGTCTTGGCTGGAGGAATTTTTTTATAAGAAGTTTTCCGGGGAAATTTAGAGCAGCATCTCCAGAATGTTGCGGGATTCCCCTTGCAATTAGTACAAATTCTCGGTGAGTCTATTTGAAGTGAGGAGTTTTCTTTGAGGTGGTTTTCCGCTTGGAGACCGAAGTGTATTTTCTAATAACAAGTTTCATTGCTATGAGAAAAACGAGCATAAAAAGAGGCAGACATAAGAAGAGAGAACTAGAAGCTAAGATGCATAAGAAGAGAGAAATAATGCAAATTATAATAACTAGTGCTCTGGCGTTCGGTGCCACAGGTTTCGGGCTCGAATCCCGGCGGTGCCATGAATGTTTGTAGTGGTTTGGAATCCACTTTAAACCATAGATCCAGGTCTAATATGACTGTAGAGCGTTGGACGTAGTGCTGACAATCTTACCCCGTGAAAACAAACAATCTCCTATCTTGAAATCTGCCAGTAGGGAGACGGCCTTGGCTGACCATGGGGCTGTTGCGCCACTGATGATGATGAAATTTTAATAAGTCGTTTTATGTTTCCCTCCAAAAATTACGACTGCGGATTATAGTAAGATATAGCAGTAATTCGTATTATTATTTTTGTTGCTAGTCATCTGTACAGCACTTGACTTTTACTACTCACCGCAAATATGGTGGATTTTTTGTTACATGTTTGGAGTTATCAAGGGTGTATCTCACCACAAGATAATCCTACATTTGGATGTTATAGCAGGAAAATTACTTGAAAATTCCAGCGAGACATTCTAAACGTAATTGTTTTTTTAAAACAATGGCTGTGGCTTACTACCATTCCTTCTGCCCTTGCAGATGTAAATGCCTTGGCAAAATCTAAAATTATAATTCTTTCTGAGATCAAAACTAAACACCAAAGTACAGAACTAAATGTCGACAGAAGAACAGCTAATACTCTCACAAGATTTCTTTTTTGTTCTAATACATTTGGCAAACACTTAGATAATTGTCTTTGATGCCTTAAGGTAAGCGCCGCGCCGACGTTACACACTAGGGGCGTGTCGCTTGAAGATAAGCTTGACATGGAGTAACAATACCTCCACATTGCTCTACGATCATGTTAGACCGGGACCTACGGTTTAAAGTGGATTCCGAACCACTGCAAACATCCATGGCCCCGCCGAGACTCGTACCCTGTGATACCGAGCGCCTGAGTGCTAGCCCCTCGGCGATTCAGGCCCTACTCTCAAAAGATGAAGCACCACAAAAATATGAGTTTCTGTTGATGGCGTTAAAAAATACCAAAAATGTGGCAACTGCCCTGATGTCGAGCTTACTCCTCATCATGACTTTGATTACTCAGCTGTTACAGCAGCCATGCATTGCCTGGACCTTACCTCGGAAGAGTATTTATACTCCGAGCTGGCAATCAAGATAGACAATATTATTTAGGAGCACCACGATATTTGATTTTCTTGTACTCTTCAGGGGATACGACAGCAACAACTGTCGCTTATAGAACCAGAGGGATTCAAACTCGTATGCTACTGCAAGTAAGTTATGTCATTAACCGGAACTGGAACTCTAATTAAAATGCATTTCAATAAAGTTAAGAACTAAGAAAGGAGCCTTGGTGGCTCAGAGACCCAAGAGAGCATTATCATTTCATTCCTCAAGGCTTTTGACAAATATGACTTTCAAATACAACTTTAAATACAAACCAGTGAAGGCATCTAGTAGGAATTGGGTGGTACTTAACATGGGCTCCACTGTGTTTTTGATGTCCAAGAAAATATGTTGTCGCACGCTTTAGACTGTTTACAAATCATGACTGTCTGAGATCTCATATCTTCCATATCTTGTTGGAAACTACTGAATAGCTCTTGTACTGGTATAGCTGGACAGCTCGTGTACTCGTAGGTTCTAATCTTTATATGGCATTTGTTAAATAAATAAATAAATTCAAGAAGGAAAGTTTCACCTTAATACTTTACATGTTATAAAACTTATATACTCCTTTTTTATTTCTAATGGCATATTATAAACAATTACAGTAAGAAACAAGAATACAGGATAAAAGAATTCAAAACAAAAGATGTGCAACAGAGTTCATTAATCTAACATATCTCTGGTCTCCCAGTAAATCTCAGCGAGGAAGGTCTTGCGAAGCTCAGGACAGTGGAATAGATGAACGGAGTCCATAACCCCTCCTGTGCTGCACAGATTGCAAATCGGGGAAGGAACAATTCTGAGTCTAAAAAGATGTTTCCGTAGACCATCATGTCCGGTGGCTAAGCGGAATTCAGTAACCGCTCTACACCTTGAGCCATTACACAACTTTGGGATAGCATTCCTCCAAGACTTATGGGATGCACGGTCAGTAAGGTCCTACTGAGTACGGGCTTTGAGAGATTTTTAACAAGATGTTTAATAGCACAGAAGGGTAAAGGACGAGAAGTGCTCTGCATGATCAAAGCACCAAGGTAGTCTGTCTTCTAGATTACAGGGAACCCTACAGTGGGATATATTTTTTGGATATTTTTTCCCTTTGAATTTAAAGATAAGAAATATCAGTATATTCATGGGATATTCATAGATAAGATATAAATATCCCATGAATATATTCATTTTATTCTATTGCTTTTGACATTTAAGAACAGATTGTCAATTTATGTGCAGCTTCATCTCAGATATCCCGGAAAAAAGTTCGATCAGACGGGAACTGCAAAGCCCAGGATTCCGACTCTGACCTACAATTCCCTGAATGATCCCTACATGCGTCATTATTTCCGGACCTTACCCAGCTACAAGGACCTGGTAGATAAGGGCCTAGTGACCGCCGATGGAAAAGTCAGGGTGGACATAAAAGAGTTCAACCAGTACAGAATGTATTTGCACCACATATGGACAATGGAGATTGACCACCTGCGACGCACTCAGGTAAAGCCAAAATTATTTTTTGAGGTCATCATAAATTCTTCATCCAAAAAACTTATAGTATTGTCAGTAATTTTTCTCATTACTTTCATGCATGTGATTCCTTGCTGTTTAGTTTGAAAATATAGGTAAGATTCAACATTCAAATGGAATTCTAATTTCGATTTTAATCGTAAGGACACGGAACAACCTGATAGTTAGAGTGTTGGGCTTTTAGGAGTTAGGAGTTCAATAAGAAATTCAACAACAAACCGAAACGCAAAACCGGTGAGTACTTTAATAATGGGCACAATAATTGCATCTAATGGAAATTCTTGCCATTAAGTTTGAGGATGTGGGTTTAGGATGCATTCTACTATCCTAACTGTAACTTTTAAGGCGATTATTTCCAAATTTCAGTCGATAGTACTAGGGGACGACATTGACTCATCGAAATAAGTTCCCATTGCCCCATAATCAAATGGGTTTAGCAGAATCATGAGCCGAAAGTCAAGATATGTAATCTTGTCGTCCATTATCCCTGCCATCCACAAATCTGCTAGTTTTTCTAACTTGCTGATTATTGTATATCTAATTAGCGAATCAAACCAGTATTCTCTTTCCTGCTAGCGATTGTACTGTATCAATTGATCACTACTTAATCAACATTTGTGAATTGCATAAAAAAGAGAAACACTTTTGTTTTAACAGTTAATTAGAAGTATGTACGTTTCATCCACATTTTATGACTTTCAAAAAAGATTATTTTTATATGACTATAAAGAAAATATTTTTTTTATAACGAAGTATTACTCTGAAATTAGACAGCCTATGAAAATTGGGCTGCAAGTATAATAATTCTGAAATTTTATCTTCTTATATATTAGATATATCCTAGCAATACTATGAACAAAATTTTTATATACACTCAAGAGCCAAAACATTATGACCACCTATCAATAACGAGTTGGCCCACCTTTGGCACGCAACACAGCTTTAACCCGCCTTGGCCGGGATTAATACCACCACTTAATACCAGTTAAATACCACTTCCACCTAATCACGTGCCTTCCACGTCACCCAGGCAAGTTCATTGCAAAATGTAGGGGTGGTCATAATGTTTTGGCTCTTGAGTGTATATCTATAATTCTTTAAACATTAATTTCTACTTTTTAATAAAATTTTATTACTGTCGTTTAATAGAGGTATCTTTATTATTTTCGGGCCTGTTTTGTATTGTTAACAAGAATTTCTGTCCTGTTAATAAATACTGGATGGCCACTTTTGCTATAATTGGTATTTTACAGCATTAAAGTTATAATGCGAACTTTTCACATGATTACACATCAACAACACATTAATGAACCTTTATTTTATATTTTACGCTATTCTAAAGCTACGCATTTTTAAACGCTATTATCATACTTAAATATTGGTGAAAACTGGTTCTATGTTGATGCAGTATTCTGATGATTATTTCGCATCATCCAATACCAATATTTAAAACTTTCCCTTTATAACATGCTTTATTCTAATTTGTAGGAAATGGAAGAACATAAACGACTTGAAACTTTGTTAAAAGCAGTTGAAAATGAAGATTCAATTTGCAAGAACATTGTAGATAAACAGTAAGTAAATTTTCATAAATAAGATTCAGGTTTATGACACAATAATTTCTTTCATTTGCTTTCAATGGCAATTTTTTTTTATAATAGGGATTTCGTGAATGCAGATCTTGTAATGGAAGAGTTGGAGAAAAAGGATGACATTCTGGATCGTATTAAACACCCATTGGTTCGTTCTATGCTCAACTGGAAATATTACCAACTTAGATTACGCAGGGTATGTATGCACAGCAATCAGATGACAGTTTTTTTAAATTCATAGTGAGCAAAATGATAAACTTCAATGATCCCCAGATTTATTATATATATATATATATATATATATATATATATAGTGGGCTGAAAGGTTCATAGGCTGGCACGTAGATGGCGCTACTAGTATTAAATCCATACAATTTTTAGTTAGCCCTAACCTTCAAAAGACACGTGTATAAATTTGACAGCTGTTGCACTATTAGTATGGGAGTTATAGCATTTTTAGTGTTCATCACGTGCAGTCCACTCGGCTGACTGTCGATTGGACTCCGGTGTGAAATGATGGAGCCATGTTTCATCTATTGTCCCATATCGACGCAAAAATTCGGGTTTATTACGATTGAACAGCTCCAAACACTGCTTAGAATCATCAATTCGTTGTTGTTTTTGATCGATTGTGAGCTCTGCGCGGCACCCACTTTGAACAGAGCTTTCACATATCTAAATATTCATTCACGATACGTCCAACACGTTCCTTTGATATCCTTAGGGTCTCAGCTATCTCAATCAACCTCACTTTACGGTTATCAGAAATTATTTTGTGCATTTTTTGATGTTTTCGTTGGTAACAGCTTCTTTGGGGCGTCCACTGCGTGCATCGTCCTCGGTGCTCATTTCGCCTCGTTTAAATTGAGCAAACCACTTCTCTACGGTTGATTTTCCTGCTGCAAAGTCCGAATAATGTTTATCAAGCCAAGCCTTGGCTTCAATAGTATTTTTCTTCGCCAAAACGCAATGCTTTATTAACACACGAAATTCCTTTTTATCCATTTTTTTTAACTAACAAAAGTTGCTTCACTAAAAATGATACAACTCACATACTAATAGTGCAACAGCTGTCAAATTTATACACGTGTCTTTTGAGGATTAGGGCTAACTAAAAATTATATGGATTTAATACTAGTAGCGCCATCTATGTGTCAGCCTACGAAACTTTCCGCCCACCTGTTACTAATCTTCAATGACTATTGTTATCTGTTATGATGTGTTATAGGAGATTTGTAAAATATCCGATCAAATTGTAAAAATGATAAAAGCAACCGAAATAAACTTTTCCTTTTGCGATAGAATATGTACTACTGTGCCCAAAAAGTAAGACCAATTTTCTTTTCAAAAACTCTTTATTTATTCTTCAAAAATTATTTCATCGCCTTCAAAGTAATCCCCTCCAGACACAATGCACTTGTGCCAACTTTTTTTCCAATACTCAATGCATGCTAAAAAGTCATCGGCAGGGATGGCCTTCAAAGCGCGCGGCTATTCATGTTGAATCTCCTCAATCGACTCGAAATGGTGTCCCCAGAGTGGTCTTTTGAGTTTAGGGAATAGCCAGAAGTCACACAATGTGAATACGGTGGTTGTGGAACGATATGAGTTTCACTTTTGGCGAAAAAGACACAAAGAATCAATGCAGTGTGATTTGACGCATTCAGTGTTTTCAATACCAATCGTGATTTGCCGCGTTTGGGGCCAAAATGGAATTCACCGATCCTTTTGAAATTCCAACATCATCAGCAAGGTCTCTAATTGTAAATCGACGGTTTGCAATCACCAAATATCTTTAATTTTTTGGATGTGAGCTTCGTCGGTTGAGGTTGAGGGTCAACACGAGGACTCTTCAACTCCGATGCGTTCTCTGCCTGCTTTGAACTGTTTATACCATTTGTAAGCATTTCTTTCCAATATAGGAATGCTCACCGAATGCCTCCTGCAACATTCTGTACGTTTCCGCAAAGAAAATTTAATGCAAATTTTTTTCTCAATTAATTCAGACATCTCAAAAATCGCCGGAATCAGTTTTAGCTTCTCGCAATGCCAAACGTAACTCAAACACTAATTAATATTTCGACGTCAAATTTCACACAAATGTCAAGTACAATGCCAGCAACCTAAAAAGAAAAAAAAAAATGAAATTCCATAAGCCCCGGCAATTTTAAATTGAAAATTGATCTTACTTTTTGGACACAGTAGTATGTGGAAATACACAGTTAAAAAAAGATTCGAAAGATAAAAAGTAGATATTATTTTGTAATACATCTCATAGAGTTTGGTTTTAGAAAAGCATAAATAAAACATAATAACCCATAATAAAGCAATATTAAATTATAATTCAGTCAACATTTATGCCTACTATAATATGGATGCAAGGAGTTATACATTAATTATAAACATGCAGTTTTTATTTTATTATGTTAAAAACGTATATTTTAAGACATTTAATCAGAAATATAATAAAGAGGCAAACAATAAATAAAGTTTATTAAATTCAAGCATAAGTAAATTGATTAAAATATTTTTTTTTTCTAATGCAGCTGGCAAACACTTAGACAGCTTGGTCTTGAATGCCTTAAGGCAAGCGCTGCACAGATGTTACACACTTTGCATTACCCAGGGGGCGCGTGTAACTTGAAGATAAGCCACGGACGCCGAGTAACAATGCCCCCACAACGCTCTACGATGCTATTAGGACCAGGACCTACGGTTTAAAGTGGATTTCGAACCACTACAAACATCCATGGCACCGCCGGGACTCGAACTCGAAACCTGTGATACCGAGCGCCAGCCACTCGGCCATTGAGGCCCATCGATTAAAACATTTTTTTTTCTTTCTAATGCAGCTGGCAAACACAGACAGTCTTGGATGCCTTAAGGCAAGCTCTGCACAAACGTTACTCACTTTGCATTACCCAGGGGGCGCGTGTCACTTGAAGATAAGCCTCGGACGCGGAGTCACAATGCCCCCGCAACGCTCAACGATCCTATTAGAACCGGGACCTACGGTTTAAAGTGGATTTCGAACCACTACAAACATCCATAGCACCGCCGGGACTCGAACCCTTTCATACCGAGCGCCAGAGCGCTAGCTACTCGGCCATTCAGGCCTATCGATTAAAATATGTGTGAATGAATAATTAAGAAGGCTCTGTGTTATCATTTTATTTTGTAGTTATTTTTTTAATTAAAAAATGTATTTATTTAAAAGTAATTAATCGCGATTTTGCTTAAGATCCGGCTTTAACTGTACTCTATGCAGTTACAAATTGTAATGAATTCAGGGAGAATCATACATATTGTCCACTAAGAGAAAATGAAATTTATGTGCCATTTTAAAAATTTTACATTAGAATTTATTTCATGTACCATGCGAGTTATTTTTAAAGCATTAGAATTTTTTAAATTTAAAAGTTTTAAATTAGAATTTATTTCATATACCATGCGAGTCCTCTTCAAAAAAATATATGTTGTTCTAATGCAGCTGGCAATACAGACATTTAATTTTTATGCCATAAGCAAGGGTTGTAGTGTTGTTACTCATTTAGCACTACCCAGGCGGCACGTGTAGCTTGAAGATATGCTACGGACGCGAGTAACGCTACACCCACAACGCTCTACGATCCTATTAGGACCGGGACCTACGGTTTAAAGTGGATTCCGAACCACTACAAATATCCATGGCACAGCCGGGATTCGAACCCGATACCTGTGGTACCGAGTGCCGGAGCGTTAGCAACTTGGTCATCAGGTCCCTTCAAAAAAAAAAAAAAAAAACTTATGTTTTAATATAATTGTTAATTTTAAGTTTCGTATATAAAAAATACTTATAAGAGAACTTTTGTATAAATTAGCTTCATTTGTTTTTAGGAATAAATTTCCTATATTCATTAAACAACTTGTACAAGAACTATTTGATTATTCTTCAAAAATTTTACCAAAATTTGTTAAATTACATTAAATAAATATATAGTCATTTTAACAAGGAAAAAATGTAACGCAGATTATTTTTATAAAGCAAATATTGTAAGAAACAACAGACAGATCGCTCTAAACTATTATATTTCTTAAGTACAGTACTCGTACTTTTAGGAAAAGAAGTATTTTTTTCTTGCAGGATTACAAGAAAGATTATCCGTTTATCCAGAAATGGCTAACGGATCAAACGAAACACTACAAGAGTTTTATGGAGAAGAAGATAACTGCCAGAAAAAGTAAAGATAAAAATGTTTGTATTTCCATGGTGTATATTTAAAATCTCTTTAGCTTAATACAAAAAATAGTCTTCAAATGTGATTTATACGACTGCAATTTAGGAATACCAATAAAATGAACTTATGAGGTAGGAATTTTGAAGCTTTTTTTTTTGTTCCAATACTGACAGCTTGGTCTTGGATGCCTTAAGGCAAGCGCTGCACCGACGTTACTCACTTTGCATTACCCAGGGGGCGCGTGTAACCTGAAGATACGGACGCGGAGTAACAATGCCCCCGCAACGCTCTACGATCCTATTAGGTCAGGGACCTACGATTTAAAGTGGATTCCGAACCACTACAAACATCCATGGCACGGCCGGGACTCGAACCCGAAACCTGTACCGAACGCCAGAGCGCTAGCCACTCGGCCATTTAGGCCCATAATTTTTTTTTCTTGAAGCTACATTTAATATTTTTAAAAGATAAATTAAGTTAATAATAATTTATCATTGATTAATTTCTGAAAACTGTTATTGAATGTTATTTTTAGAATTTACTTATTTTACTTATGTAGTAGACAAGTACGGATGTCCCTGTTCGGGCGTCCGTTTGTAATAGATGTGTCGAAGTTTGTTTGTGCAGCTTCAATTGGGTATGGGCAAATCAAGTCCCTAGTCCCATATCACATTTATTTTGACGCGCACAAGTACTACAATTAAAATTTTAAAAAATAATCAATATTTAACACACACCATGTATATTTAAAGAACATTCAATTAGTGATTTAGTTGAAGGATTCCACTTCTAGCTCTCGGGATGAGAGATTGTTATTTTGCGCCAGTTGCGCCTTGCGTCCTCTCGGACAGGAGGTTCGTTGACAACTGAACTTTTCACCGGGGGGCTGCAAGCCGCGTTCTTGCAAAACGTATTAGGAAACACGGTTGCAGTTACCATATCTTCTGTCGTATAAGATGCCACCACTTTTGGTACAACTTACAGAAGAATTATCACTCAATATTGCAATAAATTGACACTATTGTAAATATTAAGTAAAAAAAAACTCCTCTAGGAATATGCTTGTTCATTTTCGCTTATGCCGTGATGTGACATAGAGTCCACACGAATTGCAAGGACAAAATTGAGTTCAAGTTTTATTTGATATGATTTCCAAGAAGTTTAATAACTCATGTGGGTTTAAAATTACAATTTTGGAGAGCTCGGACGGCAGAGAAACTATCTGAAATTTCACTTTAAAATCATATTTTTTTTTTTTTTTTTTTTAATAAAAAAAAAAAAAAATCTGATACCAATATCGAAAAGTTTTCAAAAAGTTTCCTTATAATCAAAATATATATTTTTTTTAATTTTATTTTACAGTTGCATTCCCGCTACGACAAACTTCGAGAAAACAGTCGAAATCAGTACAACCGAGTGATGAAACTCCAGGAAAAACAAGCCGAGAAACAAAGAATGCTGTGCGAAAAGAGGCAGAATCTGTACAAAAAAATTTGGAGCAAAAACAAGAGTACGCATTTTTTTTTTCTATTAAATTGGCCAATTTAAAAAAATTGTTTAAACTGCGTGCTTTAAAAAATATCTTTTTCATTGACACAATAACCCCATAGTGGGCCGTCTGCCTAATGGCAGATTTCGAGACAGAAGTTATTTTTCTTTTTATGGGTTAGAGTTGTTAGCCTTAAGCCCAACGCTCTATAGTAATATTAGTGTCGGAAGTGGATACCGAAACACTACAAACATCCATGGTACCACCGGGACCCGAAACCTGTGGCACCGAGAGCCAATATGTATATATATATATATATAAGAGCAGAGAGAGAGAGACATTTACATCGAATTCTTTTTCAATTCCTTCTATTAGCTCATACTCTCCCTATATATATCTTGTTCAAATTTTCAATCGTTAATAAAATACTTTTCATTGATCCACTCGAGTTCACATACATTTTTTTTGGAACTAGTAGTGGATGATACTTGATGTTAATACAGTTTTTTCAAGTATTAATTCAGTCATTAAATTTAATTAATCAATTTTAGTTTTTTTTTTTAGATTTAAGTTGCATATATCTACCAATAGATGGCGCCAGATAAACATAAAAAAATGAATGAAAATGATTTATAAAGGACTTTCTGCAATATAGTGAAAAAAATGTAGGAATTGACTTTAAAAAAACTTTTTTTATATTACTTGTTTATGAGTAAATAAGCTTTTGGCATAGAATAGCACATGTTCAAAATAGTTGAGATAAATAAAGGTAAACTGTGAAATTTTTATTTCATAAGTGAAATTTGATATCACTGGTTTTATTTATTTTAAAATTAGATGAAATCTTAGTACTGATGCAGCCCAACGCTCTGCAGTCATGTTAGACCAGGACCTGAATGTCTAGCACTGTAGTGCTCGGTACCACAGGTTTCGGGTTCTAGTTCCGGCGGGGCCATGGATGTTTGTAGTGGTTCGGAATCCACTTTAAGCTGTAGGTCCCTGTGTCCTGTGACAGTAGAACGTCACAGAGCCCAATCAGACTTCTCATCCCTATCACTCCCAAACAGTATACGGGCAACTCAGCTCTAGGTACAGTGATGGGGTGTGGTGTAGTAGTAGCCATGTTATACAGGGACTTCTTCATAGGCGCAACAGCACTATGGTGGACAAATGCCGTCTACCTACTGGCACATTTCGAGACAGGAGAGGTTTTTCTTTTTACGGGGTAGTGTTGTCAGACTTACGTCCAACGCTCTACAGTCATGCTAGACCGAGGGGCCTGATGGCCGAGAGACTAACGCGCTGACGCTGTGTGCCACAGGTTTCAGATTCGAGTCCCGGCGCTGACAAGGACGTTTGTAGTGGTTCGGAATCCACTTTAAGCCGTAGGTCCCAGTCTCTTGTGACAATAGAGAAATAGAAACAAACCCAATCAGATTTTTCACCCACATGATTCCCACACTCTATGGGGCAACTCAACACTAGGCACAGTGGTGTGGCGTAGTAGTAACAGTTGTGTTAGACCGGGACCTACTGTTTAAAATGGATTTCGAACCAAATCAAACATCCATGTCACAGCCGGGACTCGAGCCCGAAACCTGTGGCACCGAGAGCCAGAGCGCTATTCACTCAACCATCACGTATAGCACAACTTCTAAATAAAGAATTTGTTACTTTTCATCGTATTATTTCCAACTATAATAATGCACATTTAAAAAAATATGAAACTTATACTAAGACTGTTTTTATTTCGGGTATCAAATAAATAATCAATAATTGCAACCTTATTTTTATTTCCTTAAAGGTGAAATATCTAAGAAAAGCTCCGCAAAAACTCAACAAAAGAGTCTTTCCGAAGAAGATGTTGGCAAAAGCACTAGTAAAGGTCCGTATAACCTTTTTTAATACGCTTTTATTAGTTTCACCTGCATGTTTGTTTGTAACTGACTCTTTGGGCTCGATTTTGCCATACTTTAAATATTTTGATGCAGTTTATTATCTCATCATGATTAGGATCGCCAGGATGAGTGATTTTATTTTAATTTATGAAGAGCAATTTAACCCATGTAGAATGAAAGTACCTAACACTTTCAAACCTATGTGGGACAGTGGCACAACGGATAACGCGCCTGACTGCGGATTTGGAGATTCCCTGTTCGAATCCTGGCTGGCTCGACCTATTCGCATTTAGCCTTTGTTTTACTCACCATTAAATTATTGTAAAAACTGTAGTTCCAGTCCTCCGTACTGGGACCTCATTTAAATATTATAGTTTAAAAACACGCTTTTGGGGTTAATCAAACTAAAAAATAATTTTTAACATAAGAATAAAATTACTGACGAGAAAATGAATGTCACTGTTCTAAAAGCGTGGGGTGGTCGATATCAATCGTTATAATTTTTCAATAGTTTCATTCCGAAATGCAGAGTTAGTTTAAAAATGTCATACAAAGCACCCCATGCTTTTAGAAGAGTGACATTCATTTTCTCGTCAGTCATTTTATTCTTATGTTAACAATTATTTTTTTACTTTTTAGTTTGATTATCTCTAAAAGCGTGTTTTTTAGTTTTTTTAAACTATAATTTATTTTTAATTCTAAGACATGAAACGAATCTTTCGGAAAAGAAAAGGAAAGAGATTCCCAACACAGTTCCATTTGCTGTTGTTGTTACTAATCCTCCTAGTGCAGGAAGGCCTACACCAGGTCCAAAAGACCCCGTCGCAGGCGACCGGTCTATAGCTACGGGTAATATGCAGCTTCCTTGCTTTACCAAGGAACGACAATGTGTTAATACTGATTAAACCTCAAGACAACGCTCTACGATCATATCAGACCGAGACTTACGGTTTAAAATGGGTTCTGAATCACTACAAAGATCTATGGTACCTTCGGAACACAAACCCGAAACCTATGGAACCGAGCCCCAGACACTCAGCCATCAGACCCGTATCCTTTTCTAATTAAAAATTTGGCTAAAAAATAGTTTGCACATATAATTAGCTAACTCCCTGGCACTACAGTCCATGTTGGACCATGGCCGTCAGCGTATTGGCAGATTCCAAAACAGGATATGTTTTCCTTTTACTGAGTAGCGTTGTCAGTTATATGCCCAACAGTCATATTAGACCGGGACCTACGGTTTAAAATGGATTTCGAACTATTACAAGCATCTATAACACTACTTGAACTCGATCTCGGAATCTGTGGCTCCGAGTGCTAGTCCTCAGCCACCACGATCCCTTCAGAACTATTAACATATAAAAAATGGAGCACCCGTAGATAGAGGTCTAACTTGGTGCCGAGAAGCTCTTATAGTCATACGGCTTAAAGTGGATTCCGAACCACGACAAACATCCATGACATCGCCGGGACTCGAACCCGAAACCTTTGGCACCGAGCGCCAATGCACTAGACCAGAGGTCTCCAAACTACGGCCCGACAGTGTCATCAATCCGACCCGCGACAGCGAATAGCTTATTGTTGCTGTAATAGGTTGGATAAAAAAACACAGAATGATAATAACTCGGTTTTATTGACTTGCTAAATAAAGCTTAATGACAAGCATAATACGCAGAAAATTTAACTTAAGCATAACAACTAACAAATAATTGAAATGAATCCCACTAACATTATAAACTAGTGAACATCCCGCGGTTACTCTCGGTAGTAATGTTGGGGTAGAGAGTATCACATATGTATGTATGTCGATGTTTGGAATGTATATATCCTGAATCAAACATATGATTTTTATCCTGAAAATCCCTCAGGAACGGAAAAGCTAAATTAACGCGAATAAAACCGCGGGATATCCACTTGTACAAAAATACTATTGAGATTTATGTAATTGTGATTTTTCACTGACAATAGTTTGTAGTTGTAGATCAATTTTACTTGTACCAATTATTAAAAGAGATTTAAGATGCTCATCGGTTAACTTAGATTTGTAAACATTCTTTGTGTACTTAATTTTGGAGCAAGTTTTCCCACACAAGTAAGTAGTACCATAGATTAATTAATGAGTTTTTAATTTTTCTGCCATTATAAATGGTTTTGGCCCTTGGTACTTACTGGAGTAAACAGTATGGCCCTAGGGCTAGAAAGTTTGGAGATCCCTGCACTAGACACTCGGCCCATCAAACCACAAATCCATTTAACAAACCAAATACAAAGAAAACGTTTCTCTTATCTTGAAAGCGATTGTACGGGTTTTTTTTACCAAAATTTTCTGTACTAGAGTTAGACTAATTGTTCTACAAAATCAGAAGCAACTAGAATAATTTTACTGAAACAAAAACTAACTAACATTTTTTCATTAGAACTCTGAAAATGAAACATTTTAAAATACAATTAACGCATTTCTTTTACAATTATATGTCACGTAAATATTGGAATTTAAATGAATAAAAAAATTTCTGGTCTATTTAAAATCTTATGAAAAAAAAATAATATATGTATTCAGATATAATAAAGATAACTAAAAATAAATAAAATAAAAAAATTTCAAATTAACTCAAATTTTTTTTTATTTTATCCTTTAATTTTTTTCAATACTTATCGTTAAATTATTCATGTATAACTGAAAAAAATTGTTAACGAAAAAAGTCTATTGCATATATCTCATTAATTTTTATTAAAATCAAACAAAGCCAATATTAAGTTTTAAAAATAGCAAATTTTATTGTATGAATTCGAGATTATTGTTTTGATATTTTTTTTTTTTTGCTAGTGAATAAAAACATTTGTTTATTATTTTGTGTTACTAAAAGCATGTCAACCTGAGAAACCAACTGATTGGAAACCGAATTGGTGATTTTTAGTTCCCATCTTGACTGGAGGGCTGTAATTTGGAAATCACATAAATCAACTTACGAAAAAAAAAAACCAATTATTAAGAAATTTTTTTAATAAACTTATACTTTTAACGGGGCTTAAAATTCTGAACTGATGGTACTTAATTTATATCCTGATGCAAACCACAGAAAGTTCCCGTGTCTATTATGGATGTAGATAGACTTACCAATTACAATGGTTGGAAAGTCCCACTATCAGGTTTAAAAAGGCAGGAGTCATTAAGTACACATTGCATACCCTTTAAATGCTGTTGTAGGAGTTTCTGTTCCAAATTGTAGGCATACCAGGTACATCGTCTATGTCAGGGGTCTCCAAACTACGACCCGCGAGCCAAATCCGGCCCGCCAGTGTCATCAATCCGGCCCGCGACGGCGAATAGCTTATTGTTAATGTAATAAGTTGGATTAAAAAAAACGCAGTATGATAATAACTCGGTTTTATTTACTTGCTAGATAAAGTTTCATGACAAGCATAATACGCAGAAAATTCGCTTCAAAGCTTCAAATTCCAGCTTCAAAGGTTCAAATTTTTCTATCCGCAAACTTCCTGTATATTTTGAGTAATTTTGAAAATGTTTCGTTTCATAATGACGTTTAATGTTATGTTCTTTAAGAACGGCTATGGTTTCATTGCAAATCATACATAGCACCTTATTACTGGACCCAATCACGAAATATTGAAAGTTTCATTCATCTTTGAATGTTCTGCATTCACTGTCAATTTTTCGCTTCTTTTCTATAGTAGTAAATCACACAAAAATAAAATTACAAGTTATATCAAAATACAGTTACGTAGGGCGTTGGTCGGATCGGTCTTTTAAACGAGGTTACGCAATACTTTACTTCACAATAGACACAGTTCCGCTTCCTCCGCCTTCCTTAGGTAGACTGAATCGCTGTTGCGCCGTTAGCTTTCTACACTCCAATTACTGCGATCTCAAAGTGAGTGGAATACACCAGAACCTTCTCGAGCCAATGACGTTATTCACGAATGTTTAGTTATTACTGCACTTTCGAAACTACTCTGTTAGCGATAAAGAATATTACCTACCTATTTCCGCTTTTGACCACTGTATGTCGTCAAGCGTCACGGTCGTATCGATACACACAATAGTAATTGTAGTAATTGAATCAGCGAATTTAGCAAGCGTATGCTCGCTGAGAGCGAGTACTCGGCGACTAGTCTAGAAATTATAGATAATGGTAGAAAGATTAAAACGGTTTTGGTCCTTGGTACTTACTGGAGTATACAGTGTGGCTCTAAGGCTGAAAAGTTTGGAGACCCCTGGTCTCTGTGATTGTGCTTTGAATTTCTGGACTGAGAGTGCTTGATTTGTATCCCGAAGCGTACCACCGAAAGTTACCAAGTCTATTCTGGATAGACACACAAAGTATTAATGGTTGTAAAGTCCTATCAGTTAAAAGACATTTCAAAACTTTTAAATGCTGTTATAGGAGTATCCGTTCCAAATTGCATTCATACCAGGCTGTGGTTCTGCTTTGTATTCTGAATGGAGGGTGCTTGATTTGTACTCTGATGCAAACCACCGAGCATCTATTTGTATCCCGATGAGAACCATAGAAAGTTACCGAGTCTATTTTGGATATAGATAGACGTCAAATATAATGCATGGAAAGTCCAACTATAAGGCTCAAAGAGGCAGAAGACATTAAGTAGACATTTCATACCCTTTATAAATGCTGTTGTAGGAGTTTCTGTTACAAATTTCAAGCGTATCAGGGAGATCGTCCCTGTTGTTGTGCTTCGAATTTCTGTACTGAGAGTGCTCGATTTGTACCGATGCGAACCACCGAAAGTTACTAAGTCTATTTTACACCTAGGATGGTAAAGTATAATGGTTGGAAAGTCCGACTATCAGGTTTAAAGAGTCGGGTAGACATTGCAAAATTTTTAAATGCTATTGTAAGAGTATCTGTTCCGTATTATATGCCTACAGGCAGATCGTCCTTGCTTCAAATTTTTAATTGAGAGTGTTTATTCGAACCGTAACTCAAACCACTGAAAGTTCTTGAGTTTATTTTGGATATGCAAATTATAATAGTTGGAACTTCCCCCAGAAGTAGGTAGACATTTCAATGCTTTTAAAAGTTGTTGTAGGAGTATCTGTTACAAAATTGTATGCATAACAGGCAGATCGTCCCTATGGTTCTGCTTCGAATTCTGAACTGTAGGTGCTTGATTTGTGCCCTGTTACAAACCATCGAGTATCTATTTGTATCCCGATGTGAACAGAAAGTTACCGAGTCTATTTTGGATATAGATAGACGTCAAATATAATGGGTGTGAAGTCCAACTATAAGGTTTAAAGAGGCAGGAGGCATTAATTAGATATTGCATATCCTTTAAATTCTGTTATAGGAGTTTCTGTTAAGAATTGTAGGCGAACCAAGGAGATCACCTTCGTGGTTGTGCTTCAAATTCTGAACTGAGAGTTGATTTATACCCTGATGCGAATCACCAAAAGTTATCGAGTCTATTTCGACTTGACATTCCAAATAAAAGGATTGGAAAGTCCCACTATCAGGTTTAAAGAGTCGGATAGACATTGCAAAACTTTTAAATGCTGTTGCAGGAATATTTATTCCAAATTGTCCGCGTACCAGATATATCGTCCCTGTGATTATGCCCCAAATTCTGAATTGAAGGTACTTTATTTGCACCCTGATGCATTCCACCGAGCATCTATTTATATCTCGCTGCGAACCGAAAGTTGCCGAGTCTATTTTAGATATAGACACGACAAATATAATGTCTGGAAAGTTCAACTATCAGGTTTAAAGACGCGGATAGACATTGTAAAAACTTTAAATGCTGTTGTAGAAGTATCTGTTCAAATTGTAGGCTTACCAGGGAGTAACGATGCTCCACCGAAAAAATGTTCACTTAAAAAACGGTAAATATGCATTCAATAAGTTTATGGCCAAATGTAAAAAGCACAATCCTTACGCAGCGCCTTTCCATTAAGGAAAATATTTTACGTTTTCGGTAAAGAATGCTTAAATCAATTTAAAAGCGACGATCTCTGTTGGATTAATAAACGTACTGGGCATGTAATTATACAATTAATAAAAAATGTATATAATTTTTTGCAATTTTTTCCAAACTTATACTTTTTTCAAAAAATTTAAAGATTATTGAGTTCTTTTATCAATACTTGATTCTAATTCAAGCTCCTTAGATTTATAAAAAAAAAACCTAATTTTTACCCTTAATTAATTGACATTTTTTTCTATTAATAGATTCATCTTCAATTAGCAGCAGCACGACTGGAGACACTTCGGTATATACTATGTTTTTGTTGTTTATATATACCTTAATTTTTGTTCTATAGTGGAAACTGCATAAAGCTTATACTTTCGTCTTTTCCAGTCTAAAGACCCATCTATAGAAGACGCGAGGAAAAGCAGTTCTTCTAGCAGTGACTCCACTTCACACACACCAATGGAGAATTATACGTGGGAAGATGAAAGCGACAATACCCGTAATACTTTCAATACCTCTGATAACAACTCAGACGAACCACAACGAAAAGGATCCGATGACGACTTTGCAAAGTCACCCCCTGATCAAAAGTGGTCTTCTGACACATGGACCCCGGTTAGTGAAAAGCAAGATGACGACTTTGCAAAGTCACCCCCTGATCCAAAGTGGTCTTCTGACACATGGACCCCAGTTAGTGACAAGCAAGGTGACGACTTTGCAAAGTCACTCCCTGATCCAAAGTGGTCTTCTGGCTCATGGACCCCAGTTAGTGATAAGCAAGATGACGAGAGATTTGATTGTCCGACACATTACATGGATTCTGTCAGGAAAAAACTGAAATTTTCGGAAAGCAGTTTTGAACAATTTACAGCAATTCGTGAATGCCTAGAAGACGACAGAAGTCCTTCTTCTCAACAGTCTTCGTCTATTATCTCGAACAAGTCCGAAGAAAAGCAACAGAAAAAGATAACGTTTCCTAATCAGGGAAAGAAAAAACAGGTAGCTAAAGAAAGGACTAAAATTTCTTCTCCTTATGCGATCCCTATGAGAACTAATTCTGTGGAAACCCTCAATAAAGACCCCCTGTCAAGAGAGAAGCAGAAATCAAAAGGGCCTATAAAGCCAGGAAAGGAAGATAAAGCAGTGAGAACACCGAAAAGGTACAGTTCTCTTGATCCAAGTGATTCCTCGGTGCTTCATAACTACTTGTATGGCCTTCCATCAAGTCCGGAAGAAACAAAATCATATCCTAAAAGTGACAAAGTTACACGAGTAGAACAAGCAAAGAAACCTGACAGAGGAGTACAAAAAACCGGTGAAGAATCATCGAATATTACTAAAAGAAGGAAGGGTGCCCATGAACGTAAATTACAAGACGAAATTCAAGAGACCGAAAGAAAATCGACAAAGCTATCGCAAAAAAGAACTCCCACAAGTAAAAACGCCAATGAATCTGATAAAAAAGATGCTGAAGCACAGAAACAGACATCCCCGAATAAGAAACGGGTGGAAGAAAAAGATGAAAAAACGGTGAAACGGGAAAAAACGCTGAAAACGAAACCACCCTCAATTGCTAAAAGAAAACCAGAAAAGCCAAAAGTTATGGAAAAAGAAACATCTTCCATGTCATCTGCCCAAAGTAAAGATAAAGATAAAACATTTAAACTCACCACGCTATTTTCAAGGAAGGAACCACACGGGAAACACAAGAAAGAAACAGAAACTGAAAAAGAAACTAAATCCAAAAAAGAAAAGGCTCCCAAAAGCAGAGTGAGTCACACAAAAAAGCCTTCACCCAAATCATTATCAAATGAAAGTGACTATGATACAACTGGCTCAAAATCGACTCCAGTAAAAGCATTTTGGAAAGAAAAAACAACTGAATCGAATGGTTTTACTCATGAAAAAGAAAAAATGAAAAAAGATCTGAGCAAAGTATCTAATAGTGACAAAGAAACGGTTAAATCCGAGACAAGCTCAGAAACGTCGGAGAGAAAGAATCAAGATAAAGAACCATTATTGAAACAAATATACGATGCAGAAGAATCCGGATCAAAAACACTTAACAGAGACATAAAACTAAAAGAGCCCGATAACCCTTTAGCTTCCTTTAAAATTGATGAGAAAAATAGTGTCGACTTGTCGAAGTGGCAGCGAAGTCGCGAAGCAAAGTTGAACGAATTCAATATGGAGGAAATGAGATTGAAAGCAGATGCTAAATTCAAGACGAGCTCAGAAACATGCGAGAAAAAAAGCCAAAATAAAGAAACATTATTGAAACAAACATACGATGCAGAAGAATCCGGATCAAAAATAATTAACACAGACGTAAAACTAAAAGAGCCCGATTGCACTTTAGCGTCTTCTAAATTTGATGAGAAAAGTAGTGTCGACTTGTTGAAGTGGAAGCTAAGTCGAGAAGCAAAGTTGAACGAATTCAGTATGGAGGAAGTGAGATTGAAAGCAGATGCTAAATCCAAGACAAGCTCAGAAACGTGCGAGAAAAAAAGCCAAAATAAAGAAACATTAATGAAACAAACATGCCATGCAGAAGAATCCGGATCAAAAATATTTAACAGAGACGTAAAACTAAAAGAGCCCGATAGCACTTTAGCTTCTTTGAAATTTGATGAGAAAAGTAGTGTCGACTTGTCGAAGTGGAAGCTAATTGGAGAGGAAAAGTTGAACGAATTCAGTATGGAGGAAATGAAATTGAAAGCTGATGCTAAATCCAAGACGAGCTCAGAAACGTGCGAGAAAGAAAGTCAAAGTACAGAAACATTATTGAAACAAACATACGATGCAGAAGAATCCGGATCAAAAATACTTAAAAGAGACGCAAAACTGAAAGAGCCCGATAACACTTTAGATTCTTTTAAATTTGATGAGAAAAATAGTGTCGACTTGTCGAAGTGGAAGCTAAGTCGAGAAGCAAAGTTGAACGAATTCAGAATGGAGGAAATGAGATTGAAAGCAGATGTTAAATCTGAGACGAGCTCAGAAATGTGCAAGAAAGAAAGTCAAATTAAAGAAACATTATTGAAACCAGCATGCGATGCAGGAGAATCCGGATCAAAAATACTCAACAGAGACATAAAACTAAAAGAGCCCGATAGCACTTTAGCTTCTTTTAAATTTGATGAGAAAAATAGTGCCGACTTGTCGAAGTGGAAGTTATTTCGAGAAGCAAGGTTTAACGAATTCAGTAAGGAGGAAATGAGATTGAAAGCAGACTTAAAACTGAGAGAAGAATTTAAGAAATATTTAAATGAAAGAAATAAGGAAAAGAGCACACTTAAAGATTCACCTGAACGCAAGTCATTAAACAATCAAGAAATATTAAAAGAAGAAATTAGATCTAACATCAAAATAAATGAGAATAGAATTTCTCCCCTAAAGCATCCACTGATAGAAGCCAGCAAAAGAAGTTTACAGAATTTAAAAAAGCCTAACAGGAAGTATCAGCAAAATATTCAAATAGTTAGTGACGTTGTTGAACCAGCAACCGATGAAACGACACTACGATCTATAAGTCCGCAGAAATTTAAGGATGACTTGAAAAGGATGGAGGATTTGAAAAGGAAAGACGAAGGAACCAGGCTAAAATCTGATGAGATCTACAAAGAATTAGTGAACAATAATGCAAGTGAATCAAATGAAATCAGATCGCACTATCACGTAAAGAGTGTATACGAAATAAAAAGGGATTTGAATGATTATTATTTTCTGTTTCACAAGCTACCATTTCTTAGGAAAAAACATACAAGTTACGAACCCATGACCTCACCCACGAGTGGAAAAGAGGAAGAAAATTTAGAAGTAAAAATATTACGTTCGCCTGATACTAAACTTTTTAATCTACTTGGCGAAGAGCGTAGAAAGAAGCTTAAAGACGAATTTATCCAATTTGTTTTGCATGAAAGAATGGGTACATGTCAAAATGAGCGTTTCGTGGGCGAAGAAATTCCGGATCAGAAAGCTGAAATTCAAGAATTTTTTAAGCAGATATATCTAGAAAGAAAAAGAAACTTAGACAAAGAATTAGCTAGGTACATTGCATCCAAACGATCAAGTTATTCAAATAAAGTAATGTCACAAAATTTAATGTTCGAAAATAATTCATCAAAAGACGATAATAAGAAGATGCCGAAGGGTAGTGAAACGACAAAACAAGACTTAGATGACAGAATAACTTCTAAAACTGAAACGAAAAAAGATTTTCCAAAACAGATGAGTATTAGAAAAGGAATCGTTGAATCTTCTACAGTTGGGAAACGTATTCCACGATCAACAGAAAGAACTGGTATGAATGAATACGAAAAGAAACGTATTTTTAAAATTGATGGTAGAAAATATTTATATTTCACACGCATATCTGTTCCTTGGGATTCAAAAATTTCACAGCCTTTGTCCAAAGACTTAAATTTGGCAGATGTTTCTACATTACCAACAACGCCGCATTTTTCAAGTCGCGTTGGCTTTTCGTCTTGCACGCATTCCAGTCAGAAGCAGTATGAACTATTTCTCGTAAATAACTCTTGTCAAACGGCTGAAAAGATCAGTCCCACGGACAGTAATAAAGGAACAGATACATGTCATTTCATTGAAAGTACAGACGTTTCAGTGATTGACCACTCAACTAAATTCGAGCGTGTCAGTGGTTTTTCAATGGCAGATCTCATTTCAAACAGTACTAAAACGGCAAGGGGCCTCGAATATGTTTGTACCACATCTGAACCTCTAATAAAAATCTCGGATAATATGTACATTTCTCCAAATGAAACTTCTTTTGGTAAAAAAGCACTCAGTATTTCTCCCGCGATAAAAACGTGCCATGTCAAAGATCTTATGTTAGAAGACGTGAAAATTCAACTTATTGATAGTCTCCATAAACTTCTTAATTCAACAGCACCTGCGCTGTGTGATCTAAAGCAAGCTGAAGAGTATCACTGCTCAGAATATTATGCTGTTTGTGCTCAAGATGTTAAAAAATTGCCCCCAACTCAGTTGGAATCTGTTATGAAAGCTTCGTCCTTCGAAATTGATACTAAAATAAACTTGATGGACAAAGCAAAGGAATTTTTATACGCAATGCCTCTAAAAGTAGGTATTCAAAACCTTGACATTGCCGATGAAAAATTAGATCAGATTATAACAAATTTCGAAAAGCCATTTAACAAGCCAACTTTGAAATTTGTTGTTGATGATCCATCTGCTAAACAGGACATTTACGGAACTGTGCATCAAGAAACCGAAGACTTTTCTAAAATGGCATCTTTTCCAGCTGTTAAAAAGGATCCACAATTTCAAAATTTGAATTTTCCTATATCCTCACCAGATGCTTATTATAGTAAGGGAAGTAAAAGTCAATTAATACCTTGTCCAATATCTGCCGAAGCTGATAAAATCGGCAGCAGCATAAAAGAGATAGATGTATCAGATAAAGTTAGGGCAGAATTTAAAATTTCTGATTCTCAACAGAAATATCACAGTGTGGCTGAAACTCTACCATCTACAAAACCAGACATCACAGTTGCTAATAGGGAAAAGGAAAGTAATATTCCTCCCCATTTTACCAAATGCGGAGAAGCATTAATTAATACAGCGTTACCAGATGCTTATTATGGGACTGGAAGCAAAAGTGCCATAATACCTCGTCTCGTTCTTGAAGAAAAAAATGAAATAAATGAAGATAAATCAGAAACATTGCATATGAATGAAAATATCTTAAGAAAGAGCCAAAAATATCACAGTTTTAAAAAAATATTACCACCTTCAGTCGTTACAAATACTGAAGTTCTACAATATTCTTGTGAACAAGAGGACAGACAGAAATATCATACTTTGGATAAAACTCTTCCACCTCCAACCACAGAGAACGCTGCAGCTGATAAAATTTTGAAAAGTAAAGTTTCTCCGTTTGAAACCCATGAAGTAGAATTACCAGATGCTTATTATGGAACATTCGAAGACAGAGAGAAATATCATACTCTGGATAAAACTCTACCGCCTCCAGTTTCAAAGAGCGCTGCAGCTGATAAAAAGCTGAAAAGTAATGTTTCTCCGTTTGAAACCCATGAAGTACAATTACCAGATGCTTATTATGGAACTTTCGAAGACAGACAGAAATATCATACTCTGGATAAAACTCTACCGCCTCCGGTTTCAAAGAGCGCTGCAGCTGATAAAATTCCGAAAAGTAAGGTTTCTCCATTTGAAACCCATGAAGTAGAATTACCAGATGCTTATTATGGAACATTCGAAGACAGACAGAAATATCATACTCTGGATAAAACTCTACCGCCTCCAGTTTCAAAGAGCGCTGCAACTGATAAAATTGAGAAAAGTAAAGTTTCTCCGTTTGAAACCGATGAAGTAGAATTGCCAGATGCTTATTATGGAACATTCGAAGACAGACAGAAATATCATACTCTGGATAAAACTCTGCCGCCTCCGGTTTCAAAGAGCGCTGCAGCTGATAAAATTCCGAAAAGTAAGGTTTCTCCGTTTGAAACCCATGAAGTAGAATTACCAGATGCTTATTATGGAACTTTCGAAGACAGACAGAAATATCATACTCTGGATAAAACTCTACCGCCTCCAGTTTCAAAGAGCGCTGCAGCTGATAAAAGCTGAAAAGTAATGTTTCTCCGTTTGAAACCCATGAAGTACAATTACCAGATGCTTATTATGGAACATTCGAAGACAGACAGAAATATCATACTCTAGATAAAACTCTGCCGCCTCCGGTTTCAAAGAGCGCTGCAGCTGATAAAATTCCGAAAAGTAAGGTTTCTCCGTTTGAAACCCATGAAGTAGAATTACCAGATGCTTATTATGGAACATTCGAAGACAGGCAGAAATATCATACTCTAGATAAAACTCTGCCGCCTCCGGTGTCAAAGAGCGCTGCAGCTGATAAAATTCCGAAAAGTAAGGTTTCTCCGTTTGAAACCCATAAAGAATTACCAGATGCTTAATGGAACATTCGAAGACAGACAGAAATATCATACTCTGGATAAAAAACTCTCCGCCTCCAGTTTCAAAGAGCGCTGCAACTGATAAAATTGTGAAAAGTAAAGTTTCTCCGTTTGAAACCGATGAAGTAGAATTACCAGATGCTTATTATGGAACATTCGAAGACAGACAGAAATATCATACTCTGGATAAAACTCTGCCGCCTCCGGTTTCAAAGAGCGCTGCAGCTGATAAAATTGTGAAAAGTAAAGTTTCTCCGTTTGAAACCCATGAAGTAGAATTACCAGATGCTTATTATGGAACATTCGAAGACAGACAGAAATATCATACTCTGGATAAAACTCTACCGCCTCCACTTTCAAAGAGCGTTGCAGCTGATAAAAAGCAGAAAAGTGAAGTTTCTCCGTTTGAAACCCATGAAGTAGAATTACCAGATGCTTATTATGGAACATTCGAAGACAGACAGAAATATCATACTCTGGATAAAACTCTACCGCCTCCAGGTTCAAAGAGCGCTGCAGCTGATAAAATTCTGAAAAGTAAAGTTCCTCCGTTTGAAACCCATGAAATATTATTGCCAAATGGTTATTATGGGACATTTGCAGATAGATATACATATCACGCATTGAAAAAGTTTTTACCACCACCCGAAATCGTTGCAGTTGATAATTATCATTCATGTATGAAAACTCACGAATTTTTATTACCAGAGGGTCATTATGGAACTTCAGGAACTAGACAAGCATATCACACTATGGAGAAATTTATACCACCTTGTCAATCAGAAATCGCCTTAACTAATAGAGATCACCCATGTTCGGACGCTCATAAGCTGTTACTG
Organism: Caerostris darwini; assembly: GCA_021605075.1. Classification (NCBI taxonomy): domain Eukaryota; kingdom Metazoa; phylum Arthropoda; class Arachnida; order Araneae; family Araneidae; genus Caerostris; species Caerostris darwini. Next base: position 432,335 of record BPLQ01000006.1, on the reverse strand, counting down.
CCAGTGTCGCATTTTGGAACATTTGAAGAAAGACAGAAGTATCACCTTTTGAAAAAAATTTTGCCATCTTCAAAATCAGAAAGTATTGCAGCGGTAGGAAAAAATTTGAAAAATCAAGCTACTCTCTCATCTCTAAATCCTCAAGGAATATCATTATCAGATGCATATTATGGAACTGGAAGAGAAGATTATTCAGTGATTTCCAAGACATCCAAAATAGGTCTCATATCCAACAATACTTTTGAGCAGAATACATTTTATAAAATGGATAATGTCTCTGTAAGACAGAAAGAGAAACGAAAATATTACAATTTGACGAAAACTTTACCACCTCTTAAACCAAAATCTGAAGAAAGTAATATTAATCTAAAAGACATTTCTTGGGAACGCTCTTTTGAATTTCCTATAGAAACCAAATATGTATCTTTGGAGGCAACAGAATTTGCACATTCAGGTCCAATGAAGGTTACAGAATGCCAATACCAAAAACCTTTTCAAATGGAGGGTGCAGAATTCAGTCAAGACTTGGCTAATTTTCTTCATTGTTTGAAGCCATTACTACTGGATGATCAACATAAAAGGGAAACCTCTGCTAGTACGGCACTAAGCGTTTTTAGAGGAAATCCAAATTTAGATATATCTGGAGAACTTTTAACTCTGTTAAAAACATTGCAAAATAGAATTACAGAAAAAATTTTGGAAAGTGGTGGTCTTAATTCTCTCATTCCACTTCCGAGTACTTCATTTCAAAAACCAGCTTGGGATGTGTTATATAACTTTGGAAACTACGCATTGCCTACAGACTCAACAAGCACAGAACCTCTAATTCTGACCATTACTAAATCCTCCGATCCAAATACTGCTATTGAACTGAATTTCAATGAATTTCTCCAATATTATTGCCCACAATATGCCAAAGAGGAATTGAAAGATAGTCAGATTATAAACATTTCTGAAGTTACAGACATTCCATCAGATAAAGATGAAATTATTGAGAAAAGACACACCTTGGAAATGGACATGCCGGTAATCGAGCCAGTGACGTTTTTGAAAGATCTTGGAAAGGATGTGATCTTAGCAGTTATTTCTAAAAATATACAAGATCCATCTAATGAACAAACTCAGAATGAGGAAAATTTTAGAAAAGATGAGCAATCAAAAGATTCGTCCAGTGAAGAAAAACTTAAAATTATAGATAGAGATGATGGCATGACCTCAGAAAGTGAAAAGCTTTTAAATCTTAAGCAATTAAAGCAAGAAGATGTGACCTTAACAATTCTCTCTAAAAATATACCCGATCCATCTAGTGAACAAATTCAGAATGAAGAAAATTTTAGAAAAGATGAACAGTCAAAAGATTCGTCCAGTGAAGAAAAAATTAAAACTATAGATAGTATAAGCTCAAAAAGTGAAAAAAAGCTTTCAATTTTTAAACAGTTAAAGCAAGAAGATGGCAAACATGAAGATTGCAGACAAGATAAGGTGACAAAAACTAAACCTTTTGAAAAAGGGAAAGATCAGACCTTAATTAAAGGACAACAAACAAGATACATAGAGAGAAATGGTAAATTAGATGAAGAAGATAAAAAATATCTCTTTGAGATGGTTCCGCAGTATAAAACATGCGGTATTTCAGAACCCCAAATGGCTTCCATTCCCATATTTTTAAATGATCAATTACATGTATTAGAAAACAAAGACAAGATAATGGAAACACTGTCAGTTTCAAGTACAGGCAAAACAGAGCACCTAGAAGATGATTATGAATTCAAAGAAAGTCAATCAAATGTCCCACAGAGAAGAATGGTGAGATTTCGAGATCCCACAGAAGACGAAACAGGGCCAGCTTCCCGGAAAAAGAAATCAGAACTGTTTTGGATGAAGATTATCAAATTCCTGGAACCTCTTTCACTGAAAGGAAAACAACCCATATTGAAAATGCTGCAATCAGACCAGATTCAATTCAACATCAACTTAGGGGAAGAGGTATTCTGAATTTTATGAATAATGAAATACTCCGAATCGAGAATTTTTTAGCTGCTAAGAAAAGATTCAAACACATAAAACGCAGTAAGAGATCGAAAAAACAACACAAAACTGAAAAAGCTGTCTTTATCACAGACAGTATTTGCGATAAAACTATTGTAACTGCAGAAGAAAGTGATTCAGAAGAGAGTGATTAATTTTGAAATTTTTGGTAGTTTAAAAATAATATAACATTAACAAAGAAATCTTATTAATGTCACAAAATTCTAAATTTCTTTTGCTTCATGTTCAAAATTTAATTTCATAATTTATCTTTTGTTTAATTAAACAATTTAAAAAAAATTGTATTGATGATCTGTAAAATTTGTATTTAAATTATAGTTAACTGTAATAAAAATTATTAAAATTAGATCTTATTTTTATTTAATTTACAAATTCAATATTATTTCTTACTAGAAAATATTTGACTTGATTCATTTTAATCTACAAGAAAAATTTTTCATTTCCAAATTTATGTATAAACTCGCTCTCAATACAAAAAAAATTCAAAAAGCAAAGAAAAGCTTTTTATCATCAATCAATAATAATATTTATGCAGACTTTTAATATTTACGTTCTATATCAACAGCAACTATTTTAGCAAAAAAAAAAAAAAAATACTATATTTAAGTTACATACGGACAAACAAAAAATTGATTACAAAATAAAAGGAAAGGTGTGACATTCAATCATACAGAGCAGTTCTTGCTCAGTACTGAGGAAGTTATAATCACCATAAAGAGGGCGCTGCTGATGCTTTGCAGAAGGTATTGCTATATATATTAAAGGAACGGATATAGTTCTTAATAATAAGACTAATGATGACTTCACCTTTTAAATTAATTATGGTGTTCATTCAATATCAACATTAATAAAAAAAATTTTGTCAAGTTTTCGTTGATTTAAAATGTGTTTAATTTAGAACAACAAAAATTAAAATACCATTTCAAAAAAACTAGATTATTTTGAATATTAAAACAAAATATATACAAGGAGTAATTTTGTAAAGTTATTTTTTTTTAAATAAAACATATCTTATGGGGGGGGTTTGCCCCAAACATGAAACAATTTCATTTAAAAAAAACAAGCATTGCAAGCAAAATAAAACAATTTGCAGGAAAAGCCATGATTCAACAAACACCCTAAAGCCAGGTATATAAGTAAATAAACATCAAAATTCAAAAGCAAGCAATTAATGTTATAATTACAAAGAAAGTGAATATTTGATCAATGTCTTATACTACAAGGCAAACAACTATCAAATCATCATCATCATTCAACGCACGGAGTACCTTGGCCGTGTATGGCCTTAAGACTCCTAATCTTGAGGAATAAAGTTCATTGGAAACAAAAAACATGAATACAAACAAAAGCAGTGAGCATGATTATGTCCATTGTTAGTACAAAAAAGAAGAGAGTAAAAACAAAACGCAGAGTAAATAAAAGAAAGGCGCAATTAAAAAATAATTAAATAAGAAGCAACAAGCGCAATTACTTAATGAATTTAAAAAGAAGCTACATTTTTTCAAAGGGGTTAGTAGCATTTTTAAATTGTGAGTAAATATTGTCAAGCCCTCCAAACGTGTTAAAGAGATTAACAATTTCTTTTAGAACATACATTGCCTTAGTGGCAGAGTCCGCAGTGAGATCAGTATTGTCATCGTTGATATTTTGAGGCAGATGGTTTGTGACCAACTATCAAATCATGGGATAAATGGTACTGAAGTTTAAAAAAAAAATAGTAATTTAAAGAAAAGCAGTCAGCAATTTTCCTTAGGTTGTTTCAATTTCAACAATTGACTTGCCACATATATTATGAAGTATAAAATAAGCTTGTCTAACTTTTAATGAAAATAAAAGTATCAAGTTATTTATTTCTACAAAGAATTCTTTTTATGAATCTAAAAAGATCTGTAAAAAAAAATAACCTTCAAATGTTATAATTACATTAATTACTTCAAAACATTATATAATATTACATATAATCATTATATAATAAATATATTCCTAATTCAAATAATAAACAGATATTGATATTTTATATAAAATAACCCATTAAAACATGCAATAAAGAAATGATACAAAAATGGCAAATAAGTAAATTAAGGAGCCAAGTCATCTGATCAATTATCAACAAAAAATATTTTTTCCTTGCTAAATAAATTTTATAATTAGGCAATAAAAAATAATTTAGAATGTCCATTTATTATTATAATAATGTATATTTTTTATAACAATTAAATTTCTATTCAAACAACAAATATCCAACTTATAAGTTTTTATGGAAAATGCTGCAGTTATTGATAAGGATTTAAATGGATGAAAAAGGGTTTTAATACAAAGCCAAATCCAGTGCTGGCATGTGTTAGTTTTATCACACTCAAACAAATATGTGACAATTTTTATTAAATTTTTCATTAATTGAAAGCTACTCTTATTTCCAACTTGTGCATAAAAGGTTTAAATATGGAGGTGAAAGAAAAAGGTTTAAATAATACCATGTTCTTTTTTTACAATTAATTGATATTAGTTCCAGCAAAATTCAAACTGAATCACATTATTGCTTAAACTACATTCAAATGTAGTGTCAAAATAGAAATATCCTGAACTTACAAAGCAACAATTATGGCAGGGTAATTGAAAATGAATTACAAGAGTAGCTTGTGAAGTTTCTTCAATGTAAATAAAAAATTCAACTATGCCTTAAGTGGACACCTTTAATCATAATTTCTCCTAGCAATAAGTTCGGAGTCCAGTACTGTTTTTTCACATGATTAATGTATTTTAACAACACTTTTAAGAATTTTTAAAAAACTGTTAAAAAGAAATTTTTTGTTCACATGCATTTATTTATATCTAATTATTGTAAAACATTAATTGTTACTTTCCAATTATGAATAACAAACAGATGGTTCAATTTAATATACATAGCCATGCAGAATTAGCCGATGAGAGGAGATGCCTTACCAATTTTCTAAGAGGTTTTATTTTTTAAGCAAAAGAAATGGTATTTTAAAAAATACATATATGCATATCCAATAATCCAAAAAATGCAATATTCCAATGCAGAACTAATGCCATAGTACATGAGCTAAAGCAGGATGCCAAATCTTAATTGGGTGCCTTTGTACCATAAAAGTACCAAAGAAATTGCTTATAATCCATTGAAGCTAGGATGTTTATTATATGGCAAGGATTAAAGAAAATCCTGTTATTTTAAATTCTATAAATGTTTGTGAGTCTAAACTGCATGAATTATATTAAAATTTTTAATGGGCTTTTATGCAATATTTTTTATTCCATTATCGTTTCAGATTTTTTTTATGAAGATAAATCGCTGCATTTAAAATTTGTTATAATAAATTATTGTAATGAATCCAGTAAGTAGTATAGTCCACTCATAATTTTAGGCAGAAAAAATTAAACCTGGTATGATCTACAGAACAACCTATGTCCCTTTTCTTGGGGTATCAAAATGTTTTGTTTTTACCTCTAAATAACTTTTGCAATGCAAAATACAAAAATTAACATACAACGCATTGTCATACATAAAAGAACAGTTATAAAAAAGTATATTCTGGGACCTATTTCATGTAGATCTATTTTTGATTTCTAGATATTCTTTTAAACTAATTGTCACTTTATAAACTTCTATTCATTCATACACATTAAATAATACACGTTCCATTTTGCCTATACGGCTATTTTCCCTTATACAAAGTTCATTATTTCTTTGTTAATTCATTCCTCTCTAACATAAAATTTCATCTAATAGCTTCAAATAAAAGCGCATTTAGGTAACAAGTTTTCAGTTAACAATTTTAAATGGCACTTTTTAAAAAAAATTCAGATTATACCACTACCTATAGGAATCATGCCTTTGGTCTTTAAAGCTGGATGAAAAATAGGATCTTGAAAAGTTAATTTTTCTACTTAAGAATTAGTAATTGATAAGTTCTAAACATAAAATACTTATTTTCTAGACTTGTAAAATTACAAAATAATAATGTAATTCTTGAACTAGGTGTTTAAAAACAGACTAATCCAAACATAAATTATTTGTTTGTAAAACCAATCTAACTTATAATCATAACTACTGCTATGTATAACAGTTATCTGTTTTATTGATAAATTGTGAATCTATTGATGAGGTAATAATAATTAAATATTCCAAGCAATAAATTGTATACAAATATATTTTATGAGTTTATCTTTGATGTAAATTTTGTTAAAATTTTACATTCGCAATTTTACTTCAATAAATGTTTACATTTTGAAGTATAATTTTTTTAAATAATTATTTCAGTAATGTAATGTAATTGCAAATCATGCTAAATATCTAATTAATTTGTATATAATTAAATTGTGTACATAAAATTTAAGTATTATCTAGAAATCTGAAAATGCAGATAGCTAAAGAATTATTTGATGTTTAAAAGAAAAAGAAATAAACAACATAACTTAATAAAAGCATATATATATATTTTTTAATTTCAGAATAAAACATCTAAATTCTTTTAAACATGTTTAGCATTTTAATACTGGATGTAAAGTGCAAAAATTTGTATTTCTTTTATCAAATAACATAACAAACCAGACTTAAATACACAGAATAAAAACTACTTGAAAAATTTTGCATCTTAATATCAATAATTTTCACTAATTTCTATTCCAAATAAAGAGAAGTCTTAAAAATGAAAGAATTGTCCATTTGTTTATTTGGATGGTATAACTTTTTATTTTCTTCTTGTAATATTCACAAATATATTTTATCATTCGGTCCAGTTCACAGATAAATGGAAGTAAAGAGTTCAAGATAATAAAAAAAAAATTTGATTCACATTCTTGGATATCCAAATGGGTCGTGACAAACACATTTTTCCATGAGTTTTTTTTACACATGGACTCCAAATATGATCATAAATACCTACTCTCTTTTGTAAATCGTGCAAGACGATGCAACGAGAGTACATGCACGAACACACGACAAATTAAATGCACAGAGATGGCAACAAAAGAAATAAACCAATGAACAAGTGTGAGCTTCAATGAAACATGAATAATTGCACATATACATACATTGAAAATAAAACACCGTAAAATAGAAGATAAACAGATACAACTTATCACAATATTTAATGTCTGATATATACACAAAAGGTCGGTAAAAAGCCTGCAGGAGAGAAATTGATCACTGCAGGGTCAGTCGACAACACATGAAACAGGTAAATGAGAAATTCGTCATCCAAATTTACCATTGAAACATAAGTTTCCAAAGCTGTTAAAGGAGTTACAGAACTGGTACCAATTAAAAGAACGGATTCACATAGTGAATAAGAGTCTTTAGAGGTCATAAGTTCAGCATGATTTCAAGACTTGTGATTGGATGTTAACCATGTGAGTCCTTCATAGAGTCCGTCCCCTGTAGTGGCACAGGAGGGTTGAACATACCAATTGCGATCACGGATCCGGGTCAGTCCCAGTTTCTCTTGGATTTCATGCGGCTTCATTGCTGAAAGAAAAAAATTAATTGAATTTGGTATACTAATATTAAACATAATGCATTGCCCAAATATTAATATCAAACCAATTAAAGATTGTGAAGTAGACATAATACTAAAAAATAAATCCTAATAATTTTTCCTTTCAACTTAATATACCAATGTAAACAAAAGGAAAACAGCTACAAGCAATTTAAATTTATAGAAATACAGCAGAACCTTATCTACCAAATACAATATGTCAAAAAAATTCTCTTTGGTATACTTATACATAAAATAGATTAAATAAAACTAATTTAAAATTGATTGAGTTAAATATAATCCGCTTTTATTCTTACATTTTCATTCTGTATAACTAAATTGGCAATCCAAATTTAAACTTACATTAAAAATATCAGAAAATGTAAAATTATATTAAAAAGAAAACAACCTTTATAGTTGCTATTTAACTACAAATTATATACAATGATCTTTCCTTTTAAAATTAGGAAATAAATTGTGTTACAAGATGCTTCACTAATCATTATTAATTCAATTTACAATAACAAAAATCTCTATTATAAAAGATATAATCTTCTATTAATATTAAGACTTTTAATGGGGTTTGCAATAACGTTGTAGCAACTATCCAATATAAAAAATGTAAACACATGGAAAAAAATTAAAGATTTGACAATGAGATGTAAAAATATTGTTAGTACAAAATTGTACTGTAATTTTAATGCTCTAATTAAAAACCATTTGACACTGACTGAGCTTGAACCTCTGCAGGAATACTAATTATTTCACAGATGTTTAACATCAAGACTAGTCATGATCATCCAAGAGCATAGAATGATTATATTTTATTACATTTTGATTTATATGTGCACTCTGTAAGTTCTCAGAGGGATGTAAACATGCACAATAGTTTAAAGTAACACAGAGGTGGAAAATCAAAAAATGATTTTCATAATAGGGCAAAATACATTTTTGTAGTAACTTTCTCTCTGCAGTTTCGTAACAGTATATTTTTACATTAACAGTTCTTCCAACTTCAAGGCATATACTAATTAATTTTATATTTAGCAATCATTTAATTGATATGAAATTAATCTGTACTAAAATTAAATTAAACTGAATCATTTTGTATGTTATTTGTAATTCAATATGAAAAAAATTTATTGGTACATACATTAATAAGAAAATTAGTATTAGAATTGAATTTTAAAAATTATTTTATTTAATGCATAAAATAAAATAATTTTTATTTAATCTACAACAATAAATACTCCATTATTGTATTGGAGATGGGTAATGGGTGTATTTATTAATATTTTTTGTATTTTTTAATGGATAACAATTTTTAGTCCTTGCTACTTCAAATATTTTATTATTCATAGCAATGAATATTTTTAATGGAAGCATTGCACCAATTTTTAATGGATTTCATATACAAATATGATTATTAAATTATTTTAAAAAAAAATTATTAAATTTTTCTCTGCATTTTGTTTTGGCATGCTATTTTTACAGTAAATATGGTATTTAATTTAAATATGAATTATTTTAAATAATGGTAATAAGAAATAAAGGATTAATTTAAAAGTATCAAATTATATACGAATTTCTATTGAGCTACAAAAAAAAAATACTTAAGTTCACTATAAGTTATTTCTATTTATATAAGCGTATTTTTGTATTAAATTTGATTATTAATTTACAATTATTTATATATCCAATTTTTTTTTAAAAATACAAGATATAGCACAAAAAAAAAACCCAATATACCATGTATAAGGAGAATGAACAATTATGTATAAGTAAATCAATGGATCACTGTCATATGTTTTTAAATATCATTTAACAAATTTTATTTTTTAAGAATTTTATTATTTCTAGATATAGCATAGTGGTAGATTTTCTGTGGAAAAAAAAATGTGCTTACAAATTCAGTTCAAGTAATAAATAGGAAATAAAGAATTTCTTTAATTCTTCACATGTCAGATTATAGTTAATTTTTAAGTTATTATTAAAAATAGAGGTATTTTTAAATTTGGATATTTAATGCAATAATAAATAAAAAAGACACATAGAACTTTAGTAGAGAAAAATTCAGCAATTTTTTGAAATTAAAAAAAAAATTGTTCCATGGTAGTAATTTTACAAATGTAAAATATTAATAAAATTTATTTAAAACATTTATTCAAAATAATTATTTTAGAAACATTTAGTAGAATATGTTCACAAACAATTATCTTATTTTCCTATAAAGAACAATAGATGGGCCATTATATAGACTCTATACCCTATGAAAAATATCATTGGCGTAATAAATTCTATCACCAGCAAACAGATCATAAAAGCAGAACTCTTACCCCATTGATTAATTTTTAACCCTTCTAAGAACGATCTTAAGTGAAGCTTGAAGTTCATTTTATTTGGGTTTTTCTTTCCCCAGTTACTAAATCAAAATAAAGTAAATCTCATTTTTGATGCAGTTTGGTGCATAAATGCGAAATTTGGCTTTTTTGTAGCAAGAGGTAAAATTTTGCTGCAGATTTTCCCACTCCTGGTAATAATAGTTCTGTGATTATTAAAAATAGTTTTATATCACACAATTGATATTGCCTACGATCCATCAAAATCTAAGCCTCAGAACTATCAAAAATCATTTAACATCAATACTTTATATTTATAGTTATAAACTGCTAGAACTATTGTGTGCAGACTATCATGAAACATAGCTTGTAATTATTCATCATTAAACAAGATAAGTCATACATTTTAATTGAATTTAATTATAAAAAATTCTGCCAACTAAGCACTTAATCTAATAAAAAAATTGTGCAGTAATATATGTTAAGTATTTTAGTACAAATTATAATAATTCACTTTTGAATTAATTTACCAAAAAAATTAACTATTGGTCTATATCAGTGGTACTAGAACTTTAAGAAGTCAGGATGCATTTAAAATCCTATAATTAATTGTACGCACACTATATACAGATGTCTGCTATTAAAGCCTCAGTTTTATATTCAGATGGTCATCTCCACAGGCTATTATTTATAAATGGCAGAGTCTCAGAGGCAGCAATGATAATTTTTTTAACATTGAAAATCTCAAACGTTGGAGTTCTTGGTAGTCAATCATGGAAGTTACCGCTCCTAGTTTCGTATAAACCTTCCTTGCCACATTACTGTTTGGTGACTTTGAAAAAAAAAAAAAAAAATCTGGCAATCTTTTGTAATGAAGCTATCTTTGAATGGGAAAACTGACAAGAAAAAAAACTATATATATATATATCTAGCCACATACTTGTCTGGAATATCATATTTGAGTGAGTACAACTATGATTATAGTTGCATTTTACAATATGGCAAGCTGATAGCAATATAAATTTTGTTCATATAATTAAAAAAAAGGACCTCTAGATTTTTGGGGATCTATTGATTGTTCAGAATCCGTGAACTTGTATGAGTAAAAAGAAAAATACAGTATCCTCCTTTTCACTGACCTCAGATTAAACTTAAGTGAAAGTGTTGTATTAAATTTTTAGATAATTATAAATAAATAAAACACCTGTCACTAAATATTTCATTAAGTACACATAGATCTAAAAATTATAATACTATTAGTCATATCTGTAATTACCAATAGAAAACAGATTTTCAATTGAATAACATTTTTATTCAAGGTAAACATTTGTGCTGATAAGATTTAATAAAATATGAAACATATTATACTGTATAATGAATATAAAAGAAAAAAGCCCATACATTATGGATATACAGAAAGGGTATGTATTTTTATTACATATCTCATTGTTTTTAATATAACAAATTTTTTTTTAGAAATTTAAAAGTATTATGAGTAGTTTTTGTGTTTCACTTCATTGATGAAAGGTATTATGTACATCTCAATGACAAAAGCAATAGAACCAAAAAGTTTTTTAAAAAAAACTGATCTAGACAATACCGACTTTTCATAAAAACTGATTGTGGATAAATCTAAGTTTGATGCAGGATAAAATTTTTAAAAATACATGAATATAGAATATCCTTATTCTATTTCTAAAAACAGTAGAAGAATAAGTATCTAGTATTATGAAACAATCTTTTTAATTTGATAATGACCTAATCTCTTTTCTATATAAATTTATAATGCTAAATGCAATTGTTTCCAAAGACGTATTCATTGCAGTATTATTTAAACTTAAATAACTCGGTTGACAATACACAACTAGTTATTTTTCTATGAAATTAAAAAGCTCACAATGCTAGATATTGTTGATTTTTAAAGCTTTCACAATTTTTATTCCTTATCAATTATATTACCAATTTATCACTAAGATTATCATCCCTTTGAAAAAAAATCAATGATACTTTAAAATTACATCACTACTGAAGATTTACATTTTTAAGAAAAATACTTTTGATAAATGAAAATTTTAAATCACAAATAATTATAAAAACTGAAAATTAAACATAAAATAACTGTTTAAATATTTAGAACATTTCACAAGTGAAAACCAAAATAAAATGCCAAGTACCTTCATTCAAATCCTGTTTATTGGCAAAAACTAGGATGATAGCATCTCTCATCTCCCTGTCATTGATTATCCTATGCAGCTCTTGCCTAGCTTCATCAATTCTGTCCCTGTCAGCACAGTCCACTACAAAGATTAAGCCTTGAGTACCTGTGTAATAGTGCCTCCAAAGTGGCCGGATTTTGTCTTGTCCTCCCACGTCCTGTAGAATAAGAAAAATGCATTGCATTACTATACAGTATCTAGCATGTTATAAAAATATTATATAAATGTAAAATATAATGCCCCTATCAGTTGATAATTTATTAAAAATGAAATAAGATAAAATACCCAAAAAATTTTGTGCTGTAGCTAATCTCATAATTTTTAAGCATTTCATTACCATGAGTGCAATTTAAAAATATAATTGCTAAATGCTGATGCAGTTTTAATTGCCTATTTAACATTTACATAAAAATATCACTATAATTAGGTTTTAGTTTAAATTAATTAATATTGAAAAATCAAACAATACATTTAAATATATCTCACATTCACAAACAATTTAATATACAGTTAAAACTTTAAATAATTAGATAATCTAAATGTTTATTATACTATTCCAAATTTGTAAAAATCTATACACAGTTTGGTGTACATTTACAACAGGTGCCGCAAGTTTTTTCATTCCCCTGCTGACCTTTGACATAAAATTTTTAGATTAACTAAAAAAAAAAATAGTTCTAATATAAATATACAATTTGTGGAAAAACTTTAAAAACAAGTGATTTTCTTTTAATTTCTAATCAAATTTCATTAATTAAAAATGGATTTACAATAACTATTTTTAACTGTAAAATACAATCATTCATAAAGCAAATTTTAGTTAAATATTAAGTCTTTTAGGCAATACTTTAAATCATTTTTAATAACTTTCCTTTGTATATTGTAAGAGTAATTTTTATGTAATTATATAGTAATTAATCTATTAAGAATTATACATATAATTAAACAGCTAAGTGAATTTGACTACTAATAGATCATACTTAATAAAATCCCATAAAATTGTTATAATTATTTAAGGAATCAAGGAAGTTATATTACTATTGTTAAATATGAACTAAAGCTACATATGAAATAATTATGGCTTTTTTTTTTTTTTTTTAATAAAATACTCAACTAGAGAAGATCTTTAAATTATTAAAACTAAAGAAAGAGGAAATACAATTTTTAATTTTATGAATTTGCAAATCTATGCTAGAAACTTGAAGTTTTTATCAATAGATAAATGAATTTTAAGAATAAAAATTTAATGAAGAGTAGATAATAATAAAAGTACATTTTTCCTGTTCAAAACTGGTTAGGGAAAATAATGTTCAACTAATTCAATCATTATTTACTGAATAGGGACATTTACTTAACTTTTTAAAGAACAAATACTGAAAATTATTTTCCCATTATAGAGATAAGGGGAAAATAACTTAAGATTAAAAATCGCAGCTTTACAAATTGCTTTAAGGGAAGAAAGAAATGTATCAAGGTTTTAATAGAGATTTTAAAAAATCATGAATAATAAATAAACCTACTTACCCACACATTAAACTTCACATTTTTGTAAGTGACAGTTTCTACATTAAAACCAACTGTTGGTATAGTAGTTACTGATTGTCCTAATTTTAACTTATAAAGAATAGCTACCTTTAGTTAAGTACATAAAGGATGAAGTTAAAATCCAATTATAAGCATATAATATAACTAACATAATGATATTAAATTATATGTATCTGCTATACAATATTTCGCTGAAGAAATAAAGATATGTTGCAATGTTTCGAATTAATCTTGCATCATATTTTAAAATATTCAAAAATGGAAAATTTAAAAAAAAAAAGGAATTTGAAGTATTACTTTTGATTTTAAATAAAGATCTCTTATAAAAGGAAACTTGGTCATTACATGAAAACTCTTATAACTCGAAATTGACTTATGTGGAAAAGATATCTACATATTCAATATATTTTTTATTATAAACATTAATAAGAATCGATTTCTCAATTAAAAAGTGTATAAAGTTAAGTCTTTCTTCAGTATGATGGAGCCTGAAATTGTAATTTATTTTCTTATTGAAAAATGAATTGCATATCAATTAAAGTCAATTGAATGTAATATTCAAATTTTGATGTAACTTTCTAAATATAATTTTGAAAACACAAAATTAAAGTAATTAAAAATGTTTGTAATGCAAACATATTTTAAATTCTTCTCTTTTCTTACACATATTTGATAAATATACCTTTTCCTCATATACAAGATTTTAGTCACGCAAAAACTTTACAAACATTTCCTAGATTTCATTATAGAAAACCTAACAGAATCAAATATCTACCCACTAATGATGCTTTTTATTTGATGAACTTAAGTAATCGGGTCTAATATATTTGAATATTTTCAAACCAATACTTAAAAACAAAATTCAAGTATGCAATAAAAATGCAGTTTAAGTAGATTTCTTACAAAAGATATAAGCTAAATCACAGAATAGGGGCCGTTGGGATTTGGCTACTTGTTTGGCACCACATGGGTAAGAAGTCGCCACTTGTGGTAACCCATGTTTCTTCTGCTTGAATGTTCTCGAATATTTCTACTAGACCTATTCTACTGTTCACTTATCGGTTAGTTAACCTATTGGCAGTCATTTAATTCTAAGCAGGGACATTTACTATTGTTTCTTCAATTTGCGATGTTTGGTTTAGATGAAGTTACTTGGAAGATAACAATTCCAGACCTTATTTAAAATTGAATGCCAAATTAAGTTGAAAATTATTTAAAGGATTGATTTATAAGAACATTGTGTGCCCAATTTGAGGAAAGGATGCATTCATTGAGAAATCAACATGGATGTGATTAAGAAAAGTGTACTGTCCAGTCCCGAGTCCTGTCATTTAAATTGATTGATGAACTGGGAAAATACATTTTCCCTAAAATTTTCAGCATTTTTCTTTCTTTTCACTCAAATAATGCTTTGCAAAATTCAGCTATCATGATAGATTTACAATTTTCTTCAATTAGAATTACACTGTTATTTGGTGCATTTTGATGAAAAGCATTTTTCACACCAAATCCCAACGGCCCCTATTCTGCAATTTTACCAAGGTATCTATATCTTGAGCCCTTAACTTTATAAAACTTTTTCCTATTTAATCGAAGCAATGAATAAATTTTTAATTTATATTTTCCAAACATCAATTTTAATTCTTAAATAAATTGATAATTATTAATATTTTTTACTAAAACCTCAATGTTTTTCACATATTTAATAATAATTTAAATCATTTAGTATATAAATTAACAATGTAGAAATCTATTTAGAATGAGAGAAAAAAAAACATTTAAAAAAAAATCTATATAATTATTATTCAGTAGAAAATTCGTATAGGTACTATTGTGTCATTTCTACAATACATGAACACTTTTAAACATATATTACAAACTTATAAAATTTGTTTACAAAAAGTTTAAAATCACTTAATAGTTAGTATATTAAATCTTTTTTTTAAGGGTGTCTCTGTATTTGTTACTTAAACTTTGGAAATTTTCTTTAACTATTATGCTGTGTAAAAATTAAAGCTTTTCTATGCCATGACTGAAGGCCCCACAGTTTATTTAAATATAAATAGGTTCATTTTCCACACAAAACCTAAATTATTGAACATATAACCTAAATTGGCATGTAGTACTAAATATTATGGAATCACTTCTTATATTTAAAAATATATATATACATTTTAAATCAAACTGAATTTTTTTAAAAATCAACTAAAAAGGATACTTGTTTTACCAGCTGCATCTAAACCTAACATCAGTATTCTCATCTCCTTGTTGCCAAATATTTTGGATAAAAGTTTCCCCATTTCATTTAGGCTAGATGACACAAATAGCACTACCTGAAATGAAAAATGTATGTTAAGAAATAATTATAAAATTTTACTTAAATATTAACTACAACTTAAAACTTAAATATTAACTACAAACACAACAATGATGTAACAAGGTAAAATTGAACAAAACAGTCATCTCTTATTGAACTATCATCTTTTATACTTGAAACAATAGACAGTAACTTTATAAGGGTTAATATTAAAATAAATTTCAACACAATATCACCCATCTTAATATTTATTTGGCCAGAAAGTAATAGTATTTTCTTTCCTTCAAATAAATTATGTCTTGAAAATTGAATAGCCTTCTTTAAAACTCATTTATTATATAATTTTTGATAGAACTTTAAGAGGTAATATCAAAATTTTACAAAAATTTATTTGCATGACATCAATTTAATATTGGAAGGACAAAAGGAATATTTATCATATTTTACATCATTATATATGTATGTATGTATGAAAAGGAAGAGATGGCATTTAAGATAAAAAAAAAATGTGATGAGTATGGTTAAAAAGGCATTAGAACTATGACAGAGCCAGAAATGATTAAATAAATTTTAATCTGATCTTTTTAAGTTGATAGAGCTCAGAAATTCCTCCCATACTAGGCAACAACAGAAAATATCGAATTAAATCTAACATGTATTTAACATTACAAGAGTTTGTAAAGAATCTTGTCATATTGAAATTTAAAAAAAAATTTTTAATTTGTTTAATATTTGAATTGTATAATCTATAGGAAATTTATCTAACGTCTTTTTCTGCCAGAAATAAAAAAAATCTTAATTTTTAAAATGTGATAAACAATTAACAAAATTGCCAATCTACATACAAGTCAGCTAAAAAATTTTATTGTCTTGGCTTCACAAAGCATTTTAACAAGAAATATTTTTTTCGGAGATTTTTTTCACACAGAATTTTTTTTTTCGTTACATAATAATTAAAAACTATTTGTATGTTTTAAATTGTTTCCAAGAAGCAAATTATCCATATATGTACCCTTATTAACCCAAACTAAATATTATGAAAGAGAAACCTCCAGAATTAGTAAATAATAAAACTGTTAATAAAATAAATTAATAAAAACAAATTTCATTAACAGTTAAAAGTTCTTATAACAAGAATGGCAACATTATTCCATTACTAACACTTTCCCCATTTAATTCTTTACAAAATATACTTTAAAGGTAAAATCTTTCTCAAAGAAGGATTATCAAAGCTCTATTTGTTAAAAAAAACAGAGCTTGAATTATGGTAAAAATTAAACCACTTTAAGAGCAAATATAATATATTGGACACAAGTATTCAATAAAATTGATTTTTTAAAAAAACATTTGCTTTCATTTATA
This sequence comes from Caerostris darwini, assembly GCA_021605075.1. Classification (NCBI taxonomy): domain Eukaryota; kingdom Metazoa; phylum Arthropoda; class Arachnida; order Araneae; family Araneidae; genus Caerostris; species Caerostris darwini. The sequence continues at coordinate 415,009 of BPLQ01000006.1, read as the reverse complement.
AAGAAAATAAATACTTTTCATCTAATCTAAGTTTCTAACATTCAAGATAAAGTTAATAAGTAAGCATTGTTAATAAACATTACTAAACATCAAATCAGATATCAATAATAAACATTGACAAACTTTTAACAAAAAATTGTATTGCTCATAGAGTAATTTAAAGCTTTTATTATGTGTTTCATATATATAGACCAAATTTAGATATTTGAATATATATATATTTAAGGGCAATATCTGAACAAGATACCAAATGCAGATAAAAATATATGTTTTTTGATACAATTTCAAAATCTTTCAGATACTATTAATCAAATGTTTAGTGTATAATGTTTATTAATCAAATCATTAAAAATTTTGCAACCAGAACCCCAATATTATGGAAGAATTAAATCACTCTTGAATAAAATATAGTCTCATAATATACCATTTTATATCCAAAAAATTTGGCATCACTATGTATGATGAACAATTTAATACTCATGAAAATATTTATCATATAAAACAATATCCAATCTATAATAAAAATAATAGAAATTTCATTTTTAATTGATCCAGGATTTTATATGAATGGCAGCATAATTCTTTGAATTACGTGAATTTTCATCTCAACTGAATAAAAAATACATTTATTATTCAGTTGATTACACATCAATGATAAACAAAAAGTGACAGCAATAAATTCTTAATGACTAAAGTTAACCTTCAAAGCCATACAAGCTTGTTATTAAAAATGCAAATACTTCTAAGATTTATAATGTTATGATCTATTTAATCTGTAGTTTTATCAAATTTTTTTTTTTTTTTTTTTTAAACAAATTTACTGTTCTTGTTTTATATTCTTTTGGTTGCTAGAAAGTACAAGCACAGTTTCTTGTATTTTAAAAGGAATTTGTAAGGCGTCATAGGCAATGATTTCAAGTTTTAGAGTAGTTCCTTTATAAAGGTTTCATTTTCACTTTTGTCAAATTCTTTTAACTGTTGTATTTTAAAAAACATTCGGATAAATTGAAAACAGCAGCATCAGCAAGCATACATCTCAAAGTATCAACTTAAGTCAAATTCTAAGCCTTGAAAACACTCACTTTACATCATTATTTTGAATATTTTAAAAATCTCTATTTTAAAGGATTTTGAATATTTTTTGCAAAAAAATTATTATAAGTATATTTTCTAATATAAGCAACTTTAAAAAGAGAATAAATTTCTAAGATATGATGTATTAAACTAATCAATTTTTTTAGCTAATTTTATATAAAAATATTGTTTGCTCTCCCTAGCAAATTAATTACATATAAAATTGACCAAGAAAGTTTTTAAATTTTCCTCTTAAAATTTAACAAGTTTTAAATTTAAATTAGTTATATAACATTTAATTAAATAAACATCAACTTAGGAATTTTTCAAGAATTTGAAATATAAATTTTAATTGATGATTGATCTGATTTTTTTGTTAAGTTGACAAATAAAAAATCATTATCTTAGTAACTAAGAATATGAATATAAGTTCATTTAAATATAGAGATTTATAGTTAATACTAGAAAACTGAAAAGCCAATGTACTATACTACCTCATACAAAAGAAAATATTTTAAATTTTAGATGTCTTATTACATATTTATAAACTTGAAATGTATAAATTAAATGTTACACATCTATATTATAAAATAAAAACCATGACACTATATTGTTATATATTAATTGAGTTTATTATGAATGAAAGTTTAATTTAACAAAGTCTATATTTAATTGTATATAAACAAAAACAAAGAAAATTCTTTTTTGATTTGAAATTATTTCATGAGATTTAAACATTAATTATTCATACAATCTTTTAGAAATAACTCTCATATATGCTGTTATAATTATTTAAGTGCAAAAACAGTATCTTTATTAAAATTATTTGAAAGTTTTCACAGTGTTTTAACTTTTCCTTAAAAGGGAAATTAAAAGCAAAGAATAAGGGCAACTCTGATAATAGATCTGATATTTGTATTATAAACAAGCATATTTTCACTGATAGTCACAAATTGGATACAACTATTTTGAGTTTAATTAAAACTTATTTACACAAACCAATAGCTGCATACCCATTAAATGTTAGGAAATTAACCTAATAATGAGTTAAAACTTTCTTAAAATGAAACCAACAACAATTTAAATACCGACTAATTTCAGGCTTAGTCTTGCATTGACATTTCAGAGGACTGCCTTTTATCATAAATTTGATAAGTATCATCAATTATATGAAAAGGTAACAATTTACCAAAGTTTATAATAGTTTAATTACAATTTAATGATACTTACAAATGAGTTTAATTTCAAAACCGGTAATTTCAAGGCGTTGGTCGGATGATTGTAAGGAATTTATGGTACGTCTTCAATGTATAAATTTAAATGCAATGTTTCAGTAAATATTAGCTTGGTATTCTACGCTGTAAACAAGGAGTGATTTTTAAATTTTCATTGAGGGATTTGACAAAACAGCACATTCCAACGTCACTCTCATTGACCTCAAAAGACGAATAAATATTAACGGAAGTAACTATTCCAACTCCATCGAGTTTCCGGTTAAGTTGTATTGCCATGAATAACCTGAAAAAATCACTTTCAAACTTCCTGCAGTTTTATATTCGTTATCGTCATACTGAAAGATTCAAATAAAACTTTAAAGAAAATTATTGCAGTAATAAAAGTTTATAAAAAGAAAAAAACAATAAGAAAAATTATTTATAAATCTGTTAAACACTTAAATTACTTTAAAATTAAATATATTCATATTTTTTAAAAAATACCCCAAAGTAAAGTATGTCCCTTATAACTATTTATTGATAGTATTCTTTAATTTTACAATTTATAACGTTTAAATAATTTTGAAATATTTTTATACTATATTTGTAAATCAATTAAATATAAAGAATCAGTTATATAATATGGCAATACTAATTGCGGGCTAGTTTGAATTCAAAATACATAACAAAAAATTGTTTCAATTAATTTTGCGTCGGTAAAAAGAAAAGTTTATGCGATTCGGTGTAATTTTGCTGAAAAACTCTGATTAATTTATTCTTTAAAATTTTTTTTCGCCAGAGATATTCTGATGTTAAAGATGATTTTCATTTAAACGTTTAATCAGAAAAATTACTTAGCTGTGAAGGCTAAAATAATGTAAAATACGCTTAGATAAAAGACTTTTCATTAATTGTGCATAAGAAAAAAAGTTTTGATGCACATGTAACTACAGATATTTCTTCAATATGGGATAATCTATTGAATTATTAGTGTTTAATAACACCTCATTAAGTAATTATATTTTAAATGTTTTTCTTTTATGATTTATTGTCAAACTTAATATATTGTAATAAATTAATCAGGAGTGTTTAAGAAACAAATATTGTTCTTTTTAGTTTTCTAAAGTTCTCTTTGTTTGAAAAATGGATAATAAAGAACCATATAGAGCCACGAGATTGGTAAGTTTTTTGTAGTAAATTTAAATTCTTGGTCCAATAAATATTAGCTTATAAATGTAGTAAAATTATCAAATTTTTAAGTATAAATGGTTGAAAGTCTATTATCAATTATCTACATTCGTAAGATGTATGCCCACCAATAATATTTGTGAAATTAATCAAGAAATAATGCCCTACTAATATGCTTTATAAAATTGTTGAAAAAGGTTTAATTTTGTTGTTGTCAATTTTATATCTTATAAGTTATTAAATGTTTGTTAAAGAATTACTTGGATATAGATCTAAGAAATGTTTTATGTATTATTTTTGTCTAATATTTTTTTTATCTTAAAAATTTTATTTTAAGTTCAGTTTTTTAAATATTGGATATTAATAAAATTAAATTGACCTCTTTTCTTCAGCACATAATTGTTTTGAAAATTTAAGCATTAGTCAGATTCCTTCCAGTCGCAAAATAAATATATGTTAGAAAATAATAGATTTGGCATATTATTCTCTAAAATAAAATCTTGCCATCAAGATTATCAAATTCAATTGTATTTCAATTATCTGCTGTCCAGAAAAACATTTATTAAGACTTATTCGACTTCTCTAATTTTGTTCATAATTTCATTTTAAGATATATTACTAGGAATTTGTTGAAAAGTTGTACATGTACTCATGCTACAATTGCTGGAAATGTAAGAGAGGGGAGGATTTGAAATGTGAGGGAAGAGAGATGGACTTGGCAATCATGACACCACAAATAAAGTGTACAAGAACACATTCCATTAAAATATCATTATATTATTTAATAAGCTTTTTACAAGGATTGCAGAACACTAGCACAGTGTGACTCGCCACCCGCATGCCTTCCAAAATAAAAAAAAAAACATGAGTCTTGCTAAATGCTCTTGCATAACTTCTGATAAACTGTCAGAGAGAGCGCATGAACTCTGCTGCAAAAATTTAATGCTCATTACACCGGAAACATTATCAAAAAATTTTTTTTTCAAGAACTGCTTGTAGGTAATGCAAGTGGCTTTCACATTGAGAAAAAAATGTGCATTTCAGATATTTTTATTGTTTAATACTATTAAATATCTTGTATATTTTTTTGAAGAAATCTCATTTTTGTGTTGCTGCTTTTGAAAACATAGTTTTTTTCAGTGGAATGAAGTCATTGCAGCATTTCAGTCAGGGATGCCTGTAAAAAAGCATAGACGTCGCATCCAAACTTATAATAACTGCTTTACTGCATCAGAAGCTGTCACATGGCTTCATTGCTATTTAATGAATAATCCAAACTTTGGAACTGATGTCACAAGGTATACTTTCTTTTTAAATTGATTGAATATTTTCTTTTTTTTTTAATGGTGCTTTATATTAAGCTATATTTTTTCAATAAATTTTTTCTTTTATTATATTTATTTTATTAGCTGTAAAATAAAGTTATATATATATATATAATTAATAGTTGTACTGTCCAGATGTAGATTGATAAAATATTTCTAATAAAGTATGGAAAAATAGGCAAATTATTAAATGTATTTAAAAAAATTTACACACAATCATATTATCATTGACACTAGCTGAAAGAGCTTTGGAAATTCTACTGCTCTTTACTGAGTTTGTCAAGTCATCTCTTAAAGATAAAAAGTGCTATATAATTATAAGAATTTCATTCTAATTTTAAAGTGCATCAAAGGTAAATTCTTAAGTTAAAAATAGGCCCCCACCTTTAGTTTCAACAAATGAAATAATTTCTTAATGATTTTCAAAGTGGCACCCTTATGGCATGGCTCTTTTCATGTGCTCGTCCCTAATGTGCAAAAGTTCATCAAACCTTGTATTTTGGAAGATAATGGTTCCAATTAACAGAAAATTAATGGGAATTAAATTAATGGGAAAAATTATTAATTAATGGGAAAAAAATTTATTACCCTACAAAAGTACAAATTTAAGCTTTGCAGTCAGAAAAAAAAATCAAAAGCTCTAGAACAAGAAAAAGTTGAATCCGAAAGGAAAAGAAGGGCTGAGCAACTGAAGGAATTATAAAGCAGAAAACAAAAACTCTTCATGATAGTTCAGCAAGAAACAGCTTTGATAGATGAGGAAATTAAAGATGTAATGCTTTAAATAGGGTTAGATTGTTACTTATAAATATTTTAGCTTAGGAATTTCAGGAATCTTTTTAGAAAAATTTACTAACTAATATGCCGGCCTTGTACAGGTAAAACAAAATTTATATTTTGCAAAACCTTTTTCTAACTTTTAGGTCTTTCTTGCTCTTCCCGGACATATATTATATCATGGTTGTCTGGTCTAGCATTGAAAGCATTAGTTAGAGTAATATCAAATTAAAATTGAAAAATTAAAATTTCAATCAAATCCTGCACAGATAGTAGTAGGATTACTAGAGATTATAAATGACGTGTCAGTATGCTTAAAGTATTTGTAAGTGGGGAGATTGTTTGATTTTTCGGTACTAGAAATATTTTAAAACAATGAATTGATTAAATTTTAAGAAATAGCTGCATTCTTCAGATATTGGAACTAGGAAATGTTATTCAGGATCCTGGGGTGGTTTCTTTTTTCCCCCTTGACAAATTATTGGGATTTGTAAGTCCATCCTCGAAAGTATTAAACTAATTCTACAAAGGATTTGTAAACAAAATAAGAAGAATACAGCAATATTAAAATTTTAAACTTTCTTTTTAATTTAGCAAATCATAAACAATATAATTATTAAATACATAAATAATATAATTATTTAATATAAAATGTTTTTGTTAAATGATTTGAAATATAACTTCATATCATTGGCACACTTAAAACACTATTTGATCCATAAATTGTAGTTTTAATCAAATAAGTTTAGTGTTGTTTTGTCATATAAGAACATGATTAAATATGACATTATTTTTTTCAAAATATTTAAACATTATCAATAGACATAAAAAAAGTCCTATTGATGTGGTAGAAGTATTACTGGTTATTGTTTAGTAAAAATTTCATGATAGTTTAATATATTTAAAATCCTTAAATTTAATCTAGAAGGTACTTTTGTAATCTTTTTTGTGTCCTATTATTAAAATATGTTTAAATCAGTAATATAATATATCAAATAAATTAAAAATATGTACAGAAAAAAGATATTTGAAGTATTATGTTTGTCACCTTATTATTGTAAAAATTTGACATTTCTCAGTATTTTATATATTTCAGAAAATTTATTTTGAAATTCGTAAGCAATTAGCTTTAGTTTGCTAATTATTGATTAATATAGACTCATTAATGCTTGCTTTAGTTTGTTACATAACATGTTTTTAATTTATAAAAAAAAATTAAGATCTCAAGCTTATATGACCATTAATATAAACTCATTAATAATTATTGCTCATTTGTAAGTTGTTTGTATTTTAATAAATCCCTTGTCAACTTTTTAATTTTGATTTTAATACATATTTAATATTTTTTACATACACATATATTCAGATTTTTATTAAATGCACTTGTTATATGTGGTCTCATGTTGATATACATAGCCAGACATTTTCAAATTCCTATTTTGTTACTGTTTTGTGGCTTTCATGTGTGTATATAGTTAAAATAAATAAAATATATAATACATGTGTCTATACAAATATTTATATAACATATATACATAATTTTAAAACTAACAAATATTTTAAAATCGAATTAATACATTTTGTATGTTGAGTTAAAAATAATTTAATTAGTTTATTGGAAAAGTTGGTTTTGCATATGTCAGTACTTGTATTTCATTTATGTATTATAAATTACATAATGTTATTGATCAAATCATTATATAATTTCTATAGCTCAAGATATCTAAACCATTTTTTGTGCTTTTTACAGAGAACAAACTATTAATTTGCTGCAGAAATTTTTAAAGTGCCATGTGATAGAAAGTATTATTGTAAGATCTAAAAACAAGACATTTTCTGATGATTCTCACTTATATAGGTATTGTATTTTTGTGCTATATTACTCAAAGCATATAAAATTTGTTTTGTGATATTAAAATCCATTTATTTCTGTTCACTGGAAGACAAGCTCAAAACTTTTTTGTTGCATGATCTGATTTATTTTTATTTCTTTAGATTTACCCCAATATCTCAGATGTCAAAACCTTCTGCTGTGTGTCTTATCCAATCTCCATCTTTTGGAGCCAGAACTCAAAAGAAGGACAACATAAGAATAAGGCCACAATCTCCACCTCCCATTCAAAAAGAAAATCTTCCAGAGTGCCATTTTGTCGAAAGGAAGCTCTCTGTAGATGAAGTAAAGCTTGTATGGAAAAAAGTAACTTTATCTAGGTAATTTAAAACTTATTTTTATTATTTCAGTTTTCTAATTGCTTCAAAATGTGGGTTGTTTCTCTTGTAGCGACACCTATTGATGTAAAATGGAATACAAATTGAACGACTTCTACTTTCACTGTTAAAAAGGGAATTTTCCCGCTAGAATAAAAATAGAAAGTAGCGTTGAGAGTAGAATAAACATGTCGTAATTGTAAAAATTGATTATCGTCTTTTATTTTGCCGTCTGGATTTTAATAACACTAAGCAACCTTTACAATACCGCCACATACTTGGTGACCCGTGAATTGTTTGCAAACAGTGAATTATTTACAAAATGACTGAATCTAATGAATCGGCGAAAAAAGATGAAGTAGCGCGGGTAAGTGTCAAAATACCTCCTTTTTGGGCTGAAAAACCAGAAATATGGTTCTTTCAAGTTGAAGCACAGTTTTCAATTTGTGGAATAACAGCCGAGGATACAAAATTCAACTACTTAGTTTCGCAATTAGAACCGAAATTTGTTGAAAGTTTGTGGGACATTATAAGTGATGATAATAGAACAAAATATACCGCTGCTAAAGCACGTTTGCTGAATACTTTTAAAGAAAGCGAAAATAAGCGTCTTCAGAGACTGCTGACAGGACTTGACTTGGGAGATCTTAAACCTAGTCAACTTTTACAAAAAATGAGAAACCTGGCTACTGATGGAATAACTGATAAGGTGCTAATAACGTTATTTCTACAAAAAATGCCTGATTCTGTGCGGAATATTTTACTAGTCAGTGATGAAAAAATTGAAAAACTGGCATTAATGGCAGATCGTATTCTTGAAATGCAACCAAAACAAGAACTTTACCGCGTAAGCAATGTTTCATCAGGATCAGATGCCTTAACTGAGTTACGACAACAAATTACATCTTTGGAAAATAAACTTGAAAAACTGAGTGTCACAAGGAACTCTCGTTCCCAAACAAAAAATACAGGTGGTCGATACTCTTCTTCTCATCGAAGTCAGTCTCGCAATCGCTCTTACAATCCTACTGGCAAATATTGTTATTTCCGTTTTCGAGAAAAATGTTTTCCTGATAAATGCAAAGCTCCATGTGCATGGCAAAAACAATCCTTCGGAAAACCAGAATCAGCAACAGAATTAACGGCAGACTCTGCTGCTGAAAATACAACACATTGCCGTCAATTCCGTCTATTTGTCAACGACAAAAACGGGTTTGCAAGCTTTTATTGGTTGATAGTGGAGCGGACGTAAGTCTTATTCCTTATAGTTCTAAACACAAATTTATTAGTGACTATAAATTATATGCTGCAAACAATACTGCAATCGATACTTTTGGTACAGAAATTTTTAAATCTTGATCTAGGTTTACGCCGAGAATTTCAATTCCCATTTATTGTGGCCAAAATTAGTAAACCTATACTAGGTGCAGATTTTTTAAATAAGTTCAATTTATTAATTGATATAAAGCATAAAAGATTAATTGATGGTGTAACTAACCTTGCAGTTTATGGTGACATTGCACCCATCTCTATTAATGAAAGTGTAAATACAACGAGCAGCTTATGTAAATATTCTGATTTATTTTCTATGTATCCCAATATAACAAAACCAAATTTTCTTGTTTCAAATGTTAAACATAATGTAAAACATCATATTGTAACTAAAGGACAACCTATAAATTGTAAAGCAAGACAATTAGATCCAAAACGGTTGGAAATAGCTAAAAGAGAATTTAAATATATGCTTGACAATAACATCATTAGTCCATCCAGCTCAGAATGGGCAAGTCCATTACATATAGTTACAAAGAAAGATGGTTCTTTTCGTCCATGTGGTGATTATAGAAGATTGAATGATTTAACTATACCTGATCGATATAACATACCTCGAATCCAGGATTTTCAACATATCTTAACTAATAAAACTATATTTTCTAAAATTGACATTACTAAAGCATATTATCACATTCCTGTAGCAGATGAAGATAAGGCAAAAACTGCCATCATCACACCTTTTGGACTTTATCAATTCAATGTGATGAGTTTTGGTCTCAAAAATGCCCCTGCAACATTTCAAAGGTTTATAAATGAAGTTCTTTATGGTCTTGACTTTGTGTTTCCATACTTAGATGATGTGTTGATCGCCTCTTCTTGCGAGGAAGAACATCGTTCACATCTTAAAATAGTTTTCCAGCATTTAGATACATATGGTCTACGGATTAATATTAGCAAATCAGTTTTGGGAGTACCTGTAATAGATTTTTTAGGCTATCAAATATCTGCGGAAGGTTCACTACCTCAACCTCAAAAGATCAAAGCTATCATAGAATATCCATTGCCAGAAACTATGCACGAATTACGTTCCTTCTTAGGAATGATCAATTTTTTATCGTAATTATATAAAGAATGCCGCAAAAACTCAAGCCCCTCTACATGAACTTTTGAAAGGATCAACAAAAAAAGATCGACGCAAAATACCATGGACTGATGAAACTAGACAAAGTTTTGAAAAATGCAAACAAGATGTTGCTCAAATAGCATTAATGGCATATCCCAACTCGGATTACCCTCTGGCACTTCTCACAGATGCATCTGATTGGGCTATTGGATCAGTTATTCAACAAAAAGAACAAAATGGATGGAAGCCAATTGCATTTTTTTCTAAAAAACTTAATGATGCTCAGAAAAATTACAGCGTTTATGACCGTGAACTTTTGGGTATATATTTATCCATTAAACATTTTAAGCATTTACTTGAAGGTCGAGATTTTGATATTTATACTGATCATAAACCGTTAATATTTGCTTTTAAGCAAAACAATGATAAAGCCTCCCCCAGACAGCTAAGACACCTACAATATATCTCACAATTCTCTACTAACCTATACCATATCAGTGGTCGAAACAATGTAGTAGCAGACAGACTGTCTAGAATTGAGGACATCGATTCACCTATTGTCGATTATGACTTTATAGCTGATGCACAAATTAATGATGATGAACTGCGACAATTGAAATTACATTCCAAATCATTACATTTTAAAGAACACCAATTGCCATCAGGAAAGCTTTTGTATTGTGATACCTCTACTTCCAGTATCAGACCATTCATACCAAAACATTTTCGAATGACAATATTTAATACAATTCACAGTTTAGTTCATTCTGGAATTCTAACTACTGTAAAAGAAATAACTAAAAGATTCATTTTGCCAAATATGAAAAAAGATGTTAAACAGTGGACTCAAACTTGCATCAACTGTCAGAAAAATAAAATAACTAAACATACAAAATCAGAATATTCACAATTTCAAGCACCAGATGAGAGATTTAGTGTCGTTCATATAGATTTAATTGGACCTTATTCACCTTCTAATGGATACACATACTGCTTGACGTGTATTGATCGGTTTACCTCTTGGATGGAAGTGGTACCGTTATCAAATATCACTGCAGAAAGTATAGCAAAAGCTTTTTATGAGCATTGGATTACCCGATTTGGTGTACCTACTTGTGTTATTACTGACAGAGGCACTCAATTTATTTCAGAACTATTTCAAGTTTAGCTGCGCTATGTGGTGTTAAAGTAAACCATACGTCTTCTTACCATCCTCAGAGTAATGGAAAAGTTGAACGTCTTCACCGTACCTTGAAAACAGCTATTAGATGTCATAACAACGTTCGTTGGACGGACACATTACCAACGGTTCTTATGGGTTTGCGAGCTGCTCTACATGAGGACTCTAAGTATACAATAGCTGAAATGGTTTATGGCAAAACTATTAAATTACCAGGCGAATTCTTTGAAGAATCCACATTGCCAATATCTGATGATAATTTCGTAAGTAATCTCAGAAAACAGATGGCTGACTTAAAACCATACCAATCCACAAACAAATGTAAACAAAAGATCTTCATTCCAAAAGATTTGTACACATGCTCACATGTATTTCTGCGAATTGACAGAGTTAAAAAACCTTTAGAACCCCCATATGAAGGACCCTATTTGGTATTGCAAAGATCCACGAAAAACTTTCTTCTATCAATTAAAAATAAACAAGTTAATATTTCAGTGGATAGATTAAAACCGGCATATGTGTTACAACCTAATGAACTTCTGAATCCAACGTCCTTAAATGATCATACATCTCTGCCGAGTGAACAAACATTTATACCAAGTCAGCAAGTTGCACAACCAAACACAACAACACGTTGTGGAAGACAAGTAAAACTTCTTGTTCGTTTCAATGACATTATTGACTTTTCTTCAAAATTATAATTCGTTTATGTCCATTTTAAAAATTAATTTGATTTATTGTATGTAAATGTTTATATTTAATTGTATTTGTAATTATTTTGTGCAATTTCAATTTGTATCAATGTGTATTTGTTCGCTATTATTTGTATTGATATATTAATTCGTCTACCATTTTCAAAGTAACGTAACTTTGTTACTGGTAGGGGAGTGATGTAGCGACACCTATTGATGTAAAATGGAATACAAATTGAACGACTTCTACTTTCACTGTTAAAAAGGGAATTTTCCCGCTAGAATAAAAATAGAACGTAGTAAGCGTTCGAAGTAGAATAAACATGTCGTAATTGTAAAAATTGATTATCGTCTTTTATTTTGCCGTCTGGATTTTAATAACACTAAGCAACCTTTACAATACCGCCACACTCTGCTAAATTCTTGAAATATGCAATTTATCATTTGCTCTAAAAAAAGGTTTATTATAAAGGCATTTTTCATGAAAAAAATTTGTATACTAAAAAAATTTTGAATTAATTATATATAAGACAAAAACCACATTAAATGTAAAACATTGTATAAAAACAAGAGTATAGACTAGAGATTTGTCAGTGGCACAATCAGCCTGTATTACAAAGCCATAAAATAGCATTCACTGTACAAAAATGTTCATATATCTCTCAATCAGTCTTGTCAAAAAAGAGACATAAAAAGAATTAAAAATTTGGGAAAAATCTGGCTTGTGCATTAGTTACAATGACCAAATGTAATATTGTTATACCTATGTGCATGCAACAGTACATAAAGGGCAAATACTGCAGAATCAGATTAAAAAAGAATGTAAAAATATACACTATGTAATCATAATAATTTTTTAAAGGTGGACCTGTTATCCTGTGGACATTATAACCATTATTTCTGTCTGCTAAATTAATGAGGTTATGTTAAAACATACCTAGTGAAGTATTGCTTTAACTTAGAAGAACAGAATTTCTTCAGCATAAAAGATGGAATAAATATATGAAAATTAGGCTATGAAACCAATTTACAAAAAAAATTTTAGCTGTGTAAGCTGATCACACAATCATTGTTCCTTGCAAGGTATTCAATGGGTGGTGATTAAAGACCTTATCATTTGAAGACATCATAATGGCAATAAGCTTTAGAAATGAAAGAAGATTTGTTTTGGTTTATTTCTTGCAAATTTTAAAATATACAATCGATAAAATTGTATGGCCATTAAGATAATAATTAGGTAATAGAGTATGTACTAGAAACTTGTATGTGAATTCATTATACATTGCTGGGACATCTTATTTCTTGTAATTTGTATTATAGAAAAATAAGATCTATGTTGAAATTTATACTGAATATTTCTTAAAACTGGGAATTATTAAATACTCTTAAAGTTATAAATTAAAAATGTAATTATGTTTTAGTCTACGAGAAATTCAATTTTCTACTGGATATTCTGAAGTTCAAGATGTTTTTTGCTTTTTTTTTTAAATAATAATATTAAGCATTTTCCTGTTATTGTAAATAAAAGAGTATTCTAAGAAGTTGATTAATGATGATGTTGCTATTGCGATTCCATGATGTGTTAACTTGAAATGGAACTCTTTTTGTTTATTAAAATTATTCATTTATAGGGATTTTTTATATATTAATATTGACATTAACTTTGACATATATATATTATTGACAAAAAATTTCACTTTTACATACGAAAAGATCAAAAATTTAAAAATCTTGATGAAATATTACTTTTTATTTATTTTTAGATTGGAAAAGTTATTTCCACTTGTGATGGATATTTTAGAGGAGAAGGATATTGATGGTTTCATTATAAAACACAATGTTTCTCGTCTGAGCAAAACTGGTGTAGTTTGTTTAGTTGATAAAACAGGTTAGATAACTGGAGCTTTATAATTTAAAATAATTTATATTACTTTTGTTTATATTTATTATATAGTGCTATTCCCTAATTTTTCAGATGACATACCTCATTGGATTATATCTGCTATGAAGTGCTTAGTTAATTGTAAGTTATTTGAATTATTTTAAAATTTAAGTTGTTTAGTATATAATAATTTATAAGTCTTGAAAGAATCACAGAAAAATGATCTTAATTTGAAATGTTATTGCCTTAAAATAATTTTTTAACTAAGCATGTTTTACAAAAAAGAAGAAATACTGTAATTTGTCTAAAAAAAAAAAAAAAAAAAAAAAAAAAAAGTGCAATACTTTTACTTAAAAATTCTGTCATTATATAAAAGAATGAATCTTAATTTGAGTTTTCTCTTGTATTATTCTCTTCAATATAATTTTTCTTAACTATAGAGATTGTATGTAAATAACTTAGTAAGTATAACAAATAACAGTTTAAAAGTTATTAATATTCAGTTTTTGTTATTTGTTTTTAATTATGCTAGTTCACATTTGCAATTATATGTTCAAATTATAAAAAATTGCTAAAATAGATCTTAACATTTAATTAAAAAATTTTTGTTTAAATGAGTAACTAAAATAATAGTAAAAGATATAATAACTGATTTGATATACTAATTTTTTTTTTTTTTATTATGTCTTTTATTAAAAGTATTCTTTATGTCAAAGGGCCTAATGCTAGTGGAAGTGGTAGTTGTTTACCTAATTATCCAGGATTCGAAAAAGATGTTTTTAAAGTTGTTCGAGATTATTTTATAAATACTCAAGTTCCACTTCTAACAGAATCTATTACTCCACTTCTTATTAGAGTCTTTTGTAAGTACATTTATTAAACTAAAATAATAATAATAATAATAATATAGATTATATTTAAAAGAAAGTAATTTTAAAATTTATTGTATTATGCTAAAATTTTGACAAAACATATTAATTTAAAAGTAGTTTGTTTTACATATTTGTAGTTTTTTAAATATCTACTGTGTATCATGTACATTTTAATTGATTATATATGTCATTAATACTCCCCATCCCTCTTTCTCTCTGGAATGTTTCAGAATTCAACAATTTTTTTTTTTTTTTTGTAAATGTGCAATTATATTGACCTTAATATAAAGCATTAAAGTTGTGAAAGCATTCTTAAATCCAGCATGTGTGGAGACATGGTTGTGCCAAATAATCAATCTTCAATATAGTTTTAATGTGTATGCCGAGGATAACTCACTAAATAAAAATTTAAACAATTAAAAAATGTATGCATTTAATGTGTGTACACATATTATTAAGCTGTATAGAGAATATAAATATCTGACTAAGTTTTTCATCATTCTAGTAAATACAAAATCCAGATTCTTACATAGAACTTTAATTGAACTGTGTGTGTGCTGTTTTTTAAAAAAATGGCACACTAAAAAAATATTGATATTGTACAATACTCTATTGCAAAAAAAAAAAAAAAAAATACACAGGAATCTGCCTTACTGTTTACAGAAGTATCTGATATTGTGTTGCTTTTGAAATTCAGATTTCTTTAAAAAATCATTACAATGAAATACATATATATGAGTTTTACCCTGTACTGAAATAAAAACTGTGAAAATGTGAGTAATGCTATGTCACAACTTGGTGGTCAATGTCAACAAACTACTGAATCCACACAAAAAATCCTAGAGTGAATTGATTAGTGCCTCATAATAGAGAGATCAAATCCATCAAATGCTGGATTAAAGAGTGCTTACTGTAATAATAGACTAGCAATGTATTCTTATTGAGATCAATATTGATCATTCAATTGTATCAATATTGAGATTTTATTTCATTATTGAAATTTTTTATTCAGGTCATTTTACTGGTCAACAGTACATTGACTTCAATAGTTCTGAAGTCCCTTTCGTAGATTCTAAATTTAATCTTAGCACTAAGTCATCATCATCTGGTGTCAAAACATCAACGCCTCTGACAGTTAATGAACAAATTACAAGAGTGAATGATTACAGTACAGAGAAAACAAGCCAAGGAAAGATTCTTCTTGATGATCCAGAATTGATGTGGGACTATCCTTCAACAGTCTTTTACGAGACTGATTTTGCTACTTCTGATCCTGTCACTCGAGTTATTTCTAGTGACCAATCAAGTATTAATTCCATTGGTAGTATTGAATCAGTGAGTACCATTAGTGTGTGCAGTCAGATACACAGACCTGATTCTCTTAATGAAGACATATTAAGGTTGGTAAATATTGAAATAAAATCAATCATTCCTTAGTTCTTAATTTTAACTATGTCCTGCTTAAATAAACTACATAAGAAACTGTTTAAGAACTTATTCTAAGATTTCATAATTTTTTAATTATTTGGTAAAAACAGTTTAAATAAATCATTTTGTTTTTTAAGTGTTGTTATATTTATTAAAATTATAGAAGAAGAAAAAAACAATGCTATTGTAATTGTTTTTAGTGAAATTCATATGTTATTGTGATTTAATCAAATTCTTAATTACATATTTAAATAACACATTTACATTTTTTTTTTTTTGCTTTCTAAAATGAGAAACAAATTTATATTTGCTTATAGAATATCTATTATGCAGGAGAGAAATTTGCAAAACATTTTTAAAGAAGTGTGTAAATTTAAAAAAAAAATGTGTTTTTTAATAAATGGTCGTATAAGTAATTAATATATTTCAATACATATTTTTGTTAGAAATGAAATGATAATGCATAAAGGTATTTTATACCTAAATCCCAAATTTATTGAATAATTTTATATATCCTGAGAAAAATGCATTTTGAAAAGAAATTAATAAGAGGATTATAATTTCTATTAAATGATAAATTTATGATGAAAATATGCTTTAAAGAATTTTTTATAAATTATAAATTCTTTGTTCTCCTTAAAATATTATAGCATTAAACATTTTATAATTTCAATAGTTTTGTTTATAATATAACATTTTTTTTCTAAATTTTGTAATTTTTCATATTTAAAGGTCTAAAATGCCTCTGAAAGCATGGAGCTCTAATTTGTACTTGCAAGATGAAATTAGAGATCATAAGAGTCCTAGAAAATTTTCTCAACTTAATTTTGAAAATGGTTATTCACTTCATCATTTTCCTTCTGGGTCTAATGTTTATTTGTGTGAAATAAATGATTTGGATACATCAAATCTGAGCTCTAGGACTGTCATAGAAGTTGAACAGGATAATTCGAATGAATCATTTAAAAGGTGCAATCAAAAAGGATTATATTATTCTTCCAGTGCCATATGTAATGAAAACTATTCTAGTCAAATAAATCAAACACCACAGACATGTTTTAATCAAAGCATAGAAAAAGGTAAGAATTTTAGTGACATATTTATTTAAAACTTTTCTTTAAAAAATTATTTAATTAAGATTAAATATTTTAAATTTTTGGAAAACTTTTATCAATTTTATATTGATTTATTTAATTTCTATCTTATGATGCATTTTATATTTAGATTTAGATGGGGAAAAAATATGCCGAAACATGTTTTTTCTTTTTTTCAAGATGTTGAATTTTAGTTTCATATAAAATTTATATTGATTACTATAGTCCAGCCACTGATCGTATGGAAAATTGGCAAGCTGCCAAGTCAGGTGGATTAAAAAAGACAAGAGAAAAGGGCATTTAGGAAAGATTTTAATTTTAAATAATTAAAATTTTTGATTATACAATATTAAAAGAAAAACTAGATGAAAAACTCCACTGCTACTATATTACTTTTTTTTTTTTTTTTTTTCAAAGAAGCTTTGTGTCACATATATCTGACTTGCACCCCTAATAAGTCATTAATTATCTGTTTTTGCTGTTAAACAAGATACAGTGGGTAAAAAAAGTATTGGCAATTGCCTTAATTTATTCATATTGACAAATAAATAAAATGTTATGCAATTTTAGCTGTCGTTATTAAATACAAGACATCTTAGATATATAAAAATAGTAAAAATTTTATTTTAATTTGCATGTCAAAAAAGTATTGGCAAAGTTTTAACTGTTATGCAAATTTTGTTACATTGAAGTCATCTGTTTCGACTGATAAGAAACTCTACCAGTATAAAGTCTGCAAAACTACTCCAAAAGTGTCTATGCATTATTTTGCAATTACTGCAGTAAAATGACTTCGAAATCGAAGGAGTTGGACGTTAGTGTTATAAACACGATTATTAGGCTCAGAAATGAAGGTTTAACTTATCGTGCTATAGGAGTGCAGTTCAATATAAGTTTATTTACTGTCAGAAGTGTTGTAAAAAAGTTCAAGGAAACAGGATCAACGGAAAATAAGACTAGAAGTGGATGACCTTGAATATTTTCTACAAGAGAAGAACGTGTCATTATTAACAAGGTTAAGAAAAACCCTAAAATAAGTGCACCCCAGATAGCTAGAAATGTTGCTTTCACTTCGCAAAAGACTTTCAGTGTACAGACTGTGCGGAATGTTTTACACGGGAGAAGTTATTATAGAAGGGCAGCTAGAAAGAAACCATTCATTTCGGAAATAAATAGGAGAAAGAGGTTAGATTTCGCAAAATCCCACGATTTTTCTGAAGAGTTTTGGAACACAGTTATCTTTTCCGACAAATCAAAGTTTAACATTTTCGGCAGTGATGGATGACGATATGTGTGGAGGAGGCCAAATACTGAATTGGAAAAGCAACATTTAACTGCTACTGTAATACATGGCAGCTAATGGAATTGGCAACCTGCATTTTATTGATGGTATTATGACAACACGTACATACATTGACATTTTGCGCCATAACTTAAAAATCAGTGCCCAAAATCTTGACTTGGGAACATCACTCATTTTTCAACAAGACAATGACCCCAAGCATGCAGCGAATCTCACCCGTGAATGGCTACTCTTCAATGCTCCTCGCCAATTAAAAACCCCACCTCAATCGCCTGACATCAATCCAATTGAAAATTTATGGCACCTGCTGGATCTAGAAATCAAGAAACATAAAATTTCAAGTAAAGATGACCTCAAACGTTTTACTCTTGCAAGAGTGCACAAAATTCCCAACGGTACGACAAAGACCTTAGTTTCCTCTATGAGAAACAGATTACAAACTGTTATAAATGCAGAAGGTATGCATACAAAGTACTAAACATATACTGATTTTGTTTTCACTAATAATTTTGCCAATACTTTTTTTATCATGTAAATTTTGGATTTTCTCGTAGATTTTGACTAAAAAAATATTTAAATGAAAATTTCGTTATATTTGTTTGTCTTTTCTCCATCTGTAATCGCTATGTTAAAATAAAATTTGTAAACATACTTTGTTAGCAAATATAATCATTTATAGGCAATTGCCTATACTTTTTTTATCCACTGTATTTACCATTCCAAGTGACTCGTGGTCTGACTTATTTTTTAATTATTCCTGATAAAAATATTTTAAACAACTGTATAAATAGCAATTTTTTTTCTGATATTGTATTCATATAAATAAAAAAAGAAGTATTTTACACATGAATTAAATAATTATCTAATGATTCTGAATGTCTTAAGCAAAATACATTTTGAAGAAGAATTGATAAAAAGATTATTATAATTCCTACTATGGTAAATTTTTATATATTTGTGAAATTTATTTTTAAGGCATTTTTTTTATTGGTTAATAAATGTTTAATTTTACCATATTACAGCATTAAGCATTTTTGTATTCCTCTACATTTATCACATGTTTTCCTTTGATGTTTCAAATAATTTATTTTTGTAGAAAAAGAATATTGTGAAGAGTTGAAATTAACCTTTCAATTAGTTCTTTTGCTTCTGCCATCAGTCAACCGCAGACAACTCCATTTATTAATGAGGCTTTTAAATAAAGTTTTAAAAAATGGAAAGTTTATTCTCAATGTGCAAACGTCCATGAGGCATTATGTAAGTTATAACTATGTTTATTTTATTTAGTTTATGTAACATAATCTGTCTAAAATGCATACATTGGCATTTATTTTATTTCATAAATAATTAAATACAGAAAAAAATTAGGGAGAAAAGATAGGAAAAATTTAAAAGCAATATACATTATTTTATAATCGTAAATTTCTTTAATTATTCATTATTAATGAAAATAAAATAATTAATTTAATGTCTAATTAAATTATAATATGTAATTTCTGTTATTTAAAATATGTTAACCATTCTTCTTTTATAACTTAATTACAAGAGTTCACTTTTTTATGAACTGATAATTTATTTCGTGTCAGCAATACTGTTTTCTAGACCAAGCATAATGCAACTAGAGAATTTTTAGCCATTATACAAATTGTTGTAGGTTAATGACTACCTGTATTATTATTATTAGTCTCAAAACTGTACCTTTATACATCCATTTTATAAATATACATCTTTTACTTTCTCAGCTTTTGGAAACTTTTCTACCAGCTATTGTTCAGTCTCATCAAAACCACATGCTCTTACTTGAAATGGTAGCTTTTTTTGTGGATAATTGTGAATTTTTATTCCAAATTCCTAAAAATCTGAAGCAGGAAGTAGAAGATTTTTCTCGGTTTGTTTTGGACGAGTAAGTTTCTTTATTTTTACTTAGCTTGCTTCTTGCATGTTATTTCTTTCGGGATCTTTTTCTGCATGCTTTTCGGTGGTGATATGCTTTTGTATTGTATCTTATGGCCCAACTATGTTTTCATGAAATGAAAATATTCTATTTCTTATATTTTAAAAATTCCTGTTATGTAAGTTATATATATAAGTAAGTATAAAAGTTAATTTAAATTTACATACTAAAGGGGCTAACAATTTTCTGGTTATGAATATAATTCTTATCCTATTGTAAATAGGTATTTAAAAAAATTGCCATTACACTATCTTTATAACTTGCAACTTCTGCATTTTTGAGTATTTTCTACTTATGTATAGAAAGGATAAAATATTTTTACTACCAACATACCTGTAGAAATTGAAGGTTTTGCCAAAACTCATTTGGCAAGAATCGACCTTAAAATTAGAAAGTATATTTTTATTTTAGACAAGATCATTTATTTATTTTGTACAACATAATATGCTATATTTCAAGAATCTTGAATGCATTTATACAAGAAAAAATTATATTTTATTTTGTTTGTTATCTAATGAAATTTATATTTTTGTTCTGTGTTATATATACTCAGAATCCATAAGATTGGGTTAAAGTCAGTTTTTAAACTCTCAGAATAGGAGAAGGTAAATTATTTAAGATATATGTTTAGCAACTTGCATTTTATCATCTTATTTATTACACTGATGTATACATTTTTCAGTGACTTTTTATCTGTACAAAATCAACTTGGAAACATGAAATTTAGGACACAGAGACAATATTTTGGACTTAAAGGATGAAAAAAGGACATTTATTTAAAAAAGAATGAAATGCATACGATAGAATAAAATAAATTAATATTGATTCAAATCCTTATCTGCCCTAGAGGGAGAACAATAAGCAAGTGTTAATCCTTTATATATTACAAATGTCCAATTCCATGTTACAAATTATCTTTACATGTTGCAAATGTCCTTTAATAAAGGTTAAGAATTCCTTTCATTGCAATGATTGCTAAGCACTATCTTTCTGTACTCACAAAATTATCTAACAATTGTACCCATTCCTCAATGAGCATTTGTTTAAGTTGTTGGGTTTATCCAAATCATATAATCATATTGAAAGTCATCTCTCCAAACAAAAAAAGGTGTCTTCTCTGATTTATATCAGGGGAGTATCTTCATTCATTAAAAAGCAGCATCTTCACTTTTTAGAAGCTCCTCAACAATAGAAGTCTAATAAGACCTGGGATTATTGACCATAGTAAAAGTCACCACCAATACAACTCAGAACAGAAGCATGTAAAGCAGGGTCACTAACAAACAACAGCAACTCCTTTAATGGTTCTTATATTTAAAATTTAGATCTAAATCTGCCTGTTCAATAAAATATATCTCCAGATTAAAGTACACTTAAAAAAACAAACCCTGTTATACCATTAACAGTCTATTTCACTGCTGTCAATTGGATAAAATTGTGTCCCTACCTCTCTCTTTATCAACTGGCATTGAAGATTACTACTAAAACAATTCATTTGTAAAGAGGGTTTGACTCCATTAAAAAGGTGTCTAATTTTTGCATTCCTTATTCTTACCTAATGATGAAATATGTCTACAGAATGTAGTATTCAAGATGGCAGGCAAATGGGCACCTTTATAAAAGCACCTGACTACAGTAGAACCAGAATCCCATTTACTAAGCAATGTTGTTATCAATGTTCGCAGGACGATGTATTGATCATTGATTAACATTGTTTTTTTAGCTAATCACCACCAATTTTTTTTTTTTACAACTTATATCTATAATTTCTATGACTTCCCAAGAGAAGCTCATGGGACATTTTTGTCTGTTCAAAATCCTTAGGGTATGCTTTTCTTGAAACTTACCAATCCTTTTACTGCATGTAAAGTTGCCATCCTAATGATTTTTTATAACCAAATTGCACAAACTAACCTCCTTGTACATGCATAGCATGGTTTTAATATATTTACAATGTTTTTTTATTCTTCAATAAGATATCATTTAAAAAAAAGTTTATCATGCCATCTGGCTTTTTATGTCAACTACTCTGTCATTTTGATATCTTGCAAAGAATTAATGGAGATTTTTTTTTTTTTTTTTTTTTTTTTTAATATAGCTAAGTTATACCTATTAAAAAATATCTACATAGAAACGAAAAAAAAATTAATTACATTGGATCTTTTTTTATTATGCCTTTATGTTTTTCATTGTTATTTTTAGTCAGTGAACTTTAGTTTTCAATGGCGATATGCATATAGAAATAATCACATGAATTTGTTAAAAATTTAAAACATAAAAAGGTATATAAAGACAGGAAAACTTTTAAAAATTGTAAACATAGGTATGGTAAGGTTTGCTATTTTAAAATGTACTTTTACTATAATAAACCATTATGTATAAATTCAGAGTGTGTGCTTCATTTAAGTGGGATTTTTTTTTTTTTTTTTTTCTTCTTCCCTGTTTTGTTACAAGAAATAACCAATGTATATTTTGAAAATATATGTATTCTTAATAATTATAATGAATTTTATCATCTTGTAAAGTTATTATTTTTTGTTTATTGATATAAATTTTATTTGCAAGTAGAGAAAAAGTAAGTGTTACTTTTTCAATATTATCTTCTATAATTGCACAAGTTTGGCTTGTAATTTGCTTTGATGCTTGCTTGTCTCTTTTTGGTGAATTTTCTGGGTTGCACTCTTTCCTCTCATGATGATTGCTGCTCTCTATGGCTTTGTTGCAGATTAGATATACTGTGGATGATACCTGTTTACTTACATATTGTGAACTGGTTTCAAAACAGCAATATGAAGAACAAAAGGTTTCTATCTCAAAAGAAGCACTCAAAAGTTTGTTGAACAGCATTATGTTAGATCAAAACATCTCGGAGAAAGAGAGAAAAAGAAAAATGAAGCAGGTAGATGATTTTCATTGGATTATAGCGTCATGTATTATCATTTAGGATTTTAAGATTCATTTAGAATTTTTTTATCATTTAGGAAAGTTTTGATAAAATAAGGTATAAATTTTCTGTTATGAGAATTGAGTTCAATTCCATGAATATAAAAGAGTAGGTATAATATTCTTTGAATAGTAAAGTATACTAATTAGATGCAATATAAGGTTCATTAAAAAAAATTATTAAAACTATGAATTCCTTATAATGTGATGGTTCTCAAACAATCTTTTTATTTGTCATATGTTATAACAATAAAAGAAAAGCATCTAAGTTAATAATTTTTTTTTTTTTTTTTTTTTTTTTCCAGTTCAAAGAAAATCACCCAGATGTGTATCATCTTCATTTCTCTGAGAAGCAAGATTTTCCAGTCAGACCTAAGCAAACTTTGTTAAACAAACTTGCTAAATTAAGAATGTAATTTTGAAATGTAAGTTTAAGTATTTTTAAGTTATGTTTATTTTCAAATCTGTCTCAAATTTATTTATTTATAATTTTTTTTATCCAAAGAGTTTATTTCTGTATAATAAATCTTATGAAATTTATCTGCAAATTATTTTTTAATGAAATAGTCAATTTATAATTATTTGATACTTCTGCATGATAATTGAATATGACTGCTTAGGAGTTGCAGTAAAATAGAAAAACATCAATATAAATTTGTCACATCATTAATAAATAGTACTTTCAAACCAGTTTTAATACTCAAATACTTGTATAAAACATTTGATAGTACTAGTGCCCAATTTTGATAAAATAAAAATATAACTATTTTTACATACTATTTTTACAGTTCAAATAAAAACAAATTTTTCATTAAAAAGGGTATTGCATTATTCTCTTTTGCAAGAGTCCCAAATTTTTATGATGCTTTTCATGCATTCAGCTATCTAAAATTAATATTGTATTGTTTC
Organism: Caerostris darwini; assembly: GCA_021605075.1. Classification (NCBI taxonomy): domain Eukaryota; kingdom Metazoa; phylum Arthropoda; class Arachnida; order Araneae; family Araneidae; genus Caerostris; species Caerostris darwini. The sequence continues at coordinate 390,568 of BPLQ01000006.1, read as the reverse complement.
TTCAGATATTTTTAAATGAAGGAAAGGAAAAAACAATATCCACAAATGTATTTAAAAAAAAATTGAGTGTGTGTTATTGGAGTTTCTAGGGATAGAATCCTGTACATTCTTTCCAAATTAATATTGAAATTTAAGCATAATAGAGAATTTAAAACTAAATAAATAATCTGGAGAATATTAAATGAGCAACATACCCACTAAAAATAATAAAAGACAGAATTAAGAGAAATTCATTTTACATTTTAAAATCCTTTACACAATGATATATCTGAAACTTTACATAAAGAATACTGAATAGAGGCAGAATTTGTTTATAACCATTCAAAATCCTGATTAGTTCCTACTCACAAAAGATGGACTAAGCGGGCGGAGTCAATTTGCAAACAATGATTCTTGTTGGTCTGCAAGAAATACGAGTAGATGTACTCAACAGAGTTTAGTATGAGCTGATGCATTTCTCTGGATCATAATGTAAACATTTTGGATTTTAAAAATCTTGATTAAAAATGGATCTTGGACATTTTTTAGCATAATTAGAGTTATGGGGGTAGCCAGGTAGATTTAATAATAACTGGTTGTTAGTCTATGGGATTCGTAAAAGAAATTTTTTGTCTAGAAATTAATATTGAATCAATTTGGAATTCTTTCTGTAAATAGTAGCGACTATAGTATAATGGAGCGTTATTAATATACATAGATGCTTGATTTTGGAAGACCTGCATTCTCCAGATTGGACATGACAGAATTTATCCATATAGGAACCGCATATAAGAGAATTGATCTGATGATCAAAGTACAAATTGTGAGTTTGCCTCTGATCATCGAGAGCTTGCTTCTCTGATTTGTTAATGATTAATTGAAAAATTTGCATTATTGGCTTTATTAAGAGTGCAGAGTATGTGGTTTTGAAAAGTGAGTTTTTTATCCAAAATAAAGCCTAGGTACTTGTATTATGTGACAAAAGTATAAAAAATTTGGTATAAATGTGCAAGAATTTTTTTTGTAACAGAGATTGTTGAGGCAAGATTATGTCATTGTCGAAATAAAGTTAATTTATAATGAAATCACATTTAGTAGAATATACAATCTAAATTAAGCTTTAATTTAATTTTAACATAATTTTGTATGATATATCAATTTCAGCTTCTTTTATTATTTTTAATACCTGGTTTTCAAACAGTTTTTTTGGAATAATTTGATATTCTTTCTTATTTTTTCAAAATTACTAAATTTCTTTTTGTTAATAGTTGTTTGTATACTTAAGAATAGAAAATTTGTTAAAGGGAAATTCCTCTTTGTTTATTATATCAAAATTTAATTACTTGTATTTTTTATAAATTAACACTCCTAATATGAAGTCAGTAAAATTATGATAATTATATTTCAATTCTTTATTTTCAGGAAGAAAAGCAAAAATTTCATTCAATTTTATTACAATGATAAAAATACATAACAGAAAATTTTACTTAAGAAGATGATGGTTATTAATCATAAAAAGATGAAATGAAATGAAGTTTAGCTTTATAATCTTCCATCTTTTTCAAAAATGATTTTTAAATTTAAGTTATATACAAATATCATTCTGAAAATTTGTAATTTGTTTGAAAATTTTAGATATCCTTTTTAATTAAATTATCTTTAAGAACACATGTTTTTGTTAAAGAAACAGCAATGATTTAAGCATAAAATTTTCCATCTCACAATTATAAAATAAATTCTCATTTTTAAAATAACTAAATATAATTATTTTATATAATGTTTGATATATCAATTTTTTTTTTATGTTGTTCTAATTCTGTTTTGTGATTCAAATAATAATTATTTGATTTGATAGTTTTTAATGAATTTAAATGTATCAATTTTGTATTCATATTTCATTCTGCATTCATATCAATTTGTATAAATCAATTGTACATAGCTATAACTTAGAATTTGATATCTGATCTTTTCAGGCATTTTATTTTGAAATAAGAATTTAGCTCTATATTAGATTAATCTTTAAGATGCTTTGTGTTTGTACAATCCTTTAAAAAAATGGGACTCATAACTTGTAATTTTACATTAAATTGTCACAAAAGTAGAAATGTCTTGAAGAGAACTAAGTTGTAGTTCAAAATAGTTAATTAAAGCCAATAATTAACTATAATAGCTCTTATCTTTAAAAGAAAAAATATATAGTTTAATTATAATGTACAAAAAAAAATGTAGTCACATTAATAAGGGCTTATAATTGAAAACTAGAGATATTTGTATGCTTGTATCTTTATTAATTTTGTTGAACTTATATCCAAGAGGTTAATAAAACTGCTGTATTATAATATGGACAAAAAAGAATTTTCTTGTTTGTCTTGAAATGTATGAGCAATATTTTGTCTGTGTCTGATTTTATGTATTATCCTTATCATTTGAATGGTATGAAATAGTTTTATTTAATATTTTAACAAAATATACATACAGCTAGAAATATGAGATGTGAAAATTGAGATAGTTACAACATAATGAGCCTGATTTCTGATATGAAATGTTTTTATGTAAACAATGTAATTATGTATTTATTTTATTTCCTTAGAATATAGCAACATTTCAAGTTACCTTTAATTCATTGGTTGTTGGTTATGTAAGGATTTTCATAAATCTAAAAAAGAAAAAATTATGTGAATAAAATTTTTCTTTTCAATAAGATGACTTTTAATTCTAGAATTATACATATTTCACCAAGATAAATTTGTGCACTTTTGTGCTGGTTTTTATTTTCAGTTGCACATTGTAATCATTAAAAGAATATATATATATATATTATATTATATCCTTTTTCAATAAATAAAAATTTTTTAAATGTGTCATGAATATTGAATTTTATATGGTGCTCTTTTAATTTATTTCAATGAGTAAATTTTATATTACTTTAAAATCAAACATTTTTGTTTTGCATATTTTTAATTTTATTAGTGTAAGCTAGTCGTAGATTTTTTTTTATATATATAATTTTATAAGCCATTTAACAAGTGCAAATTTATATTTATATAATTTTTTTTTTCCTGTATATGATATTTGCATGCTAAATACTTGTGTAAGTTGAACATTTAACTCCTTTTAAAAACATTGCATACTCATTTGAAATTTTTCATGTATACAATGGAATTATATTTTTAGAAATTCCAATGTTTAAATATATTTATTACTTTTTTTAAATTAAAATTTATAATGGACTGAATTTTGTGAAAAATATAAATTTTTTTATTACTGTACTTTTTTATGAAAATAAATAAAAATTTATGATTTATTTGTGCATTTTTATTTGCTAAAACACACAATTGTGAATCTAAAAAAAAAGATACTATGAATTAATGGATAAGAAATATAAATAAATTTGAAATGTTTTTATTGTAACTTTGTGGTTGTTTTTGTGACAATAAAACTTCATCCAGTTATACATAGTTATCTCTATGATTGGTTTATATTATTGACCACTAATTCTTAATTTATAAATAGTAAATTTAAAAAAATATAGTGCATGTGCAACTCTTAAATTCAATAAGGCATTTAAAAAAAAAAAAAAAACTCTTGTAACATAATAACTTTGTCTTTATAATACATTGTCCAATACTATGCAAAATTTTACAGACATTATAGAAACTTCCCTGTAGGTGATTCTGGCATAATTTTCTTTTCCCAACAAATATGTAAAAATAAAAATGTTTTTAAAGAATCTTAAAATATTTCCCTATTTTTCAAATGAGTTACTGTGGTTTTCATTTATGAAGTTATAGCTGTAAATTTTATTTCAATACACAATATATATTTGCATTGTTTCAGCAATCCTCCTTTATACCAAGGCATACTAGTAATTCAGAGACGCATTGACCAATCCCAAATCTTGACGTGCAGCACTCAAAAGTTGATTAACTATCAAATGCTTGATGCATCATGCAACTTCAATTGAACCAAAAAGTATTATAGAAGTAACTGGAACTTTATTCAGCATAAAGCAATTATTGTTGCTTCAATGTGAAGTATCATCATCGTTGGCACAACAACCCCATGGTGGGCCAAGGCCGTCTGCCTACTGGCAGATTTCAAGATGGGATAGGTTTTTTTACAGTGTAAGGTTGTCAGCCCAACACGCTTCAATGTGAATGGGTCGAAAAATTTTCATTATCACTCGATGATTCATTGCCTAACACATGGATGTTAAGGAGTTTTAAACACAAAATATTACATGGGATTTCTCTTATTTGACATATAGAAGTATTTACTCAGATTATAAATTTCAGTACTTAATCACAGTATGTTTTTCACTTTACAACAAAGAATGTAAAAACAATTTGGAAAAATAATTTTTTTTTTAAATTTTCTATAAGAAAATATCTTCAAATGGTTTTATTAAAAAGAACAATTGGAATATAATATGTTTGTAATAACTATTGTTACTTTTTATAATTATTTTTAGCTATGCAGAAAAAAATCTTAAGACAACTGAGAAAATATTAACAATTTAATATACTAACCATGACAAATATATAAGAATGTTAAAATAGGGTCTTAATCAGAGGTTGCCAACCCGCTTTGAATATTTTTCTGGTCTATGAGATTTATCACACTTTTACAAAATATATTTATTTTATAATGGCAAGTAGTGAAAACCAATGTATTAAAAAAATATATTATGTGTGCATCCCTATTATCAAAATTGAGAAAAAATTAACTTTGATTTTAAAAGTAACATTCTTCCAAATATTGCCTGTTTTATTTGAGTTCGCAGAATAATTAAATTATATTTTGTGAACTCATGATGAGCACGCATCTTGAAATATCTAATGTAACAGGTTCTATGTTTCAAAGACACAGTGACCATTCCTAGATATTTGTGAAACCTGGCACAAAAAAGTTGTTAGTGCTCTTGGTTCAACTTACACCTCTGAATCGTTCTTTTTTTCAAAAATGAAACTGGCCCATCACAAAACTCGTTCACACAATTACAATGTGCAAATACCCAAAATGAGATCAATTTGCTAATGCTAAGTGAAAGAGTGGAGGAACAAATATTGTACTTGTAAAATAAATATTTTTTAATGATTTCCTTTTGTTTATATTTATATATTTCATTTTTAATGTGCTATATATTTCTTTACAATGTGCATTTAATATCATTATTATATTATCTATGTTTACATGTAAAAATAATAGTAAACACCAAAATAATAACTCATTATGTTTCAATTTTTCACTTCAAAAAATGTCTATAGTCAAATCTGGGTCTAAATACAATATGGGGATATATAAATTTTATATGTGGCCTGCAGAGTTATGATACATTTCCAAAAGGGCCCGCAAGATCATTTGGGTTGGCAACTCTGGTCTTAACTAAAAAGGGTATACAGAAAGAATGTTATGTTTTATATAATAAATTTATACTTCATAAATTTTAAAAATTGATCCTAAGTGGTTAGAAATTTTTAATTTTAAAGTGAATTAAGAGCTACTGTTTATAACATATTAATCTTTAAAACATTACTAATAGCATTAAACTCGTTAAAATACAAAATACCTCAGAAAAAGGAATTAGTATTAAGTATTTCCATTTTTATATATTTTCAAGAAAAAAAATTCTGTATATAATTTGCATGTCCCAATTAGAGCATGAAAAATGTTTACAACTTATTAAGTCAATTGGAAAAGCATTTATCTAATATAGAAAAAATGAATCCACAAATTTTTAAATGACTTTTAATTTCGAATAACTTACAGCACATTTCAGATGGAGACATTTGCATAGAATCAGATGCAGTTAAAATGGTAATTACTTATGATAAAAACACTTCCATTATACAAGTTTTTCTTGATGTCTTCCCCAAATATGATTGTAGTACAACAGCTATAATGATGTCAAAAGTGATACTCAATATCTAAAACAAATTATTTGCTGACAAAAGTCATTGTTATGAAGCTTCAACTTGCATAGTCATTTTCAAATATAAATATGCAGTTCATAATTTAGAAATAAATGTTACAAAATAAACAATTTAATAATTAAATTGATGTGTGAGTTATCAACAAACAGTCATTCTATGGAATGAAATTCTAAAATAATAAAATATACCATTTTTAAAAATATACAATTAAATGTTATATAAACATATATTTCAGTTAAAGTATTAAAAAGTTCTCACAATGTTTTTTAGTTAAAATATTTAGTAATTTAGAACCAAAAATATACATTCGAAAATAATGCTTAATTTTTAAACAAAGTTAATCATAATTTGAAACAATAAAATCACTTTATTATTTTAAACCAAAAATGATAATGTACATTTATTCAAGATTTTATTATAATCTTTTCATAGATAAAAATAGATGAATAATATTTATGTAATTTGTAATGAAAATGACCAAAAATATTAAAATATGGGAAAAAATCTTAAAGCAACAAAGAATATTCTGACAAGTAAATTTGTTAGTATGGTGAATATGAAGGGAAAAAAAGTATAATTTATCAAAAATAAAATTATTTGCCACTTTTTCTAAAGGAAGACATTTTTGATGGCATTTTAAAACAAACAGTATTATTACAATTAACAGAAATATATTCATTGACATAGTCATTGTCATAATTATAAATCAGATATTTAGAAGCATTTAAAAACAATTTGTAACATTAAAAAAAAGTACTATATGAAAGATAAAAATGTTTTTTATGAGTTTAAATGTATGGGAAAATGTACAACTTTTTAAAATTTATCATTAACAATGCTTATATCAAATCTAAGAGATTTAACAGCGTCAAAAACACAAAATTTAACACATCAAATACTTAAAAGAACTGACATTATAGATTTCTATCAATTGAAATGAATTATTAGTAATATTGCATTTATACCCAAATATCTCTACATATTTTTCGTTAAATTTCAAATATGTCAAGCAGATAAATTTTAATTTTTACCATTTAATGATAAATAAACTATTTGATATAAGAAAAAATTGATAAGCTAATCTTTTCACAAAATGATAAGAATTTAACTGTCTCTTTTTTTTTTTAAATTACTAAACAATAGCCGAAACATCTACTCAAACAGATAAGTAGTAAATAAGACAATTAAAATACTTTAAAATCACTTAAGTAAACATGGATTTGTAAAAATTTTTCATTAAAAAAAATGAATATCACTTGAATGATTTTACAAATCAGAAACCAACAAATCTCTAAAAATATTAATCAGGTTATTTTTTCATAATGAATATAAAATTCATTATTTTAACTCAGATTAAAAATGAAATTTATAAAAAAAACATGCAGAGACAAAATTGGTGTTATTACTATAAGTAATGCAATATCAAACAATTGTTTACCTTGTCAAATAAGCAGATATTGTTGCTTTCAAAAAATGTAAATATATAATATCAGACCTTTTTTTTTCCCCAACAGATGTAAAGTTATACATAAAAGGTATAAAATTTGCAAAAAAAGACAATCGTACCTTTCTATTATATGATCTTAAATCTTTCAATAAAACCAAACTACTCATTTCATATGAATTGACTATACAAGAGAAGAAATTAATTCTTTCAAAGAGCCACAAAGCACAATTTTTGAGACCATGAATATAAAAAGATGAATTAACACTGCATTAAAATGACTATTTATATATCGCAGCCATGAGGAAAGAACTCCAACCAAGTCAGATGAAGAGAACATAAAAAAAAAAAAAGAAACTGAAATATACATGATGAAGTTGTACAAAAGAAAACACAGAAAGTCAGTTGGTAGTATCATATTTTTTAGTCAAATTGTGTAGCATTCATGGTCCTACTACCAAAGTTATTGTGCATGTTATTATTCTGTAATGTTTCCTATTTCATCATCATAGACGGATGTTTCACTATGACATGATGCAATTAAAAATCATCATCAGAATCAGAATCAAATGTAAATTTTGTAGGTGCTTTGGTTCTTCCAGAACGAGGCTGACGTGATGGTTGTTCTGTTGGACCATCTTCATTTCCAGATGCTCCAAACTCATCATCGGAATCAGACTTTTTCTTCGGTTTGGCCTTGGGTTTAACTGGTTTTTTGGCCACAGCACCTTCTTTGGGGGCAGCTTTCTTTTTAGGGGCTGATGGCTTTTTTGGCTTAGCTTCTTTTTTAGGCTTAGGTTTAAATTCATCTTCTGAACTATCATCACTGCCTTTTCTTGCTCGCTTTTTACCAGCCACTTTAGGCGCCGGTTTTTCTACTTCGATTTTAAAGCCCGAGCTAGAATCACTGTCAGAATCGACGTTTTTGAAAGTATTTGTTGGCTTTGGAGCACTTTTATCATCACTTTTACCATCAAGTAAAGAATCAAACAGATCATTATTAGATTGACCTTTTGAAGGAGGTGGGTTGCTTTCAATATCTGAATCTGATGAAATATTACCATTTAAATTTTCCTCATCTACTTTGTGATTTGTTGAACTGGGAGGTGGTGATTTCCTTTCTTCATCTTCACTACTACCGCTCTTCATCGGATCATATTCATCGCTATCAAAATTGTACTTCGTTTTTGCAGCTGCTCGGCGAGGTGCCATTTCTCTCTTTTCAGGAGGAATGTAATCTTCTGGTTTATCATCCATGTCTGATATATCAGATATCTCATTTGATTCAGAATCAGACCATGGATTCTTCTTATTAGGAGAACGTTTTTTATTAGAAGCCTTAGGAGCACTACGCTTCTTTTCAGCAGCAGGTTTGAAATTCAAAGTTGATTGCTTCAAGTTGTCTTTCTTGGCTCCTTTTTTGTCTTTCTTGGCTGAAGAAGCAACTCTCTCTGACAAAGATACTTCTTTAATGTCATCGCCATCTTCTTCCTTAATATCAGCAAGTTTCTTTTTACGCCCCTTTTTAGCTTCACCAGGAACAGTGGGCTTCTTTTCCCACTTCTTCTTAAAGTCCTCGTCTATTTGTGGGTTAACTCTTTCCCCAAATGGTGAAGGTTTATCTTCATCAGTTAACTTTTTCTTTCCAGTAGTTTTTTTCTTCAATTTCGATGTACCAACGTCATCTTCTTTTTGTTCTTTTTCAAATTTGTCAAGTTCTTCTACAAACTCTTTAAGATCATTTCGCCACAAATCTGAAGGAGATTTAGATTTTAAATCATTTAATTCCTTGATTTTCTCATCACGCTTTTTCAATAATTCATCTTTTCGTTCTCTTGTCAAGCTCCACAAAGTCATGCCTAATAAATAATCATAGTCTGGGCCAGAAGAAGTTGCTTCCTTTTCTCCATCAGATTCTTCAGTCTTCTCTTCAGCTTCTACAATATGCTCTTTCTGTGCTTCTTTCCATGATTTTAAAGGATCAGAGTCATATCCTCGATCCACTAGAATTTTAATCATTTCAACCTTTCGCCGATTTTCAATGATGAATTTATTTTCAATTTTTTCCACAATAAATCGTGCCTGATTCTTGAGTTTGAGGGATTCTGCTTCCAATGCCCCCACCATATATTCTTTCCTACGATCATATAAAGCAGAACGAACTTCATAAAATTCTTTTAAAATCTGCTCAGGATTGTCATATTTACGTAAGCAGCCTAGATGATCAAATAATACCATACTAGAAAGGGATATAGATGTTTGCAGCTTGAATACTTTATGTAATCCTTGGTTACGTGCCTGCTGAAGTTTATCTGGAGTCATGGTCACAACAAATCTAACTGTTGTATCAGTATGGTATTCTTTATAGTCAGTAATAAATGCAGGTACTTTATCTGTTCCATGCAGCATTGGTTCAAGAACATTTTCTTTATATACTTGAGTCCAGGTGCGTATGGGCAGCTCAGTGATTTCTATTTTATTATCTTCTAAAATTGCAATTTCCCCACTTACCATGAAATGTTGTTCATCTAAACGATCAATCTGACCTCTAAAATTTTTATACCAAGGATTCATGGGTTGAGGTTCATTACCATCTAGCATTCGGTAAATATTTTTCACTAAATCTCTAGGATTGTAATTAGGAACTTTAGTGCTCCATCCTGTTCCAATACCCTCAGCTCCATTAACAAGAACCATTGGGATGATAGGTACATAATATTCTGGTTCAATTTTTAAGTTGTCATCAAATAGGTAATGCAAAAGTGGAGAATCTAAGTTTGAAAATAGATGTTTTGTCACAGAACTTAACATTGTGAAAATATATCTGGGACTTGCAGCATCTTTGCCACCTTGTAGGCGAGTACCAAACTGACCTACTGGTAGTAAGACATTAATGTTATTGCTGCCAACGAAATCTTGAGCTAAACCAACGATTGTTCCAGCTAATGCTTGTTCACCATGATGATAGGCAGATTGCTCAGCAACTGATCCAACCAATTGAGCAACTTTGACTTCACGTTTATCATTTCTTTTCAAGCATGTATAGAGTACCTTACGTTGACCAGGTTTAAAACCATCAACAACTGATGGAATAGATCTTTCATTATCCATGTTACTGAATAAAATCAGTTCTTTGTTAACAAAATCATTATAAGTTACTGCTGTAGTATCTTTACCATATAAGTATAATTCAGGTAATCCTAATTCTCTTCTACGTTTTCTTTCTTCCATTCCGTTTGTGAGCCATTCCTTACGCATGTCTACCATTTTTTTACTAAATGCCAATTGAATAGCATTGTCATCTTCATTACCAGAATAATGAAATCGAATACGGTGACGTTTCATATCAGAGAAATATACCTTGGCTTCTTTAGCCGTGCTGGTACCCAAACCTTTGTAGTACTTTACTTTGTACTTATTCCAGTTTGGGGTCTCTGTTTTCCATTCTTCAAATTCAGGAAGACTGTAAAAACATTTTTCTTCATTACCTTTAGAGGCCTTGACAATAGGAGTAATAAATTCCTCAAGGAATGGCAAGCGCAATAAACTTGGCCAATTGTGATGAATAAAATTGATCAGCAGACCTTTAATATGAGATCCATCTTGATCCTGATCTGTCATGATCATTAATCGGCCATATCTTAAAGTTTTTAAATCATCCATAGATTCATACTTTTTTTTATATTGTAATCCCATGATTTTGATTATATTATTTATCTCTTGGTTTTCTAAAATTTGCTTATGTGATGCTTCTCGTACATTTAAAATTTTACCTTTCAGAGGAAACACACCAAACTTGTCTCTGCCTACAACTCCTAATCCAGAAACAGCTAAAGATTTAGCTGAATCTCCTTCAGTTAAAATTAAAGTACAGTCAATCGAATTCTTAGTACCAGCATCATTGGCATCTTCTAATTTTGCAATACCTCTTAATTTGGAATGTTTCTTCCCACTGCATTTCTTTTCAAGTTCAGTCTGAGCTTTAAATCTTATCCAGGACATGATTGATTCCACAACACCACACTTCATTGCTTGATTAATGAATTTTTCAGACAGTTGGCACTTTGATCCAAAATTTTTCACCTGCAACGTCATGTTTTCTTTTGTCTGAGAATCAAATGTTGGATTCTCTATAAGACAGTTCACAAATACCCATAAGTGACTTTTGATCTGGAATGGTTTTACATCTTTGCCGCCTTTATTTTTCTTTTTGATCACCTCTACAATTTTTGACGTCAACTGGTCTGTGATGTAATCAACATGACGACCACCTTTTGTAGTAGCAATACTGTTGACGAAACTCACATGTTGGTAACCACTGTTACTTAACGTAACAGCAATTTCCCATCGCTCACTTACCAATTCATGCACAGGCTTCAAAGGATCGCCATTATCATCAGTTTTGTCATGCAGATAGAGGCTAATATAATCCTTGAAAGACTTATAAATTATTTTTTTGTCATTTAAAACTACTTTCACACCCCGTGCACAACCAGCAATATCATAAGCACGTCTTTTCATAATAGATACTATATCCTTATCCAAAACTGTCATTTTGAATTTTGCTAAATCAGGATAAAAGGTAACACAGGTGAAATCAGAACCACTGAAGTGCACTATTTTAGGTTCTTCTGCCTTGCCCATATTGTCTTTCCAAGTTTGTTTGAACTGCTTCTTATAAGAATTGCATGCAGTTTCAACGGTAAACTTAGTACTGAAAATATTGCATAATTTTGCACCATAACCATTCCTACCACCGGTAACTTTTCGTTCATCATCATTATAATTAGATGACGTTAACAAATGACCGAAAATAAGTGATGGAACGAACATTTTTTCATCTTTATGTTCTACTACTGGTATACCCTGACCATTATTCCAAATACAGATCTTATTCTTTTCAGGATTAATTTCGATTTTTATTAAATCCATACTTTTATCTCTCTGTTTATTATCAGCTGCATTCACCAGGATTTCGTCAAATATTTTATACAACCCAGGAACGTAAGTAACTTCTCTATTTACTAATCCGACATCATCATCATATACCCACATAGTTTGAGTGACGGGTTCAACGGATCCGATATAGGTATCAGGTCGGAGCAAAATATGCTCTAACTGGGTTTTCTTCTGATAAATACGCTCGACAGAAAGTTTTTTATTCGCTTTAGTATTCTTAACAGAAACATCATTCATCTCCCAATCATCATCCAACTCAATAGAATCCGCCATGTTTACAATTCGAATTTAACGAATAGATCACAAATCGAACAATTATTCACCACTTTTAAAATGTAAATTCACAAGCCATTCAACAATAGAATTAATTTTACAACTCTATATTAATAACGTTCTAACAAAAAGCAAGATCGAATACCTTTTACTGCTTTCTAATCGATACTCTCAATGCCGGTAATACAGCTTTAGTCAATTCGAATGTAGACAAAGAATGGCGGCCTTCCAAGCAAAACAAAAATTCAACGGTCATTTTAGTTCCGAAGGCTTGTCAAATCAACACTCATAAAAGATCGTTTGGCTCAATGAGAATAAACCGGAATCGAAGTAAAATGTTTAAAATGGCAACAAAAGAGTATTATTGATTATTATTATTCTAGAATATTGAGTATTATTCTAGAATTTTTTTTTTTTAATTAATTAATAATTAAATGAACAGAAAATTTATTCTTAAAAAACTAAAAATACAGCCTTTAGCTTAAAATTGTAAATAATAATAATAGTGGAGGGGAAAACATGGTGTAGTAATGGTGTGTCTTATATATAGAAAAAGTAGTATGAGTATATAATTTAGGTAAGTTTGGAAAACAAAACTAGCAAAGAATTTAAAAAGAAAAAATAATAATAATTTGATTTAAATTTAAACCTTCAGTACATTAGTTAGTAAGTCCCCAAGTCACATCAAGTTTAAAATGTAGTAAAATCATCGCCAGGGTGTTTGGCGTGATACGCGGTAAAAGAGATAAATCCTTGAGCACAATTTGATAAATATTCTGCTAATAGAAAAGATCTAATCAATTTTAATAATGTCTTCTCTGCATATTTAGCAAATAATTCCAAAAACGCTCATTGGAATTCAATGATTGAATTTAGATTTATCATTTGAGTTATTACGTTTTAAAGGTTATTTTATCTCAAATGTTAATCAAATTTCCTTAGCTATCATTAAATTTCTGATGATAAATATAGCTATTATCATCATCAAATATGATAGCTATCAGAAAATTCTGTTTAGATATCATTAAATTTCTGATTATACTAATTATAAAAAGTTCACATAGATGTTGTTCTGACTTCTTTTTCTAGAATTAAAAAAATATATAATTCCTTTACTTTAACTTAATTTCACGAATACTACTTAAATTTAGATATTAAATGATATAATTTTTGTAAAAATTCAAAAAGTAAGTTTTAAAGTTATGTTCGCATAAATTCTTTCAAACATGAAAATATTATCCTTAAAATATTGTTTTGAATATAATTAGTTAATTAAAAACAAAACATTTTAATGTGTATACAAAAATTAGGTCAAATACGCGACAAAAAGAGAAATAAGCTGCAAATGCTAGGAATAATAATTCATTTTGCACACTAAGAGATCGTTATAATTTATTTTACTCTTCTCCAATTTGTTTTATTTTTCTCCCTATCTCTTTTTGAGTTCTTCGATCATTGCAGATGATTTTACTTTTTTATATACACTCCCTTGTTGTTTGATTTTTTTTTCTGCTTTTTGCTCCATTGTGCTGCACTCTTTACTGATCATAAATTTCGTGTTATGATTTCATCACCAATGATTTACATTTTTCTTTCTTTCTTTTTTTCTCTCAATTCATACGATTACTATTATCTATTCATCATGACTTTCCTTTCCTACTGTCATCACATACCATTGAGTAGATAAACGCTTCGTATTCAGGCACTCGACCTCATTATTCAACTTAGTAGTAGCTACAACCTTTCGATCCTAAGAATAATAACAATGTTTCCTGATTCGATCCTAAGAATAATAACAATGTTTTTTCAGTGTGTATATCGGTCGTACTCGTGTTTCTTTTATGTACCACACGAAGAATCACCCGAATGAGGATATAGGTCCTGTGAGAACTTGAATGGGAGAAAAGACGGGAAAATCCACCACAAAATCCAGTTTTTGATGCTAAATATTTCACATATGCTGAAATGCATAGTGCTCACTATTCGGTTTTGAAAGCAATGACTGCAACGGAAACTATCAACATGAATCAACGGAAATTATCTACAGCAATTCGAACTTGAAACCTCCCAGCCACCAGCTGGGCCACGAATTGGGTGAAAAAACATTCTGTACTGGTCGATGCATAGTATACAGAACGCCTATAAAGCTAACATAATGCTGAAAAACAAAGTTAATGTTAGGAATTATATCTAAACAGAATATATCAGTAATTATATCAGGTATTATGTATCGAATTTTATTTAAATTATCACGCCTTTCTCATTTGTTTGGAATACTGACAAATAATATTTTTTTTCTTGTTGTCCCCATGTAAATAGCGAGGTAAAGTCACATGTGCGCTCGTAAGGAGACTCAAAACATTCAAAGCGACTCAAAAGTTTTTTTAAATGTTAAACAATATAGATTTTCGCCACTAAGGAATCTTAAAATAATTTTTATCACACATCCAAATTAAATTTGTGTTTCATTATTTTTCTCAAAGATTTCACATATACAGAAAAGTTAGCAATTTTTCTTTAAAATTATGATACTATTGTCTACATTATGAGAGATAAAATGCATCGCTCTTCGTGATAACAACGTAATGATTTGCTCATAATGACTTGGTCACTCAGTTCATATCAGTGATAAATAAAATATGTTAGTAGAAATCAATCAATGAAAATTAATAAAAAATATGTCAATTAATGACATTATTTCAATTTATAAATTATATTAATTATTAAAAATGCATCAATGACAAAAAAAAATAAATGCTGGTGGAAAATAAACTTTAAACAATCATGATGAATTCTTGATGTTTTTAAAAAAAAACTGTCTTCAAAGCTAAACTTTAAATGCAGATAAACAAGCAATTTTTGGAGTGTATAGAAACCATCAAAATTGCATCTCTGATCCTCCTCTCTTTATAGAAAAATAATTTTCAGTTGTAAGAGATCAATAGCAGGTTTAGCAATGTATCCTGTCCCCTTGAATAACCTTAGAAGTTAATTCTATCTATTCTGTACAGTTTCTCAATAGCCATATGTCTAAGAGGCATAAAGGTCAATCATAAAAGAAACGAAAGCAATTTCAATAATAAACAGTTACCACACGAAATCAGAGTTAAATTTATGTAAAACGACATAGTTTAATTAAATCAGATTTTATTTCGTAAGAATATTAATGTGTTATTAAATATATGTTTATATTTCAAGATAAAAATATATTAATATCGGCGATTTGCAATAGAAAAAATCGTCAGAAAATTCATAATTTAATTTAGAAAAACAATATCACAAATTAATAAAAAATTAATTAATTAATTAATTTGCAAATTGATTAAGAAAAGCTAAAGAACGAAGCAAGTCAAATATACCAAAAGAATTTTAAATGAAAGTAAATAAAGATACACCTTACAGGTTATCCATAAAATTTATATTTTGATCTAAGAACAAAACACAAAACAGCAATCTTAAACAAACAAAGAAAAAAAGTTTCAGCAAATTATATTCAGGCAATAAATTATGTTCATCAATCGTTCAAAAATGAAAAAAGAAAACAGATTAATTTTTAAAAAACTGTAGAATTTCAAATGATTTTATAAAAAAAAACTCGTGAAAGAAATTTAAATAAACCAATAAGAGTAGCTGGAGAAATAAATTTTTAAAAAAAAAAAAAAAAGAGACGTTGAAATGGTCCAGGGCAATGCTGACCCACTCACCCCAAAACAATATCCATATATGTTATAAGTAATAAAACAGTGACGGATTTAGGCTTAGGCCCGCGAGGCCCAAGCGTGGGAGGCAAATTTTCAGGGGCGCCAAAAGTTTCAAGGCGGCAAAAATTTAAAATCGATTTGCTTTTTACGGCCGAATGACTAGCGCTCTGGCGTTCGGTACCACAGGTATCGGGTTCAGATTCCGGCTTTGCCATGGGTGTTTGTAGTGGTTCGGAATCCACTTTAAGCCGTAGGTCCCGGTCCTAATAGGATCGCAGAGCACTGAGGGGGCATTGTTACTCCGCGGACACTTTGCATTACCCTCCGGGCATTGCAAAGTGAGTAACATCGGTGCAGCCCTTATGGCGAACATCCCGGTCTATTTGCCAGCTGCATTAGAAGAAAAAAAAATTTTTTTCTTTTTATCAACTGTAAGGACGAATTTTAATGCTTCTTTTCTTGCTTTGACAACCTCAAGATGTCAATATTTAAAGGGTAGAATTATTTTTTTAAATAATTAATCGTGTAAGCAGTAAAATTTAAAATATCTAACAAATAGGTATTAAAACATTTTTGGTAAGTATAACATTTACCTATTGACGTTAGATTGTTAATAAATTTTTCTTAAAAAATCTAAATGTAGCGTTTGTTTGCTCATTATTATAACGATATGATTTAATTCTTAATTAAAAGCAATTTATTCTAAATTGTATGTTGTTGTATAAATTGTTGTTCTATGTTGTACCAAATATACAATTAAGAATAAATTGGCATGAATTAAATATAAATATATATTTATTATATTGCCTAAATTCACTACCTAAATTTAATTCAAATCAATTATTACTATTCGTATTATTATTATTATTATTATATATGAGGGCATATAAATTAACTTGGGTCGAGGGCGCCATCGAACCTAAATCCGTCTCTGTAATAAGAATTGTCTATTTTATATATAAAATTTAATAAAAGTATGATGAATACAGGCGACGTAAATAGCCATGTTTGAAAAAAGAAAAGATAATATATATATATACATATTCGGATGGGCCGATATACAGTTTACCCATAAAATTTAGAATTTAATGTAATAACAAAACGCATAATAGCAATCTTAAAAATCAAAATATATAGAATTAAAAACAATTTTCCATTTATTGAAAAATTTTATTTTCACGTTGAAATAGAATTGTCTTTACATTCATCAGACAATTTTTTTGAACAATTTTACACTAATTAATCAATTACATAATTATAAGGACGAAAAAGAAATTTAAATAAATATTATGTATAAAAACTCGTGAAAGAAATTTAAATAAACCAATAAGAAACGTGGAAAGTAGTCAAGGAAACGAAAAATACATCAGAAAAATTTTTATTTATGAAATAAAAACTCCGCTGCCTAAAACACCCATTATTTTATGGGTAAAAAATGCGAGGAATCTATCCTCTAGCAATTAATTGTGAATGTGACCAACAGATAGCAGCACATGATGGCATAAAATAAAACAGAAAAAGTAGAGGTAGGAAAATAACCTCGATGAATGAAAAATAGTGGGCTTAATGGCCGAGTGATTAGCGCTCTTCAGCTCGGGATGTAGGTCACTGGTTCGAGTATTGGCGGTACCATGGATGTTTGTCGTGGTTCAAATCCACTTTAAACCATAGATTCCGGTCTAACATGATCATTGGCCGTAGGGCTGAGAACCCAATTCCGTAAAAATGATAACATCTCCTGTCTCGAAATCTGCCAGTAGGCAGACGGCCTTGGCCCACAATGAGGCTGCTGCGCAACTGATGATGAAAGAAAGATATTTTTTTTTCTTTCTAATGCAGCTGGCAAACACTTAGACAGCTTGCTCTTGGATGCCTTAAGGCAAGCGCTGCACAGACGTTACTCACTTTGCACTACCAAGGGGGCGCGTGTAACTTGAAGATAAGCCACGGACGCGGAGTAACAATGTCCCCGCAACGCTCTACGATCCTATTAGACCGGGACCTACGGTTTAAAGTGGATTCCAAACCACTACAAACAACCATGGCACCGCCGGGACTCAAACCCGACACCTGTGGTACCGCGCGCCAGACCGCTAGCCACTTGGCCATTCAGGCCCCTGGAAAGAAAGATATAAAACAAGGTAATCTGTGCTGCATATACAGGTTTGGCAATCCATATTCTTCTTTTTACGAAATAAATTCAGCCTTCTCAAAATTAGGATTTTATTTATTTGCTATTACTTGTACATATGCATATTTATAAAGACTTACAAGCATATGTACGTCTAAATATCTATGAGTAGTGATGTACATCGGGTAAAGATGTACGCGTAAATATTCAGGAGGGTATGGATACTTAAATCTGTATTTATTGTTTAGTAAGTATGATTATATGTGTACCCCCAATTACAAGTGCATATTTACTTAAATATATATACAAATACAAATATAGACATGTATGCATGTGCGCGTTTACTCATTCGTGGATACATGCGACTGAGTGTTCTGTGTATGTTTTCTGTCAGTCAGTCAGTCTTCTTTTAACGGAGTACCTTGGCCGGTTGTGGCCTGAACTCCTAAGCTATGAGATTAGAAATATTGCATACAAAACATTGATAAAAAAAAAGGCAGTGAGCTCTGGTCATGTCCAAACAGCAAAAAATTAAAGAAATATTATCATTAAAGAGAAAGAAAATAATGGGAAAGGAGCAACAAGATCATAGTATAATTAATAAAAATTAAAAATTAAAAGTAGCAAAATACAATTAATTATTTAAGTTGGAGGCTTCGAAGCATTTTAATAAGATTTGAATAAAGCTGGATGTCTAGTATTTTTTTAATTGGTTGTAGAAGTTATCCAGACCTCCTAGCACAGGGAAGGGCAAACTTTTTCGGTCGCGGGCCAAAAATCGGAAAAAAAAGTTTGGCGGGCCAAGATAAATTTTTCTAAAATTTTAAAAGCAATATACAAGCATTACAATTTAAATATGTTGATGAGATGAATGGAATTGAGATTTCATTTTTAAAAGTTCCTTATATTGAGGTTCGAAGTGAGATGTACTGATTCTAAGGAACGAGGTTAAATGCTCATCTGTCAGTTTACTTCTAAAATAATTCTTTCTAAGGTTCATAGTTGAAAACACTTGTTCACATATAGAAGATGAAGAAAACATAGCACGCATTTTCTGGGCGTGAGATATTCAATTTGGGAAACTTACTTTCGATAATGATTTGTAAAACTCTATGTTTGGCATATTTAGCTTGGCTTAGGCAAATTTAGCTTCGGCATATTTAGCTACTTTGGTTTTCTATTTCCGTCGATTTATGTTTTGTGGAACAAAAATAGAGAAATTAAAAAGATCATCAGACCTTTGAAAAAAAGGAAAGAAAAAAAAATATTTAATCAAAGTAGAAAAAGAGATGGATTTATAATATATAAATATATATTTCTTTTAATTTGCCATACTCCGGCAAAATTAAAGTTCTATCCGTGGGCTGGGCCGGACGGGCCGGAGTTTGCCCATCCCTGTCCTAGCATATTGAAAATATTTAACAGTTCTGTTAGTACATAAATTGCTTTAGAAGCAGAGTCATTATTTAAACTATTGTTGGGAATATGTTGGTCAGAGACCGCTGCTGAAGTATTTTGCGGGGCTCCTTGCAAGAAACTTGCGTAGAAAACACCCTCCGTGACCGTGCGAGTGTTAAAGGTCTTCTTGGGTGCATCTGCGTTATTATTGGACGGGAGGTGTGGCTTGAGGACCTTTGGACATCCCCTCCAAGCGGTGAGGTACCCCACCTGGTGGCAGCTGATGCATTTAGGATTTTCAATCCTTTCTTTAATTGAGCAATTCTTTATGTAATGCTCACCCCTGCATTTAAGGCAACACTTTTTATAACTGCAGTTTTTAGCTGAGTGATGGAAAAAGTTGCGCGAAAAGCATTGAGATGCACCCGATTTCCGGTTAAATTTTTCAACTCTAACTGAGAAATAGAGTAGGCGATTAATTTGATAAATCTTCGAGTTTTCCGCGATTTTTCTGTAGACTAATTGCCAAAAATTCTAGGACAGCTTTAAGAGGTCTTTGACTTTTAGGAGTAATGGCATAATACTCAATATTGCAGCTTGTAAGATGTTGGGTTATTAATCTGTGATTTCCTGAGTTGCTCGAAAAATTTTTTAGGTGTTCCCCGCAAGCTTAATTCTAACGTCGTCCTTGAATTTTTTGCTGACATCAGCAATCATCTCTTTGAAGCTATCTGAATTGCGCACCATAATAGGTAGTAGTTTAGGCTCCTGCAGTTCGCGATTTTCTTCAGCAGCGATCTCGTCTACATCCTTATTCAAAAATTTATTAGAAAGGTTAACAGGGTTAGTATTAGCATTAGAATCTTCGTTAATTTTTGCAGTATGCTTTTTTGATGGTTTTAAATAGCCATCATCGTTATCATTGTTAACAGAATTAGCTAGTCTCTTATATTTTTTGGATTTAGTTTTTAAGTTTACTCTAGCACTGTTATGCCTTGCACAATTAGTGAGAGAAAAA
Source organism: Caerostris darwini (assembly GCA_021605075.1). Taxonomy (NCBI): domain Eukaryota; kingdom Metazoa; phylum Arthropoda; class Arachnida; order Araneae; family Araneidae; genus Caerostris; species Caerostris darwini. The sequence continues at coordinate 369,732 of BPLQ01000006.1, read as the reverse complement.
AGACCAAGCTCACTTACCCTTTTCTCAGCTACAGTTATGGCTGCCTCTGTTTTCTTCAGGGTGGACATGGAGTCCTTGATATCTTTTGATTCAATTACGCCGGCATCAATCAGGATCTGCTATTGGGTGATGGCCTGTTTTCATTTAATTTCTTTCTTTCTTTGAGGTTCTGTTCAGCAGCGGTTGTTTGCTGGCATATATCAGCTTCGGAATTCTGGACTGGTACAGCAGTTAAATGGAAGGTGGATGCCTCCGGGGCAGTGCCAGGATCGGGTACTTTCAATATGTTTTCTGTGCATATGTACATACTTGAGCATACATAAACGCACAAATACAAGGCGCAGAAACATATAAAAGCACAAACCATACATGCACACAACTGCGCATGCATGTATATGAACATTCGCTCTTTATCATGTATGCATTCACACACATACAAATATATAAGCATTCATTTACATTCGCATATATATATATATATATATATATATATATTTTTACTACTGTGCCAAAAGAGTGCGACCAATTACTTTTTAATACGCTTTTATTAGTTTCACCTGTGGTCTTTTGAGTTCAGGGAATAGCAGAAGTCGCACAGTGTCAATACGGTGGTTGTGGACGATATAGGTTTCTTTTTTGGCAAAAAAGTCACGAAGAATCAATGCAGTGTGAGTTGGCGCATTCAGTGTTTTTTGCACCAATCGAAATTTGCCGCGTTTGAGGCCCAAAATGGAATTGACCGATCTTTTAGAAATTCCAACATCATCAGCAAGATCTCTAATTGTAAATCGACGGTTTGCATGCACCAAATCTTTAATTTTTTGGACATGAGCTTCGTCGGGTGAGGTTGATGGTCGCCAGAGGGCTCTTCGTCTTCAACGCGACCTCTGCCTTCTTTGAACTATTTATATCACTTCTAAACATTTCTTTCCATTATAGCAGGGGTCTCCAAACTTTTCAGCCTTCGGGACATATTTTTTACTCCAGTAAATACCGAGGGCCAAACCCATTTTAACTTTTCTGCCATTATCTATAATTTCTAGACTAGTCGCCGAGTACGCGCTTTGAGCAAGCATACGCTTGCTAAATTCGCTTCATTCTCCAAAATGAAGTACGCAAAGAATGTTTATAGATCTAAGTTAACCGATGAGCATCTTAAATTTCTTTTAATAATTGGTACAAGTAAAATTGATCCACTATTGTCAAAAATTACAATTACATAATTTTTTTACAAGTGGATACCCCACTGTTTTATTCACGTTAATTTAGCTTTTCCGTTCCTGAGGGATTTTCAGGATAAAAATCATATGTTTGCTTCAGGATATATACATTCAAAACATCGATATACATACATATGAGATACTTTTTACCGCAACATAACTACCGAGGGTAACCGCGGGATGTTCACTAGTTTATAATGTTAGTGGGATTCATTTCAATTATTTGTTAGATGTTATGCTTAAGCTAAAATTTCTGCGTATTATGCTTGCCATTAAGCTATACCTAGCAAGTAAATAAAATCAAGTTATTATCATTCTGTGTTTTTTCACCTAACTTATTATAGCAACAATATGCTATTCACTGTCGCGGGCCGTAGTTTGGAGACCCCTGCGTTATAGGAATACTCACCGAATGTCTTTTGCAATATTCTATACGTTTCCGCAAATAAAATTTAATGCAAGTTCTTTGCTCAATTTATTCAGACATTCCAAAAACCGCCGGAATCAGTTTTAGCGTCTCACAAAGTCAAGTGTAACTTAAACGCTAATGAATATTTTGACGTCAAATTTCACACAGATGTCAAACACTGCCAGCAATAAAAAAAAAATAAAAAAAAAAAAAAAAAAAAAAAAAATTGAAATTTGAAATTCAATAAGTCTCGGTAATTTTAAATTGAAAATTGGTTTTACTTTTTGGACACAGAGGTATATGCGAATGGAACCCAGCATCAGCTCCATAAGCTTAACTTTTTTAATGTAAAATATTTATTATTTGCTGCAACACTTATTTTATAAAATGTTCCACCTATAAGTAGAAGCTGAAGCAAAATGTATAAATGATTCCAAAAAATTAAAATATGTTTTGCCTGCCAGCATGATTCACTAGCACTGTTTATTACTAGGTTTAATGAATGTGAAGACAAAGAACGTAATAGGCTCTTTCTCGATTGGGGCTTTTCACTGTCGTTTTAATGCGGTTTTGGAGCCCATTGTATTTCCCGGTGTATATTGTATATTTATATTTGGTGTATATTGTATATTTGCTGCATTAAAGTAGCTTTGCTTTTTACAATTGCTAACATCCAGTCCTAATTTTGCAATATTATGTAAAACCTCCTTTTCTAATGATTCCTCTGGGTAAGAATAAAAGCGAAATTTTTAACCATATTTCACAGGATCTTCAGAATACATGTTTTTTAATACGCTTTTATTAGCTTCACCTGTATGTTTGTATGTATGTATGTATGTTTATAACTCACTTTTTGGGCTCAAACATTTGGCGCCATCTACTGGCGAGTCAGTCAATGATCCGCGATCGAATTGCACTCTTCCTATTGGCCGAAAAATTTCGGTGGGTAAAAGTTTTCTTCAATTAAAACAAAGAAAAACATTATACTTTAAAAACTAAAAAAAATATGCTTTTAGAGTTAATCAGACTAAAAGTTTTAATAGTTTAAAAAACTAAAAAAGCCGAGCGTAAAAAATCATTGTTAACATAAGAATAAAATGACTGAATGAATATTTTGATGCTTTGTATGACATTTTTAAACAACAGATTTCGGAATGAAACTAGTGAGAAATTATAAAATTGATATCGAGCACCCCACGCTTTTAGAACAGTGACATTCATTTTCTCGTCAGTCATTTTATTCTTATGTTAACAATTATTTTTTACTTTTAGTTTGATTATTGAAAATTGGTCTATTATTTTCTTCTAATGCAGTTGTCAAACACTAAGAATACATATAGTTAATATTATTTTTATCGATGGAAAAGAAAAATTCTAAATTATTGGGAGTTTTATTTTTAATAAGAAACATAATGAAACATTTCCCTGAGATTTTAGATATTCAAATTAACCATATAAAAAATAATATGTTTTTTTAATTCATAGGATTTTAAGCATACAGTTAATTAATATTATTCTTGACACCATAAAAAGTTCTAAATTATCTTAAGAATTATATTAAATAAAAAAAACCACATAAGAACACATTTTCTTTAGATTTTAAAATTCACAATAACCATGTAAAAAAGTATAGATTTTTAATTATTTGTTTATTATATACAATTTTTCAACAGAAAAGTAATATAATAACTTATTTACAAAAAATAAGAAGTAATAACTTATTTTTAATAAGTTATTACTTGTTATTTTTTGTAAATTAAAAATTAAATAAAATTAACTTATTAAAAATAAGTTATTACTTATAATAAAATAATAAGTAATAGCTTATAAAAGTAAGTAATAAAAGTAATAAGTAATAACTTATTTACAAATCTTTTCAAAATAGACAGTTTGATCTGGCCATTCTAAAAACCTGGCCTTAATCACTCGTCTCATTTGTTTATGCGATGTCTATTTACTGATGTATACTTTTTAAATATTAGTTAAATAGTTATCACATAATTGCTGTTGTACATGTATGACAGCATATCAAATGTGATAATTTATTTTACATTTTTTTCATTGTATATTTATTTTAAAGTTATGTATTATACTTATATTATTTGTAAGGTTTAATTATAACCGCCGCGAGAGGTCGCGGTTATAACTGGTAACTGTGACCAGTAACTGTGGTCCAGTGCGGTAAGTAGCAGTTGCGGTGAGATCTCGAGACGACGAGGTGAACGCTAGGAGCGTTAGGCGTCAGATAAAAACAGACGGTCAGGGACCGGCTTTGGTTTTTAGATATCAATAGTATTGAAGAAGTGGCACAGGGTGCCAAGTGTATGTATGTATTCATAGTGTAAATAAAAAGATTAGTATTATTAAAAGGAGAGTATTCCATCCCGACACAACGAGCTGCTAGTATAGTAGCTAACATATTAACAGTATGGATTCGGTTAAAAAAAATTGTATAAGAAAGGAAGTACTACAGTGCCCAAAAAGTAAAATCAATTTTCAATTTAAATTTCCCGGGCATATAGAATTTCAATTTTTTTTTCTTTTTTAGGTTGTTGGCACAGTTCTTGATATCTGCGTGAAATTTCACGTCAAAATATTCATTAGTGTTTGAGTTACGCTTGGCTTTGTGAGACGCTAAAAATGATTCCGAGCGATTTTTGAAATGTCTGAATTCATTGAGCAAAGAACTTGCATTAAATTTTGTTTGCGGAATGAATATTCGTGTGCAGAAACGTATAGAATGTTGCAGAAGGCATTCGGTGAGCAAACTATATCGGAAAGAAATGTTTGCAAGTGATATAAACAGTTGAAAGAAGGCAGAGAACGAGTTGAACGAGTTCTGATCAACCATCAACCTTAATCGATGAAACTCGCGTCCAAAAAATTAAAGATTTTAAATTACAAACCGTCAAATTTGCAATTAGAGACCTATCTGATGTTGTTTGAATTTCAAAACGATCGGCCAATTCCATTTTTAAAAATTTGCAAAAAGGGGCCACATTTATGAAAAGACATTTTTGCATCACGGTAATGGTTTTGGGTTGGTTGGTTTTTGCATCACGATAATGGTTCAGCTCACACTGCACTGATTCTTCGTGACTTTTCGCCAAAAATTGAAACCATATCGTTCCACAACCACCGTATTCCCCTGATTTAGCACCTTGCGACTTCTTTCTATTCCCTAAACTCAAAAGATCACTCCGAGGACACCGTTTTGAGTCGATTGAAGAGATTCAAACTGAATCGCCACTCGCTTTGAAGGCCATCCGGTCAATGACTTTTTAGCATGCATTGAGGATTGAAAAAAACGTTGGAATAAGTGCATTGTGTCCGGAGGGGATTACTTTGAAGGCGATGAAATAAATTTGGAAGAATAAATAAAGAATTTTTGAAAAAAAATTTAAATTGGTCTTACTTTTTGGGCACAGTAATAGTATTACTATCTTGTAACGCATATCTTCAGTTAGATCGAATATCCAAGAAAAAGATAGAACTTTGTATCCGAAAGCTCTTTGCAGTTAGTGTCTTTTTATTTCTTACATTGTAACAAAGTATGTTCTATAATTTCTGATGTATTGTAGGATGGAAACAAAAAAGATGGGGCGTGATCGAGACTATTAAGTTTGTGATATGTATGCATTCGATTACATGTTTTTCTGCGAAATCTGGAAAGTGGGACGTCTTTTCTATTTGTAGGAAGAAGTTGATGAAAAGGTTTAAGGCTATTGTCAGAACCGACATTCTTAAACAAGTTCCGGCATAGAAATGGTGCCGTTAATCTGCGTATAGTCGCAGTACGGCCAAAATTTTAAGTATTAATAAAATACTATTATACGAAATTAATACCAAAACAAACTAATTAATTTACTTTTAATGAATACTTAAACACAATGTTTACACTTAAATTTAGAATATTAACAAGATTTTAATTTGGCACACAAAACAGAACTAATTAAAAATATTTACAGAGAAATAATCATATTGAACACAATAAAATGTTACCCGTACTAAAATTGTGACTTGTGACGCAGCTAATTTTTCCCATACTTTAAAAGAAAATATCCCTATCTGTGAGTAGGCAGGTATATTACCAGTGATCTCAAAAACCGTAAAATGTAATCGCAGCAAAAATTTTAATACAGATTATAATTGTAGCATCTTTTTAAATCGCAGCAAAAATTCGTCACCAGGCCAACGGCCTGTTCCAGACTGGTCTAGTCTCACTTTCTTCACCCCCGCCAAACTGACCGGTTTTCTTTTTTCTTTTCTTTTTGAGTGCACCCTCGACGGGCCTCACCGTTGGTCCGGGCGGTGGCGTCATCTGCAACTCCTGAATTCATCAAAAAGGAAATACACCTTGCCTAAACATTTTAGGAGAATTACAAGTTATCAACAGCTATTTAAGTGTATAAATTCCGTAGTATATTTTCTGTTTACACACTGATCTGGGGTTTCTTTTTGTAATGTCTTCTATTTTTGATTAAATATGAGATCATTTTTTTTTTTTCATTTCTAAAGGTGGGGAGTGCATACTTATAAATAAATACAACAAAGAAAGAAAAAAAACCCATCAAAACACAGTAGAAGAAGTAAAGACCGAATTCATCGCCTCAAGAGGTCTCTGGCATGCGAATATCTTGCATTCTCGGAGTCAATTTCATGGAGTGCCTTGCAACATTGCAGGTGTTTTCTATGCACAGGCTGTTTCAAGCCGCAAAGACGACAATAGGGATGGTCATATATACCTATACGATATAAGTGTTCACCCAGGAAATCATGTCCTGTTATCCCTTCGTAAAAATAGAAGTATTTGGATTTTCATGTCTTTAAAAATAAAATTTCAACTAAACTGTACTTTTTTGTTTTATACTGCTGAGCCTCACATTCCATCTATATAAATCATATAGCTTATTAAAGGACTACGAAAGAGGATATTGTCTTTCAAGCGATTTTTCTGGCTGGTAACTGTATCGCATTTGCATGTTGTATGGGAGAAACCTTAAAAATTTTAACCAGGCAATCTGTGTTGTCGCTGCGAGACGCTTATACATGCCATCGTGTCTTCTTGATACGAGCGTTATCACTGTCATTCATTCAGTATTTCAGTATTTCAACTCCTATAGGTTGTTCTATTTCATCGCTGAATTGATAGATTCTAGTTTTACTCCTCTTTGAAGCACATTTTTTAATTTAAACGTTTATTTAACTTCTCTCATCTCATTTTATTTTTATTTTTTATGTCTCATTTTAAGTAAAGTAACATTAATAAAATAGCCACTTTAGATATGGTTTTATCCATTAATTAAGATGAGGAGGCTATCATGAAATGTTTCTTATAGATACTCTGTACCTCCTTTGACTTTTCAGATAGTAATACTTAAGATTTAACAAATGATAGTGGCGAATGTTGTTTTATTTTTGAAACTGTTTTCCTTCATAAGTAACTTTAGAGAGGTATTAAAATAAAGTATTCTGTGAAGACAAATGTTTTATTTTAATCAACGAATACAATATTTTGAATGCATTACTTATTTTTATTTCCCTTTTTATCTTAATACCACTCTTTTGCATATATCATGGTAATATTACATAAATGTTTTCTTAATACAGTGGTTTCCATTCTGAGGTACACATACATTTAGAGGTACGCGGTGTAACAATTTGGATAAATAGAAATAATATTAATAGCAGAAAACAACAGAAAAAATAATAGGCAGGAACCTAACGTTTTACTGATCATTGGTTGTCACTATCCTCGTCCACTGTCTATGATATAGTGGATTACGCATGTGCTCACCCTGCTCCTTTGTTGTTTTCACTTCTAGTAATTCTGCTTCAAGTATCTCGAATCATCTCAGAGCTTATGGCACCAAAATTTTTATTTACAATGCGGTTGAAAGCAGTTCATTTCTTTATTTGGTCATCACTTCTTTGCCAATATTAATTCGCTTTCATTTCCAATTTTTATTCCAATGATTTTTTCCCTATCGTGTTTTAGATATTTTACTTCAACGCAAACTCTTTTCTGCTCTTTAAGTTTTATTGCCTAAACAAAATGACAGTACCAGTTCGATATTCTCCAACGTACTTTTTCTCCCCTTTGACCTTGGCTCCTAAATGAGTTCTTGTTGCAGTATATTTTATTCTTTTATATACTGTGGTGTTTATATGAATGATAAAAATATATGCCAGGCTGTTACACTGATTTACGCAATCACGCCAAAGAAATTTAATCTCATACTGACTAGAGCCGTTGACTGTATTCATAATGTCTAGTTCCCCGGCCCATCTATTCAAAATTATGCTCAATCAATATATGAAAATGGATAATTTTATTAAAGCTAATTCAACAAATTTCTGACTACTTAAATCTATGTGTGAAGATCTCCACAACATATTACTTTTGCACACTGAAGTGAGATAGCTTTCATAATGAAAAGTATTCAAAGGATTGTTTAAATTGAGACAAAGCTCAATACTTATTGAAGACAACATTTTTGAGTTGAATTCGAAGTTCCATAAAAAGAGCGGATTAAATAGCTTGCATACTTAACCGAATATTTTTTTTAAATAAATAAGCTTAACTTAGAATTACAAAGCAGTCCTATAATCGTCTTTAAGTCTCTGATAAAATTGAGCCTATGATCAAGAAATAAATTTTTGGGAACCTTGTATCAAAAAATATTAGTGCGCTTATGAAACATTTGTTTCTTATTTGAAAATAAGCGAAATTGTTAAAAGAAATAAAAAGTAGCATAATAATGTAGTTAAAAAGTTTTCAAACAATTTTTCCTATAACAAAATAGTAGAAATATCTGGATCTCAAATCCTTTCAATGAATTGTTCTTTTAACTTTTTAAATTATCATTTTCTGGAAAAGATATATTGATTGAACTTTGGACTGTTTCTTCTTTAATATTTGATCTCAAAAAATAAATCCCATCAAATTCTGGGCCGGAGAAAGAATTGAGTTGCAATTCAACAAAATGTTTGTTGCCTTTCTCGAACAAAAGCTTGTCAAAACAGTATTCTCGTCTAAGGCGTATATAAAGAATAAACATCTATATAAGCTTGACGCTGCCCTTGGTTTAAGATTGTATCTGTCTTCATTTGATCGTAGATTTGATTTTACAATTTGAACCTGATTTTAAAAATTTGCTTCCATGAAACTAGCTGAAGAATAGCTTTGGAGTTTCTGAAGATCACATTAAAAAAATTGCCTATCATGTTCGAATGATTGCTGTGTACTTTCATACGCTTATGTGATTGAAAATCTCTATAATGCTATTTATTTTGATGTTAGACTAATATTTTTACTTGGAATAAAGAAAAAAAAAGCTCATAAAAATCGTCGTTTAATTAATTTGCTAGCTTACTTAAAAACATTGCTTCACCAACAAAACAAACTTTTTTCCATGGGAGATGGAGAGGGTGGGTCTATAAAAAATACTCATAAGTGAAAAAATTTAGCAGGGTGTATGAGAGAAAGAAAAAGTCGGGGAACATGGACCCACTTTTAAAAAAAGAAAAATTTTTAGTTTCATAATTTTATATGGAACTATTCAAGAAAACGGGCGTCTGTTAAGCAGTCTCCTTGTAAAAATTTACATTCTATTCATATTATTTATTTGTATTGTTATTTACGAAAGATTTTAATATTAGTTCTTTCAGTGATAACAATAAAATTTCTTAATAAAGTAGCATAAGGAAAGTTTCGTCAGTAAATATTATGTAAAATAAAAGAACATTTTTTGGTAAGAAATCTTAAAAAAAAAAAAAAAAAAAAAAAAAAAAAATAACATAGAAATATTTATAAAAGGCTATGATTTTAGAATCAATTTTTTTGAAGAAGAATGTATAAAGCTAACTAAAACTGAAAAATCAAGAAAAAAATTGATAATTCATGCAGTGCCATAGTTTTGGGATACTTTAACAGTCGTTAAAAATATTTATATTTTGCTTACTTTAAGTTACTATTAATTTATTTTGTTAGATTAAGAAAAATTACATTAATGGTATACACTGCAGTTACTGATTTTTGTACTGGTGAAGAATTTATCTACACTCTGCAGATTTATGTCTTTTAAATCATTTTTAATTTGCAGCATTTCTGTTATTGCATAAAAAAAATCAGTTGTATTGCGAGCATACTGTCTAAGTTTCTGTAGTATTATATTATGCCCAATCATTAGAATATGAAAAAAAAAAAAAAAAAAACTGTGAAGACTACTGCAATAGGTCTGGACTATAAGCAACTTTCCTTCATCTCAAGATAGAAGGATATGGCTGTTTTGCAGCCAAAGAGCTTCTTTCCCCTGCAAACGATAAATCTTCTTTTTAAAATATGAAAATAAAATATTGCTTTGTTTAAATATTTTTTAAAAAATTTATAAAATTCTCAATAAAATATTTAATATTAAATACTAATTTCTAACTATTGTTTAATGTACAAAGCATTTTTAAATATCACATAAATGAATTTATATAATTTAACAAATGAACTTTTATTTTATTCAGTTAATTTGTATATATAAATATTGACTTTAACTAACATAATTAATACAAAAATTTTTCGAGCATAAGAGATGACTATAAGCTAATTCAGAAATACAAAGCTTCTTTCCTTGAACCACAGGCTTCAGGTTCAGATATTTGTGGATATTTGTTAGTGGTTCGGAATCCACGTTAAACTGTAGGTTCCGGTCTAATTAACCTAAATTGTGCAGAAAATGACAGTAGAGCGACCAAATCTTTTCCTTGAATACTCAAACAATGAAGTAAATGAAGAAAAGAAAAGTAGAAATAAATGAATGAAAAAAAAAAAAAAAATTCATGAAGCTGTTAGGCCCAACAAAAGTGGAGGGAAAAAAATTCTGCTATGTTCGGATGACTGATGTTAGCATCCGGAATTTGGTCACTATTCTCTATAGGACCTCTAATGTTCAAAAAATAAAAATTCCTATGATCTATGAGAGTCTACTAAGGTGAATAAAGATGTCGAATGCCTGAATGCGAAGCGTTCATCCACTCAATGGTATGTGATGGCAGTAGGAACGAAAAGTCATGATAAATAGATAATAATAATCGTATGAATTGAGAGAAAATAAGAAGAGAGTAAGAAAAATGTAAATCATCGGTGATGAAAACGTAACAAGAAATTCATGATCAGTAAAGAGTACAGATCACCGGAGCAAAAAGCAGAGCAGGAAAGAAATGCGTTGAAGTAAAATATCTAAAAAGCGATAAGTGAGCAGAAATTATGGTGGTTTGAGGCTTCGATTCCATTTAGAAGTAGAGAAAGGATACTTGTATTTTCCATTCAGTTGCGTAAATATAGTTTGCCTTGATGAGAGGGTTTTCGTGAGTAGAAATGGTATTGAAGAAATTTCTAGAAAGTTTAGTAATATAGTTGTCAATAGAATCAATTTTTAAATCATGATGAATTGTAGAGTTGCGGACAACCCAGGGTGCACCAGTGATAATACGAAGAAGTTTGTTTTGAATAATTTGTACAGATTTCTTGTTAGATTGTGCAGCTAGACCCCAGATTGGAGCAGCATAGGTAAGGATTGACCTAAGAACTTGTTTCTAGAGAAGAAGTTTGTTTGACAAAGTTAATTTAGAAAATTTATTAATGAGTGGTAGAGTGAGATAAAATTTTTTAAAACATTTTTCTTTGATTTTTTGAATATGAGCTCGAAACGTAAGTTTATTGTCTATAATTAAGCCGAGATATTTAATATTAGTTGCCCATTCAATTTGTTGAATCAAAAAGGGAGAGATTAATATATGGTTATCTGGCTTCTCGTTGACCAATTAGCGGATATTTCTGTATTTCGTCTCAAGAAGATACCTTTCAGTACCTCTACACTTGCATGACTATTTAAATTATAGAGGAAAATTTTCGCAAAATTATTGTTTTATTTTACTTATTTTTAATTTTTTAACACTAAATCCCAAATGAAAACTAATAATGAAATTGTTCTTTTGCTGCTACACATTGTATATGCACTAAGGTAGATTGATTACATACATAATATAATAATATTATTACATACATAATAATATGGCAACATTGAACTAAAAATTTTTCAACCGCCATCATTGTTTGCGTGGTATTTTGTATGTGTTATTGTAATTTGCTTGAGTTTTTAATTGTTATTACCAAATTAAATCGAATTATATTTCAGTTACAAGAATGACACAATTAAAACCCGAAGAGACCCAAAATGAAGAAGCGGGGTAAAAAATCTTAATCTTTCTTGATAGTATATTTTTGAAATGTTACACCTAGTAATATATCAGTTTAATTAAGTTTGCTAATTTTTTTTTTCTTTTTCGGTCTAGAAATTAAAATATTTTATGTATGTTGAAATTTTTATTGAAGGTGTTTATATTTGTAAAGCTACACAAATATCAACTATACCATATTCTTAGAGTCAAAAAAATTTTCGTTCTTTTATCTGAATTAAATTAAAATTTCTTCAATTTTCTGCGGGAATTAGAAAATTAATTTTCTAAATTAGTGGTTTTTTTTTTTTTTTTTTTTTTTTTTTTTTAAATTGCATGTTGTATATTGTTAGGTCCTACAGCAGGAATGGGCAAACTTTTTCGGCCGCGGGCCGAAAATCCCAAAAAAAAGTTTGGTGGGCCGAGTTAAATTTTTCTAAAATTTAAAAAACATTTTACAATATTAAATAGTATATAAGTATTACATAATTAGTAATAATTAATTAATAATTAGTACATAGTAATAAAAGTATTGCAATTTAAATATGTTAATGGGGTGAATGGAATTGCGATTTCATTTTTCCTTATATTGATATTCGAAGTGAGATATACTGATTCTAAGGAACGAAGCTAAATGCTCATCTGTCAGTCTACTTCTGAAATAATTCTTTCTAAGGTTCATAGTTGAAAACACTTGTTCACATATATAAGATGAAGCAAACATAGCACTTATTTTCTGGGCGCGAGTTATTAAATTTGGGAAACTACTTTCGATAATGATTTGTAAAACTTATTGGCGACAATCTACAACTATAACTAAAAGAACTTCCGCTTTTAACTCTTTACCGATTGAAAACTGTCTGTGCTTGCATTTCCGTCGCTTTATGTTTTGTAGAAAAAAAATAGAGAAAGTAAAAAGATCATCAGTCCTTTGAAGAAAAGGAAGAAAAAAAAAATATTTAATCAAAGTAGAAAAGGAAATGGATATATAATATATAAATATAGATTTCTTTTAATTTGCAAATTAATTCGGCAAATTAAAATTCTATCTGCGGACCGGATAGAACTTTCCAATGGGCCGGAGTTGGCCCGCCGGCCGGAGCGGGCCCATCCCTGTCCAATAGCTTTCAAATTAAAGAGTACAGTAGATATCTTTAAATTTCATTTATTATAATTTTTTTATTACAAAAATTACTAAATGTATGGGTTTTACTATTCAGGGAATAAAATTCACCAATTGCAATTTGTTTCTCAAATGAAAGCATTACATTTGTAGCTTTCAACGTGTAAATATTGTTATTCTAAAATAGTAGAGAAATTAAAAGTTAAATTTTATATTATTAATTCTATTCTACAAAATATACTATTGACTGAACAAATTTTTATGTTTATGAAAATATGATTTTTTAATATGTGAAATAATGGTAAAAGAAACTTTAACATTAAATACCTTAGGTAGTGGTAGAGTGAAATTATGGTAATAAGTATAAATAATAATTTTTTAATTAAAGTTGAATTAAATATTTTTGTTACAAATATCTTGAAAATAAAGCAATTAAGATTTATTCCCCATTAATGCATGCTTAAATTTAATTTATATCAGTCTTAAATATTCTCAATTTATGTGCCTTTTTATGAATTGAAAAATGTAAAAGTTTCATTTACTTGTTTTTGACAATGTTATAAATGATATTCAAGAATGGAGAATTAATCTAAAAAATGATAAGTCTACTTTAATCACCATCATTGGCGCAACAGCCCCATTGTGGGGCCAAGGCCGTCTGCCCGTCATATTATGAGCGGGGAGATATTTTCTTTTTTCAATTCCTTCTATTAGCTCACACTCTCCATATATATATATATCTTGTTCAAGTTTTCAATCGTTAATAAAATAATTTTTATTCACCCACTCAAGTTCAAATACATTTTTTTTTTGAAATTGTAGTGGAGGCCACTTGATGCCTATACAGTTTTTTCAAATATTAATTCATTAATTAAATTTAATTAATTAATATTAGTTTTTTTTAGATTTAAGTTGCATATATTTACCAATAGATGGTGCCAGATAAACTTAAAAAAAAAATGAATGAAAATTATTTATAAAGGATTTTCTGCAGTATAGTGAAAAAAAAGTAGGAATTGACTTAAAATTTTTTTTTTATATTAGTTGTTATGGGGTAGGGTTGTCAGCCCATCGCTGAATAGCATATTAGACCAGGACCTATGATTTAAAGATTCCGAACCACTACAAACATCCATGGCACCGCCGGGATTCGAACCAGAAACCTGTGGTTCCTAGCGCTAGACACTCGGCCATTTAGGCCCCATCTACTTTAATCCTTAAGCATAATACTGTCATATACCTTTTTAGCAATAAGGCAGTGGAGTTGATGATTAAATTCTAATAATTTTTAATTGTATTTTTGTTTGCAAGTCTATAAAAATATTTAATTATTAATAAACAAACCTAGGTATTGGGTATATTTTTATTATAAAATATTTTGTTTGATTGAATTTACAGCTATTCCATTGTATTCTAGTACATTTTGCTGGGCACTCCTTTATTGGGAAATGTGCCACAAAATTCTTTCTAATTAATATAATAGTTTAAGATACTTTATCTTAATTTAATTTTTTTTTCGCAGGAAAATATTTGTTGGGGGTTTGAGTTGGGAGACTACTCAAGGTATATATATATTTTTTTATACTTGATTCATATAAAATTTTAATTTCTGAATATTTTGTAAGTGAATACATTTTAAATTAAAATATTTATTTACAGAATTTAAATTCTTTTTCATGGTTTTTTTTACTGCTATATTGTAATTTTTTCCTTTGATTTTATCTTGTTTATTGACTTTTATGTTTCAGTAATTTTTTTTATTGGGAATATTTATTTATCTATTTTATATTTTTGTTTTGTTTAAGATGTAAAAATAGTCCAAACTCACATTTGAGAAATAGGAATATTATTTATAAGTAATACTTATATTTTATTTTATAAATGCCTTAAAATTTTATAAATTTTTAGAAACATCCAATATTTCATTTCATAATATTTTAGTTAAAATGAGTTGTACTAGTTTATATAGATAATAATGAAATTTTGAATGAATACTATTTAAATTTCCTACTAAGTAAATTGAAGTATTCAGAACGTTAGACAACTGTTTTAAATTTATTTATTTTATTACTTTTTAAGACTTTTAAAAATTGATGTTTAGAAAAATTAAAATTAAGGGTAGCTTTAATTAAAAAAAATTTTTAATCGAAAAAAATTATTTAGCTCACTTTATTTAAAATATTATGATTGGCATTGATATTAAAATTTTGGTATGATGCTTATAAACACTGCAGAAAAATATGGCAATTTGGTTAGTTTGTAATTACATTTGTTGCATTTTTCTATGTTTAATCCTATTTCATTCTATTTAATCTGTTTTTTCCATTTTTAAAAATTTTAACATTCATATTTTTTAAAATTCAAAAGTTTTTTTTTTAACAATGGTGAAGATTTTCATTTACAAGGAAAATTTATTTACAGAAAAGGCAGAACTAACAACACAAGAAGGGGAGGGTTTTTGGTCACTTTTGACTTATTTCCTAAATCTTCCTAATTCTGATAATGAAATCCAAGCAATCACAATTCATCTCTCTCGTAAATCTTTTTCAGTTGTCAGCATTTATTCCCCAAAAGGTGAAATCAGTGCAGTGGTGGTGTAGTGTATCAACAATTTCCTTCCTCCTGCTTTATTCTAGAAGATTTCAATATTAAATAAACTGTTCTTGGTTCTTCCTGTTCTAACAGCAATTCTGAAATTCTAATAAATTGGATCCTAGACAACCATTCCAATATCCTTAATATGAGCATACCTACTCATATTACACCTTCTTTCTGCTCCCGTGATTTATCCATAACTACAGCTGTGGAAAAAGTATAACATTTAAAAAATATGACACAAGACTACAAATATGTATATTTTTATGGAATGTAAGGATACATCATATTATAAAGGAATCAAAACAAAAATATGTTTAAATTTAGTTATATTATTTAAAATTCTATGAGATTTTAAAGAAGTCATTATACAGTTGAAATTGGGAAAAAAAAAAGTACAGATTCGATATGATCAATTCTTTAGTAAGTGATTTGGGAACCTATTTTTTTTCTATTACTTGTATTAATCCTCAGTTCATAGAAACAGTCAGATTGGAAGAAGTTGAAGTCATTGTTTTTCCTGCAATTTTTAATTATGGTTTTCAGATCAAACTTGCTACTGATGTCGCCCATTCTTGTAAACATTTCAAATCCAAAGGTTTCCCATTGGGATTCCACTATGAGATGTATATGAGAGATATACGAGATGGCAATTGAAGAGGTTTTCTCATTCACCTTCATCCAGGGTTTTGTAGAGCACTAAATATGCACAGAAGCTTTGTTTTGTTGATATATTTAATCTCTTAATTTAATCAAAAAGCAACCATCAATAAGCTACCTGCCAGCATGTCCTGATATAACATGGAATTTATTTTGTTTTTGACAAAAACAATTTCAGTTGCAACATCAGCTACAAATGCACTTCCAACCTTGATAGAATCTCAAGACTTTTATTGTCAAGTGGAGAAATACTGTTTTGATGAAAAGATTTTCCCACACGTGAAGTTCAACTAGGTAGTGTTCTTAATGCTTTTCATTTTGCAATTTATATGCGAGATATCTCTGAAAACTCTCCTACTTATACTGAATGTTTAATATATGCAGTTGAGCTGTTCTTTAGAGATAGCAATAAATTCTAATCTTCAAATATCACGTCATAGGTCTCGTAAGGATGCAATGCATGGAATTTCATTTTACAACAACAACAAAAAAAATAGCAGTTAAGTTTTCAAATAAAAAACAAGTTCAAAACCAACATCTGCTAATTTACAACACTAACATCTTATGGAAACAACACATTCAACTTATTCATTTTTTTTTCCTTATTCTTAAGTTTAAAGAAAACTTTATATTAAAAAGGAAACCATTAAAAAAAAACTAAATGTCTTTAAAGCTATAGCTGCAAACTCTTGAGGTTGTTATTCCGGGGATCTCATCAAAATAGTGAACTCCACTATTAGTAACATTCTAGAATATGGTTCTCCTATTTTTATTTCCTTTTGTCACAGCGATCTTAAAATCTCACTATAGTATACACTTGCTTTATGGTTCACAATAAGTCTAATAGACTCAAATTCCAATTTTCTACAAAGAAGCGGGCCAAATTTTACTTTTCCATAGACAGTTTATGTTGGCGCTTAACATTGTTATAACCCTTAACTTCGCTACACTTATGTTAACACTTTTTTCTGTAACATATTTTTTTCAAGCCATCATCCTCTCCTACTCTGTCTCAGATTTTAGAATTGTTGGTCCATTTGAAGCATCATATTTCCCTTCAGACTTTTTTTTTGCTAGTCTTTAGACATGATAGATATTTAACTCCATATCTGATGTACCCAAGTTGCAATAAACCAGAAATCAAGGAACATTTTCTATTTTCAATGCATTATTAAATATGGAGTAGCGAAAAGTTTAAAAATACTTTTGGTCTTATCTTATTCCCGGTTATTTGATATGACCAACAATGTTTACTACCAAAACTTTATCAATTATTAATTTCCTATAGAAAATTATGCAATATTTTCTTGTTAGCCTATTTGATTTCTTTTTATGTGTCAGAGGTTCTTCGTAACATCACATTTTTCAATACTTCATTCATTTACTAACTTTGGAAAAGGTAAAACTTAGCTGATTAATAATTACCTCTGGATCTTTTAGAAGAGCTATTGGATAAAATAGGGATAAAGCAAGCTTTGATGATCATAAATCTCAAAGCTTTGTTGTTAAAAATTTGCTTTTTTGTTTTTGGTATGATTTCAGCATCACCATGAGGTGGTGTCTACGAAGTTTATCAAAATTGCAAATAGTATCTTGATTTTTATTAATTTATTAATAAAGATGCCAATGTGTAAAGGATTATAAATATGTAAATGTTCTTTAAAAGAGGATAATTTTAAATTCATATTTTACTATTTTTATGCATATTAGTTATTATTATGGTGGAAGATTTATAATTTTGTTGATTTTTACGTTGAATAATTTTTCTAATGCTTTAAAGAAATAACAAATGCATCCAATTTTTCTTATCTGTTGTAAATGATTATTTGATTAGTAATACTAAATAGTACTTTATTTTGATTAATTAAAAATATTTCTAAAGCTCTTAGAACTTTTTAAAGCGGATATTTCTTAGCTAAGCTGTGTATTAAAAAATAACTTTTATTGAGCTGTGTTATTATTAATCATGCATTTCATATTAGTTTTCACATTAATATTTTATATTTATTTGTTTCACAATTTATTTTAGTTTCTATTATTTATCAATCAGTCCTTAATTTAAAATTAAAATCATAAAATAAAATCATAAATCATATTATAAATTTAAAATCATTTAAAGAAATTATTGCAGTTTAAATGTGTTTAAAATGGAAAAATTTTGTTAGAATATTTTCCAGGGTAAGGAAATTCTTAAAAAATTCTAGATTATGTTCTATTTATATATAGATTATATTATAAAGATTGTATTCTTTATTTTTATACTTGATTATATTCTTAAAAAATTCTTGATTATATTCTTTAAATTCTTAATTTTATTATTAATATCTAACAATTTTTTATGTTTAATTACAAATTTTTTTATAATAACTTTACAGTTTTTCCTCATTTTAACCTTTTGATTTATAATTTATTATGTTCTAATTACATACAAGATTTCCTTTTTAAAAATTTATATTTTCATATTAGATTATTACAGAAAAATATTTGCTATCCTAAAAGTCTTCAAATGTCTTATATTAATAATTTCAAAACAAATTTA
This sequence comes from Caerostris darwini, assembly GCA_021605075.1. Classification (NCBI taxonomy): domain Eukaryota; kingdom Metazoa; phylum Arthropoda; class Arachnida; order Araneae; family Araneidae; genus Caerostris; species Caerostris darwini. The sequence continues at coordinate 350,956 of BPLQ01000006.1, read as the reverse complement.
AATTAAGGAAGGTTTTATTTTTAAACATTGTCTTTTCCAGCTTGATAATGTAAAGCATTTCAAAGTAAAGATGCCTTTTTTTCCCTAGATAACTAAAGCACATAATTGTATAAATTTTGATTCCTTATGTTATTTTATTTTCTCTCATTTCTCCTAAATAAATAATTCATTGCAAACTCATAAATTTAGGATTATAAATGTCTTAGTATTGTGTATTGTAGACAAATCACAAACATTGATGAATTTTGGTATACTCTAAATTTTTCAGGTGATTTAGCTGAAGTTTATATTGAATATTAGTGTGCTATAGAATAGGATGCATTGTATTGTTGTAGGATTTAAATGCATTTTAGTCTTTCAGATAGTGTTTGTGTAAATTTCATAAGTTATAAACGATTATCTTTCAATATGCAACAAAATTGTTTTTCATTTGGTACAATTGCTGAAAAAATGCTAGTTTACATATGATCTGATAAGTATGTGTAAATAGAGCAAGTCTTTTTGCATGGGTATTTAATTTTGCTCACAATTCATCGAAAGTATATAGAGATTAAGTAGGCCTGTAACAAATGGCAGTAGTTTACATGTAATATTTGTTTATTAAAATATTAATGTGAAGTAAAATAATAGTTTCCTGAATTGAATTCATAACTTAGAATTAATCTCTTTGTAACCTTAATCAAAGCCTATAAAAGTACCAGCTAATCAGAATCCTTTTTTTCCCAATCTAAATTTATACAAAGCATTTGAACTTCAGAAAGATATTTGTTAAACAGTACAATTTTTTTTGTTTAATCAATGGGAGAAAAAAACCTGGATTTGTATAGTTGTAGTCTTTCAGTGTCATATGTATCAAGTTTTATTATTAACAAATTTCTTTTTGAATATAAATTTTCTTTTTGAATAAAATATATTTCTTGCTTTTAAACAAAATTCATAAAATTTATTGAGAATGCATAGAAATAGGTGAATCATTAAATTATTATAAAATTCCAATGATTCAAATGGTTTTTGAAGAAAATTGAAAATTTTCCTTTAGTTCTAGTTTAGAAATGTTTATTAAATTTTTTAAATATGATTCTAAATTATTATTTTTTTATGTTGTATTCTAAGCTTATTATGTATATATTAAAACTTTCATGAATTTTTTTTCTATGAACTATTTACATATTTTTCTTTCATTAGAAAAACTTAAAGACTATTTCTCTCGCTTTGGAGAAGTTTGTGATTGTGTTGTAATGAAAAACAGTGAAACTGGCAAGTCACGAGGATTTGGTTTTGTAACTTTTAAAGATGTTAGTTGTGTGGCTAAAGTTTTATCAAATGGACCTCATGAGGTGGATAATCGCACAGTAAGTAAAAAAAAATATTCTCTAGTAGTCTGATTATATGTTATTCATTTAAGTTGTATAGGGTTTGCTTATTTAGTACCTAGATATAATGATATTTCAAGTTAGGGCCTGATGACAGAGTGTCTAGCGCTCTGTCGCTCAGTACCATATGTTTCGTGTTCGAATCCTGGCAGTGCCATGGGTGTTTGTAGTGGTTTAGAATCCACTTTAAACCGTAGGTCCCGGTCTAATAGGATTGTAGAGCATTGTGGGGGTAGTGTGGGGGCGGCTGTAGCATATCTTCAAAACTACACATGTCCCCTGGGCAGAGCTAAATGAATAACAGTGGTGCTGCCTTTGCCTATGACATAAAGATTAACTTCTGTATTGCCAGCTGCATTAGAAACAACATTTCAAGTTTTTTAAAAATAGAAATATATCGAGACTATTTAACTACTATATAGCTGTCATCATGCTTGTATTTTGCAGAAGTTTTTCATATTGTAGTCCAGTCTTCTGCTTTATCTACACAGGCGATTAGATTTTGAGTATTTTTTACTGCAGCATGCATAACCAAAAATTTGAAAAGTTTGTTGAAATCTCATTTGTAAAAATCAATATGGAAATAAGAAATGAACAGTATTATCAGTCATTTTAACTTTAATCAATAATATTAACCCTTTTAAACAAAATAAGAGTGCTATTTATTATTTAGATATGTTCCTTTCATCAAATGTGTTAAGATGCATTAATTTATAATGTTATGAAACCAAAACCCCATAGGGAATATTTTAGACAAGTTAAGAGCATAAAGAAGTGCTATAAGTTTCTACAAAAATAATTAACAAAACTTATTTATAAATATTTAAGATTCATTTAGCCAAAATGCTTGAATGTATTTATATAAGGAAAAAAAATCCTATTTCATTATGCTACTTAATTGTGTCTTGTAAGAGATTTGTAATTTGATACCATATAATCAAGATGCATAAAATTGATTTTTAAGCTATCAGGATATGAAAATGGTGATATTAATAATTATTTGACATGAAAATTTTATTTATTATCATTTTATTTTTGCATTTGTAATCATTTTTTTTTTTTTTTTGGCAATTTTTTTCTGTATTTCAAGAAAGGTTAGCAGCTATGTTACTATTAAATGAAATGGCTGTATATTTTGTATCTGCAGAAATTTTATTTCATTTAAAGGCTAATTTCCATATATATTTTGATTTTGGTGTAATGAAATTGCCAGTTTTTTGTGTCATATAAAGCTCAATTTTATGTAAAAATTTGACACTAATTAAAAACACCAGAAAAATACATATAAAAGATATATCCCAATTATTCTAAAATTGATAATTTAATTAAACATTTATACACATCTTTTATACACCATTTTTTTATAGGATGCAAGAAGTTAAATTTTAAAAATATTTTGCTGTCGTTTGTGACTAATGAATAATTTTTTTGGTAAAATCTTTGATGTTTTGAATTTATTGCCCTGTATTCATTTTCATTATATTATGTAGCATGCTTGTTTTTTTAACACTTGGAAGTGTAAAGTTTGAAAAGCATTTGGAAATTATAATGGAATTTCTTTTAATTTGATATTTTTATATTTCATAGTTTTGTTAACTCCATATCCCTTTATTTTACAAATATATTAATATTAGGTTGGGGAAAAAGAAATCCATTATTTTTATATGAACTTCAGGACTTTATTTAACATGCTTCGGATTGTCCGATTTGGGTCAAATATGCACCGTTTTGTTGTATGATTTATTGCCATTTTAAAGGTAACTTCATAATGCCTCTCTCATAGAAGTCCTGGTCTCTATTTGGAAAAAACTCTAGTAGTCGATTTTCACATTCCTCCCTAGATGCCAATTTTTTATCATTAAAGAAATTTTGCAATGCAAGAAAAAGATGATAATCGCTTGGTGCCAAGTCCGGACTGTATGGCGGATGCATTAAAACTTCCCAACCAAGCTCCCGAAGTTTCTGGCGAGTCACTGTAGATGTGTGTGGCCTAGCGTTGTCCTGGTGGAACACGACACCTCTCCTGTTGGCCAATTCTGGCCGTTTCTGGTCAATCGCTATCTTCAAACGGTCCAGTTGTTGACAGTAGAGATCAGAATTTAGCGTTTGGCCATATGGAAGCAACTCATAATAAATAATCCCCTTCCAGTCCCACCAAATGCATAACAGAACCTTCTTGGCCGTTAGTCCTGGTTTGGCCACCGTTTGAGGTGCTTCACCGCTCTTTGACCACGATCATTTTCGCACAGGGTTATCGTATGTGATCCATTTCTCATCTCCAGTCACCATCCGTTTAAGAAATGGGTCTATCTCATTCCATTTAGCCAAGGCTTCACAGGTGGAAATTCGATCCATCATGTTTTTTTCTGTTAATTGGTGTGGCACCCAAACATCGAGCTTCTTTTTGAATCCAGCTTTGTGTAAATGGTTTAAAATTGTTTTATGGTCGATTTTTAGCTCCTGGGCGATGTTACGACTGCTAACATGCCGGTCAACTTCGATCATTTCTCCGATTTTATCGACATTTTCGACGACCGGCCTACCTGTGCGAGGTGCATCTTTAACATCAAAAATTCCTGAACGGAATCTACGAAACCAAAATTGCACATAATTGGCTGTTACAGTATCGGAACCATAAACACCATTCACAATTTTAGCCGCCTGGCTTGCATTTTCGCCTTTGTCAAAGAAAAACTGTAAAATGTACCGAATTTTCTCTTTGTTCACTTCCATTTTTAACACCCTGTAACTCCCAACTGAATGGACCAAACAAAAAACAGAAAAAGAATTATTTTAGTACGAAATGCCACCTTTCTAACGAGCATAAATCTGAAATTGTTTAATTGATACTTTACGTGATATCGATCACTACAGTCATCTATCGAAAAAATAATGGATTTCTTTTTCCCCAACCTAATATATAATTTTGTATTGACTATGTTCTCTCGCCATATATAATAATAAATAATTAAATATATTTTAGATTGATCCTAAAGTGTGCAATTCAAGGGATAGTCAACAGGTAAAGAAAATCATTTATCCTTTCTGTTTTGCCATTTTAGTATATTTGTGCGTATTTAACATTTTTTAAATATTGTTTTTTTAGACAAAAAAGGCTGGTCAATACCCAAAAGTGTTTCTTGGAGGACTTCCTCCTAATTGTACAGAAACTGATCTGCGTAGTTTTTTCTCCAGATACGGAACAGTATGTTTTTTTGAAATTTTTATAAATTTAATTTTTAAATTGAAACTTCAATCTATTTTAATATTTTATGTTATAAAAAAAAATATGTACTTAGATTTGTTAGCTAAAGTTGTAATTTTTTTCGTGGCAATAAAAAAATTTTAAGTTTTATGCATTCATTTTGGAAAATTATCTTCTTAGTTTTTCATGTTAAATTTATTTGTTATATATTTATCATAATTTTTTTATTGTAGGTGATTGAAGTGGTATTAATGTATGACCAGGAAAAGAAGAAATCACGAGGTAAGAAATAAGGCAAAACACAAAGAAATACAAGTGTACAATGAATCAATTCAAAGTGAATTTTTTAAGATTTTGAAAATTGATAATTTTTTCAAATAAAAAAATGCATATCAAAATACACTGTATCTTTTATGACACAATAATGCCAGGCATAGCACTAATTTTTTTAAAATTAAAAAAAAAAAAAAAAAAAAAAAAAAAGAAGAAACATATATTCTATTTAAAAGATGTGATAAAAATTTCTTATGATTATAATACAGAACATTAAAATGATTTTAATTATTTTTGATGTTTTTCATTTCAAGACGATTACTATTACACATGAATATTTTTTGATGCATTGATTGTTTTAATATTTCTGTTAAAAATAGGACAGTTAAACTTTTTATAATAGAATCATTTACTTGCAGCCAATATTCCAAAAAATATGCCATCTATTCATTAAATTTCATTAGTGATGCTTTTATAGAATATTCCTGAGAATTTTAACAAGACTGGTGGGATTTCTCTTATTGCCCGGTAGAATTTGTCAGGTTGGCATTTCCGTTAAACATTTTCCAGATTAAATATTAATCTGTTATCTTAGCTGTATTTAAGGTACATTATTTAAGCAGAATTTGCTTTAATTAGGAATTTTATATATATAATTCCTTTTGCAACTTCATTGCAAAAACATAGTTTCAGTAATTAAGCTTTACTTTTTAAATTTTAGAATTGAGTTAGAATTTAGGGCCAAATATGTATTTTAGTAAAATTATTTTAATCATTACGTATTTAGCTCAATATTATCTAGTTCAAACTAAACTTTATTTAGTTAAAAAGTTCAATCACATAATATTGACTTTATTAGGAAAACAAACTTATAATTAGTATATTTAATTTTATACATACTTTACTAATTTACTTTGAGTTTTTTAACTAAGCAGTGTTTAATTTTATTTGAGTAATGACTTATATGATTGCTATATGGACGTACATATCACATTATCTCTATTTACGTATTTGTGTTAAGAAATAGTTTTTTAAAAATTATTCTAATGTTTTGTTTTAGTTTTGTATGTTTTATATAGTTATATATCTTATAACTTTGTTGATTGTTATTTTTTTGTATTAAATATATATTTTTGTGGATTTTAATTTTAAAAACTAAGCTTATTTGCATATTTTAAAATATAACAATTTTTATAAAAGAAAAATCTGAAAAACTGTAGAATTGAAAATTTGTTTACTTGGATTAGTATTTGTTTTCTTAAATTGCTCTATATTTTATGAAATAAATTTGAAATCCTTTGATAAGTTTAATATTGCTTTAAATTACTTGGATAAGCTTTAATCTTATTCTTTTTCATTATTTTTATTTCCTGGGCAGTTTGGTAACTTTTATGCTATTTCTATCTTTTAAGAATTTCTTTAGAAACTCTATGAGGGTGTATGTTCTATCATTATAGATTATCTTACTATTTAAAATAGCTTTATGAATCTTGCTTTGAATTGGGAAATTTAATTATTGCATGCCTTGTGCTCTGTGGAGAAATTTAAATAATAGAATAGGCTTACATTAATAATAAATTAGAAATAAGTGTCAATTGTGTTTTATTTTAATTATCGTAATGGTTATTGATTTTGCAAATAAGCTTAGATTTAATTCACATTGGACCATTCAAAAACTGTTTTTTAGCTTGTAAATAAAGTAGTTTTCGCCTTCCTTTTTATCATATGGATAGGCTTTGGATTTTTATCATTCGAGACTGAAGATAGTGTGAAACAAGTTTGCGCAGAGCACTTTGTGAAAATCAACGGCAAGAAGGTGGAGTGCTTATAATTTAATTATTTTATATTTTATTAATTTGTATTTTCTTATACTTACAGCTATGTTTGAAAATTATGTTGAAGATTTAGTTCTATTTCCATGGTGAAATTTAAATAGTTTTAAGTTTCATATTTAGCTTTATTTTTAATATATGTATTTAAAAATTGAAAATACAAGTAATTTAAGATACTTTGATATTTTTTAGATATGTTCTAATATATAATAAGATGTAATTTCATTTATTTTATTTACATTTAATCATGTTGATCAGAATATTTATCAGATATATATATAATCTAAATAAAAACAAAATAAATATTGTAGTTACATTAAGATGTTTCACTTTATGTAGGAGCTAGAATGAATTTATTTTAAAATTTAAATAAAATATACTTAATTTTAAAATTAGTAATATTAACACAGTCTTGTAAACAAATATTAATTTTGAAGAATTCTATAAATTATTCAGTTATTTATATGCCATTGATAACTTTTTATTTCATTTACATTTTTATACATTAAACATGCATAGATATTTTTATCTATAACTGATTTAAATACTCCAATTAATGAGTTAAAAATATTAGTATAAATGCATATATATACATGAATTCTTTAAAATATGTATCCTTTAAATAAATCATATTTAGATATATTTTCTTATTTCAAGTGTTTTGTCACAGATTCTAATATCTAAATCACAATTCATTCTCCAAATTATTTTGATTAGAATAAAGTTCTCCTGGGTTTAATGTGTAAAATAGAAATTTGTATAAAATTTAAAGGACTCTTCTTTTTTCAGTAACAAGCAAAATATGTCAACAAAAAGTTCCTTATCTTGTATAATCTTTTCGTACAAAAGTAATGCTGTTTAAAGTTGTAATAGTTGCTCCAAATGTTAAAATTTTCATATTTAAATGTAGTTGATTAGTGAATGCTATATAAACCTTGCATGTGAAATTTAGCGCATTATTTGAATCTCAATAATTTATATTTATATAATTGATTTGCACATTTTTTTTTTTTTTTTTTTTTTTTTTTTTTTTTTTTTTTTTTGCAGTATTTAATAAGTAACATAAATTAAGAATATATAGCAATACAATTTTTACAGAATTATGTAAGAAGTAATTGTTTTAATTAATGTATGTATAATTTAGAATAACTGTAACATGCATTTATATCCCTGCTAAGGTATTTATTTTTAAAAATCAGATGTATTCTTGATTTTTTATTAACAATTTGTAAAGAGATTAGCAAATTAAATTATATTATTTTAAATATTTAATGTATTAAAATATATTAAATTTTTTTTTTTTTTTTTTTTTTTTTTTTAAGTATTTGCTTAATTCAAAAAAATATTCAAGGCAATCTTAGGGTACATGCTTTTATGTGCTGCAAGGAATAATACAAGCAAAATTGTAATGCATATTTAGAATGTGTAGCCTCTTAATAAAATTTGATGCTTGTTTTGTAATTTATACCAAATATTTGTTTTAACTTATTAAATGTTTTTCTTTCAAGGTGTATGTTAGTAATTATTACCTATAGGAGATAATGACAATGTAAAGCAATGACCTTATATAGTTTATTGCTTTATTATTTTAATCTAATTTCAGATCATCTATATTCATTGCAATATATTGTAGCCTGGATTTTTATCATATTAATTAAATGAAACCTAACTATGTTAATCATTAATTTGAAACATTATCAAGCACCAATAAAAGTTGGCAGCCACTTTTAAAAACAGTATGTATGTTTAGTAGAGCAACAAAGGAAAAAGTTAATTATTAAAGGCACAATACAATTTAGTACTAATTTTCTTATAGAGTTTAATAGAACAAAAATACCTTTTATCTTTACAGAATATATTTTTCGAAATTACATATTTATCATAATATATAATCATATGCTAATTAAATATGTAAAAATATCAAGGAATATTACTAATAACAGGGTTCTTATATTAAAATATTAGTTGCTAAAGAGGCTATTCAAAAAATCCAAAATTTTTAATCTTTTCATTAGCAAATTTTATAAACGTGAATTTAAAAAAAAAAAATAGATGCTCTGCTTATGGTTTCGAGCATCTAATTTCATGAAATGCATTTTTTGTATGTATATGAATATTTGCAAAAATAAGCACTAATTTTTTTATTTGCAAAATACTTTTGCTAATATGGTTATTCAAATTTTCATAAATAAATCTTAATTTTAAACATTCTGCACTATTTAGATTGAATGTAAACATGCTGAACCTCGTGATAAAAAAAGGCCTCAGCAGTCAACCACTCCAGCCAATCAGTGGGGAGGTCCACCAATGGGACCTCCTAGTTGGGGTCCTGGTGCTCCTGCCCCTGGTGCTGCAGGACCATGTGGACCCGCTATGGGTCCAGGAGGACCTATGCCCGGTCCAATGCCTGGACCTATGGGACCCCCTATGAATAATGGAATGATGGGACCTCCAGCCGGTGGCTATCAAGGTGGATGGGGTGGTCCTCCTCCTTATGGACCACAAGGTAGTTATAAATTTAATAGCTATTTATTGACATAAGTAATTATGAATAGGTATTATAAAAAGAATATGTATTTCTATATAGTCTGCTAATAAGTTATTTTCATGAAACTATTAGAGTTTTTGCATACTGTACGTTAGTTACCGTAGGACGTCCGTTAACTTTTTCTCCCTAGCGTGCATGCTCAGTTTCTTATGAGCATGCGCGCTAGGGAGAAAAAGCTAACAGACGTCCTACGGTAACTAACGTACGGTATGCAAAAACTCTCTATTATTATTTTCTTCTAGTGATAACTACTGAAACCTTATTAAATATGTATTGCTTAATATTATTGATGTGGGACTTGTACAATGTATATAATCTAATATCAGATGTGGTTTGTCGGTTTTGAGGAAATCTTGCACAAATTCACTAATTAATTACTTATTAATATTATTTGTTATCTCATTTTTTTATTATGTGTCATAGTTAAATATTTCTTATTTTTGGGATTTCATTTCATTAAAATAAATCTTAAAAATGCAGACCATTCTGAATGGAAAACATAAAACTTTTATTTCTCCTTATAGAATGTGTGACATTAATATTAAGAATTATGCTTAACATCGGTTACATTTAATATCTGCAACATAATTTATTGAATGTTTCCTGAAAGAGCTGTTAAGTTTTGGCTACAATTCTTATCTGAAAGGTTTAATGGAGCAATTTGTTTGTAAAAGATATTCTGCCCCCCCCACTTTTTTTTTTTTTTTAACTAAGTCTTTTGTTATTCTGCATATTTGTAGGTGATTCATCATATTTTTTATATCATAATGAATCACATAATCTTAATTTTCAATCAGATATAACATTGATTAAATAAAATAATATAGATAAGTATTTATTCTGGATATAAAAGAAAAATTGGAGAATGGTTATACAATTATTAGTGTAAACAGAAGCAACATTCAATATTTACTATTTCTGTAGTTATTTTTGAAAACATTGTGAATGGAAAAATGATTACAAAAAAAAAAAAAATTAAAAAAAAAAAAAAAAAAAAACACCGAGATAATTATATTTTTTCTGTGTATATCTTTTGTATAAGTATTTTGATGTTTTTATTGTTTTCTTCACTTTACCTCCCAAAATTTTCTATACCTACCCAAGGATACCCTAATGTCATAGATACCATAGATGTCCCTTCTTTTTTTGTTTATAATTAGCAGATAAGGTCTATTTACTCAACATTTTAAAACATGCAACATTCTTACTGTGGTAAAATTTAATTTGGAAGCAACAACATTGGTAAAAAGTGCAAATTATCATTTGACAAATTGTAAAGGAAAATTTATTTTTTGGGGTAAAAAGAATTAAATATATTAAAAATCAAACATAGTCACTTTAATTCATAATTTTAACCATTTTAATTTCAAGAAAAATTTTGAAAGCAAAAATTTGACAATGTGACACTAGCATAAAATAAGATTTTTATTTAATTAGAAAATAATTAAAAAAATTTTACCCACAAAATTTTGGGAATTGTTTTTGAAAGCAGATTTTTCATTTCATTGATTAATTTTTTTCATGTTATTGATCACTTTCTACATTTCTTATTGGCTTATTAAATTTCTTTCATGAGCTTTTTTTTTACATAATATTTTTAATTTCTTTCACTAATAATTATATAATTAAATGTAAAATTGGTCAAAAACATCATCTGGTGAAAGCTGACAATTTTATTTCAAACTGAAATCGAGATTTTTCAAGAAGAAAATAATTTGGAATTCTATAGTGTTTAAGATTGCCATTATGTATTTTGTTCTTATATTAAATTGTATATTTTATGCGTTACATGTATATTGGCCCTGCCGATTATTATTTTATTATTATTATTATTATTTATTTTTTCTATCCACAGATTAAAAGACTGATCTATTCAATTATCAGTAAAAAAAATTAAGATGATAAATATTATAATTTAAAAATTTGCTGAATTATATGTTGTTTAAAAACTTTTTTATTAAATTGTTGCTATAATATCTTTTGAAATATATATATATATGAGATGAAAATATTTCATGTGTTAAAAAATTTATAACATTTTTTCTTTTTTCTTTAAAGGTGGATGGGGTCCTCATCCTGGTAAGTAATTTTTTTTTTTCTATTTAAATTTTTATTATATTCAGTATATCGTTGTATAATAAATTATATTATAATGCTGTTAATAAAATTTTATAACTGTACAATAATTTTCACTGTAACATTTTCTTTTAAAAAATTATCAGATTAATTGTCACTTTTTTGCAGTATTTATTGTATAATTTATGTAGCAGTATGCAATTATATTTTTGCTTGGCAAATCGGGCCTTGCACATAAAATTAATTTTTCACAAGATTAAAATAAAGAATATGTCTAGTATTTTTTAACGGCAAAGTTTAGAATTATTTTTTATTGATAAATTTTGATTCTTTATTATTTAGACATTGTTTATTCTAAAGATTTTGAGTCGCATGTATAAAACTTAAAACCAATATAGAAATTGTTTTTGTCAAGGTATAAATTCCATGAGAATAGAATAATATAAAATAATTAATTGTTTGTATTAAAATATGTTTTTGTAATTCATTTGGATTTATTATAAAAACAGCAAAATTTACATTATAACAATCAGATTTCAGCAATTCTAATTTCACAATCAGAATGCTATGATATGTAGTTGTTTCATTAATGCCATGAGCAGTGAATCAGATTAAATTTCTCTAATAATAGCTTGCATATTGACTTTGCAATTTTTTCTCATCCTCACCTTGTGATTTACAATTTATTATTTTCTTAAGCTATTATAAAAAAAACGATTTATGTTATTCTAAAAGGCAGAGATTTCTCTTCCTTTAAAAATTTCGAAAGAGGTTTTATTTTTAAACTGTTTGATTGCATGAAAGGCTTCAAGGTATATCGAAGGTTTCATTTTTTTAAAATTTACGACAAGTAATACAAGTTTTTACAGAATTGTATAAAATTTGAGTTTTTTTTTCATACCGGTTACTGTTTTACTTTTTCTAATTTCTTCAGAATAAATTCATTAAATGGGAAATAAAATATTCAGTACAAATTTATAAATTTAGAAATAGAAGGTCTATATTATGTATTATAGACATATCTTAAACATTGATATATTTTAAGTTTTTCAACCAATTTAGCTTCAGTTTATACTGAATGTTAATATTATATAGAATATGAAGCATTGCATAGTAAAGGGATTTTATCACAGTCTGAAGTTACAGTTAAGTTGTCTTAAGTTGCACAATTACGTTGCAATATTCATTTAATAAAATTGTTGTAAAAATTTTTGTTCACTTTTAAGATCTTATGAGTAAATTATAAGCGGATCAAATTTTTGCATGCTCATTTACTTGAATTTTTCTTTTTTATCCTATTTATATAGTCATGCAGACCCTTAAATGATTCTTGAGATTTGGAGCAGACGTCTGTATAATTTGAATTGAGTAAAATTGTATTTAAAATATCATATATATTCTGTCTCATGATATAATAATTTGAAAGTCGCTTAAAAATGTGAAAGTTTGAGAATAATAGGATTATAGTTTGAAATTGAATTGGGTAATTTAGATGAAAAATTTTGATCCTTTTTTCATACCATCATTGCTGCATGCTTATTATTTCTATACTTTAAGAAATTTCAATTTTATTTAAAGTACAGAAGGTTTTCATTAAAATATATGGTTAATATGCTATTGGTGATTAGTCAGATAGCCTGTAGGAATAGTTTAAGAAAAATAAAAATGAATTCATATAATCTATTTATTATGTCAAATTTTAGGTGGATATGGCCCAGGTTATAATAGCTGGGGATGTGGCCCTGGATATGGTGGGCCATACAATGGGCCTCCTGGATCACAATATGGACAGCCTGGCTATGGTTATGGTAAGTAAAATGATTAATTTCTAATACTTGTTGCTATGTTTAAATCAATATAAGTTTTTTTTTTTTTTTTCATGATTGTCCCTCTTTTCCTGTTATTAATAAAATAACTGGGGCCTGATGGCCGAGTGGACAGCGCTCAGTGCCACAGGTTTTGGGTTTGAGATCTGGTGGTGCTATGGATGTTTGTCGGGGTTCGAAATCTACTTTAAACTGTATGTCCCATCTAATATGACTATAGAGCATTGGGTGTAGAACTGACAATCCTATTCCGTTAAAAGAAAATATCTCTTATCTTGAAATCTGCAAAATAGGCCTATGGCCTTGCCCACCATGGAGCTGTTATGCTGATGATGATGATTAAAATAGCTTGTTTAGTTCATTTAAAGTTAAAATAATTATTTTTGATTACAGGTACTTTAAATTAAAATAGCAAGAAAATTGTTATAAAATTTATATTGTGATTGAACTGTTATGCCATTAGTATTTTGTTATGTTAAAAGAATAATGTAAAAAATAAAATCTTATTTTCTTAGAATTTTTTTTTTTCATAATTGAACTGTATTAACAGGTAAGAAACATATTTTAGATTATTGTGAGGTTTTTTGAAAATAATTTAACTTAGACAATTAATATTTTTTTTGCAATTTAAGTTAGACCTTTAATAACTTTGATTTCTTGTGATTAAATGTTATGTTTAGTGACAATTAGAACCATTACTGTTGTTTATGGTAATGGAAAATTATTAATATTGTGAATTATTTTTTAATATTTAAGAAAATTTCTATTAGAATTATAAAAAAACTTGCACAGCAAATTTCTTAATATTTATTTTACTTGTTTCTGTTAAAGAAATGTTACTTTTAAAAGAATTTTATTTTTTAGAAATTAGCTATGAGTATATTTACAGGAAAAAAAAAATACCATAATGTTATGAAATTTTTAATACCTTTTTGTCCATTTAATTTTTTTTAATTGCTAAAATTAAAAAAATATTATTATTTTACTGTTTTTTCCAACAAGAGCATATTATAACATTATAAAAAAAATATTGGTATAATCGTTCAATTACAATAATATTTGCAACTTAATAATAAATTTTATAATAAGTTTTTTGTAGCTCTAGTTTGATGTAAATGCTAATAAAAAAATATTTATTAAATTTTAAAAGATTATATATGATTGTTGAATATCTACTTTTGTAATTAAATTAAAAGTATTTTGTTAAATTAATTTTTAAATATACCAGTATGTTAAGCATATAAACTGAATGCCTTAATGTTATTGCAAATAAATAACTTTTTCCTCTAAAATATTTTTGAAATCTTCATTTCTTGTAGAATAAATGTTTATACTTTAGAAGTTTGAATCATAATTGTGATCTTTTGAGATTTGTAATCATAAGTAGCTCAAAATATAATTAAGTTACGCTGATTTTCTGTAATGTCCTAGGTACTAAGATTATTTTCTGAATTTTAATATAATTTTATCTCTTAATTTATTTCAAAATATTTTTTTCTTTACCTACTTTTTTTAAAAGTAATTTTATCGCCAAAAAGATTTATTTTTATTTTGGACATATGCAGTTGTATTCGTTTATCATTAGAAAATGCATTGTCATTTTTTCAAGAAATTGTTTTCAAATTTAAATTAAAGTAATTTAAATGTGTTAACAATAACATGTGTAATAATGCATTTTGAATAGGTGGTTATAATTATGGTGGTTATGGACCTATGGGGGGACCTGCTCCACCTAATCCTCCTGCACCGGGCACTGAAAGTTTTTCTGGCACTGGTACCATGACAGGCACTGCCACAACTGGTCCTCAGAACACGACCAACTCAAATACACCAGCTCAAACAGGAGTTGCAAATCCTGGTATGCTTACATAAAAACCTTTCAAATTTCACTCTACTGCTTTAATATGTTGCAGATAAGCAAAGTATTGCTAACACTGATATTTTAAAAATACTTTTGGTTCTAATTAAGCACTTATGTATAGTTCTATCATCGACATTGGGAAATTTATTTGCTCAAAGTTTTTTATGGCATACTAGTTTGTTGCATGCATATGCAAAAGAAATTTTTTAAATGTAGTTGAATTTAGACTTGTGAATTCAATTCATTCTTAACTTATTCCTATAGCTTTTTATTTATATGCTATAGGTAAATTGTTCCCATTTCTTAAATAAGAAAAAACAATCTACTGTTATTGTAATTTTTCTGATCAAGGATTTTGCGGTTTTTAAAAAAAATTTTTTACATGTATTGAAACATGAATGATAATGATATTTTTTTGATAATTTTACCCATTTCTATAACTCATATTCTTGACGCAGATCAAAAACTTTGTTTTTCAGTAGGTCTTTCTTCAGTTTTCTTTTCTTTTCGAAGTCTATTTTAATCCTTTGTTAGTGATCTAGAAATGTCTTTCAGTTAATTTTTTAAACAGTTCATTGATGTATAATTAAAAATAAATCAGAAATCATTATGTAATTTTAATTCATTTGAAGTGAATAAATAATGATTGATATGAGATGAAATTATTTCTCATTGCTCTTGCTGTTTTGAAAATCCTTATATTTTATAAAAATCGAATAAAAGGAATTATGTAGTTCAATTTTTTGACGTCCAAAAAATATTTTGAAAGGTGAAAATTTAGTTAACAAATTTTTAATGATCTAAAAGTGTCTAACAATGTCTTAACAATGGGAAATTAAGCCTATTAAATTATTTTGAAAACTAACTAATTTTTTGAAATTTATCCATCATATTGTATAGTAATTGTTTTTAGTTCTTACCTTATTATATTTTCTATCGTAGTGTTTGAAAGTCTGATATTACAATTGTAAAGTGTGTGTTTTTTTTCTAAATTATGATGATGTAGCTGTTTTTTTTTTTTTTTTTTTTTTTTTTTTTTTTTGTTAGAAAGGTTTTTTAGTTTATATACATATTTAAAAAAAAATTTTATTTTTAGGAATGGGAAATTATTCCCAAGAAGCTTCTAATTTTGGACCTGCAAGAGCTGGATTTGGACCAGGTAATAATAATTCATGATTTATATAGAAAATATTTTTATTTACCATATAATAAAATATTTCCTTTAGTGTGTTGTATTTCCTT
Organism: Caerostris darwini; assembly: GCA_021605075.1. Taxonomy (NCBI): domain Eukaryota; kingdom Metazoa; phylum Arthropoda; class Arachnida; order Araneae; family Araneidae; genus Caerostris; species Caerostris darwini. Next base: position 334,720 of record BPLQ01000006.1, on the reverse strand, counting down.
TAGCATTTTAAATATATATTTTTATTTGGAAAGAAAATTATTAAAATTTTACGTGCAATTTAGATCTGATAAATTAAGACAGTTATTTCATAGTTTGATTGTATTATTAATAAACAAATGTTTGTATGACATACATATAATGATTGTTAAAAGCAATTGTTTAAAAATATAATATATAGATAGTCATAATTTTTATGTTTTGAATCCAAATTCCAAATATTTTGTATGAATTTTGATTATTTTTTAAATTTATTTATTTACCACTTTAAATGGTATTAAGAGTATAAAATAATTTTATTGAAAATATTATGAAAAACAAAGTTGGTAGAGCTTGAGAGTCGATTTAAAAATCAGATTCCTGAATCTTGTATAAATTTTTTTTATTTTTCTAAAATTCTAGGAAGTAAGTATTAGACAATTCCATTGTAACTGTCAATAATACAATCAGTAGCAAAGACAATTATCGCTTTAGCAGCATTTCAAGTAGGTGTTGAGTTTTCTCAGTATAAAGGTTTATTAAAAAGCTATCTTGGATTAAGAATAAAAGATCTTATAGAAGCTATTCTGCAAAAAAAAAAATTTGATTTAAATTACAAATATAACTTCTTTCTGGTTAAAATGTATAATTTTATTTTGCTTATATTCGGCTATTCTTTGACTGTATATATAATATTTTGGTATTTGTTAATTTGATAGTTATTTTTATGGGATATATATGTATTTTTTGGAAGCAAATTTAGAGTGTAAGGATGACTAAGTGAATGAAAATACTACACATTTTAAAGTTTTAAAAATACTTTGTTATTGCAAAAACTGCTTTTATAGATATGAGTTCAATAAAAGTCATTGAATTTATTTAACAAGTTCTTCTAAATCCATTAATAAAGTTCATAATGCATAAAATTAAGGACTTGAGTATTAGAAATTTTTTGGCCTACTTCCAGATGGATAAATTAACTAATCTGAAATGTATTTTAATGTTAAACAGTGTGTGATTTTCTAAATATTTTTAAATTTCTAATAGACTTCACCTTTAACTATTTATGAATTCCTTGAACAAATTAATTTTTATTTAATAAGATTTCTTTTTATCTAGCAGTGTTATTTGAATATATTGCAATTGCAATTATATATATTTTCATCTGTAAAAATATGTTTTATAGAGAAACGAAAAAAATTATTTTCTGTTTTCGAGTGAGGAAGATTACAGAAAAAGCAAATATATAATAAAATAAAATAACAGAATTAGCAAAGGATTTCTTAGTTTGATTATGTGTGTGTGTGTAAATTTTGAATAGATAAATAGCAATTATTTTTAAAGTTAAAATTCATATGGCAAAATATTTCATTCTTATTACTTATTTAAAGGATATGGCACTGGGCCTGCTAACTACAATGCAACTGGAAATTATACAGCACCTGGTAACTATACCGCGCCCCAAGGAGATGCTCAAGGTAGCCGAGCTGCTGGTACAGGTTACCATCCATATCGTCGTTAATCTAGATATGCCTCGTGTCCTCATATTCTCATGGCCTTGTATATTCAGATGGAGGTTATCATGGCTCTTATTTACTTTACTTATACAGTCTTTCTATCGTTGTTAATGATTAGTTTTTGCAATAGGTATAAAAATCTGCTCCATTTCTTTTTTTAAAGAATTGTTTTTTCATTTTTAAAAACTTTCATTGAGTAATATAAAGTTGCACATGACCACTGCATTTAAGTTGACAGGGTGAATATGGGTTTTGTTCATTTTTATCAATCATTCAATTGAATTTCGACCCTCTTGTGTATATTTAGATGAATAAAAAAATATATATTTGAGAATAAAACTGCAAATATATTTTGTTTTTGGGTGTGTTATTAATTCATTATCATATTGAAACTTGCATGATTAATGTACCACAACATAATTCATCCGTTTACATATCATAAATATAAAATGCGTTTCTTAACAATTGTAACCATGTCTGATTAATATTAGTCATTTGACTAATAAAGGTATAGAAATTGTGACATTAACTTTTATACCTTTTTAGAAGGGGTATACATTTTTTTATAACTATTGAAAATAAAATTTAAAAAAGTAACTTCGTTTAATGTAATAGAAAACTTGATTGTAATAAAATTAAAAAAACAACCTTTCAAATTTATTTAAAAAACAATTTTTGAAAATAATTTACATTAGTAAACTGGATCATTTAATATTCATATTGCATGCATCTAATTACTTTTATATTTATATTCCATGTACAGTATTTCCTTTAAAATCTGTTCATTATGAAGTAAAAACAAAATAACTAGATTTTTTCTGATATTAAAATGATAGAATTTTTTTTTTTTTTTTTTTTAAATTAGGAAGTAATATTAATGCAAAAGTATTCTTTTAAGTCATCTACATTAATTGTAAATAATTTTCATATAATAAGAGGAAAGTAAAGTAGAATTTCTTTTCTTTTTCTCTTATTATATGTTGACAAGTATTCATGACATTTCATTTTTATTGTAGACTAGAATTCTTTAAATTTTTATGTATTGATCCTTTATTAATCAATAAATTCTAAATAGTTGAAAATAACAATGAATGTCTTAAGACCACATACTGCTATTGTAATTTTGACAAAATGTTAATATACATTGATCTTCTAATGTTTTTTTTTTTTTTTTTTTCATTTTGTCAGTTATCCAATTTGAAATTACATAATTATTGTATTAAAAGAACTGATAAAATTATACTAATGTATTAAAATATTAAATTTTTTTGTATTTTAATTAAAAATTGCTATAAGCCAAATGTGTTAATAGTTCTTTCAGAGTTCTTGTTTTTGATTCTTTCAGTGTTAGTTGATGCTATTTAGGGGCTTTTTAACGTTATCTTCCAATTTTAGAACATTTGAATTATAGATTGTTTTCAACTATATTTAATTTTTTCATAACTATCTTTTAAAATCCATAAAAATGTTAGCAACCAGATCAAATTTAAAGCTACTTTTTCTTTAAAATGATAAAGTTTTCAAGTTAAGTTGGATTTCAAATTTGGCTTTCACTAGAATTACATTTTGAATAGCAGTCTACAAAAGAAATCTTTCCGACTAAAATTGTTTAGTCATAAAAAAATCAATTTTATCACATTTGCTATAAATTCATTTAGACCACATGCTGTTACATATTCCTTTCATAAATAGGTTCTTTTAATATTAAAAATTAAGCTGCATTATTAAATGTATTAAAACTCATTTTTATATTGTATTCATCTTTATTACAACTACTCATTTAAAGGGAACTGACTGTTTATATGCTTACAAGTTATTTGTTGACTGTGCAAAATTTTAGAATTGTGCAAAAATTTCTTATTTATGATTGTGTTTTATTAGCCCAGTTTTAATTCCATGGTTGCTTGTATATTTTTTTACCAGTAAAATAAAAGTCCATTATAATAATAACCAGTGATTTCTATAGAATAACTTTTTTTAATCGCATGTGCACAAATACATGACAGAAGTGATTTACATAATATTTTAAGACACAAAATTTTATTTACACATTCAAAAGTACATTTATACAGATAACTTTTACATATGTAACAAAACCAAACAGATAATCATGCAGATTTCTTTCTTAATTTACAGATTGCTTCCATTTGTAAATGTTAATAAATTATTGGAATTCTTAAACTAGACATTACAAGAATCGCTGATTGCAAGGAGGCAAGCCCATGTTCAATACAAAGCATAATTTATTTGGAGCCCTTCAGAATGTTTACGTGGAATAAAATATTTATAATTTACTTTGACTTTAAATATGCAAATTTTTCTTCAAAGACTTAGTGCTTATATTATACAAAATATGTGCATTCATTTATTGAAATAATTTTAGTTTGCAGTATTTCAGAAAATTCGACTGTGTTTTCAATGTGATAATCGTTTGGGTGATGATCATATTAAATAAAAATAGAATTCAGTCGTACTTAAATTTAATAAACCGCTCTAAATAGTCTTTCAACATTTTAATCTATCCAACTCCTCTGTTTTTTCTATGCATGTGAACCTATTTTAGTTTTTATTAAATGAAATGCATGACTCTTTTTAAACCTTACACTACTTACCAATCCTTTGGATTTTTTTAAATAGCTTTGATTATAATTCTGTTTATTCTTCAAAATAATTTATCCATTAGAGGGCTTATAGTGCAATGGATTACATTTAAAATATTGTTTAATTACATATTTTTGATTATATTTCAAATAATACCTAAGCATAACTCGTAAACTTTTTTTAAATATGCTACAAATTTTAATGGCTTTGATTTTGCTAAACAATCTGTCTTTACAGTGCAAATTCATAAACTATATTTTAATTGTGTTGATTAGATGTGATTTTCACAAAAACTAACTTATGTTTTCAAATCTTATACAAAATTATTTTGTTCTGAAACATATTTGTACTGTATAATTTAACTTTTGGCTTGTTCATTTTATAATATGACATCACACATTTTTTTGAGGAAAAACATCACTTAATTGAGAGAACATTTCTTTAGAAGTATTTGGCACATTTAATAATTACATTTGGCTAAATCGCAAAATAGAGGCTGTTGGGATTTGGCAACTATTTTGTGGCTCCAGCTGAGTGATAAATCGCCAAATGTGGTAACCCAGAAATTTTTGCACTGTCTGCAATTCACTTCATTTACAATCGCAACACTTTTCTTGGCGCACTTGGGCAAAAAACTTTTTTAAAGCCAAATCCTAGCGGTTTCTATTCTACGATTTTGCCTTACATTTTAATCTAGTTTATGTTTTGTTTTAAATAATAAATATGTTTTATGTAATCTGTTGTCAACTTATGAAATAATGAAAGCAATGATATAAAAAATGAAAACAATTTTGATTGAACATACAATAATGGACATAGTAATAAATTTTTTCCATTTAGTGTAAATATCCTAAAAAATGAACTGATTTAATCACTAAATAAATGGAAGATAAAAAATGTGCAGAAATTAGCACCAAAGAATTTAAATAGAATTTTGTAAAGTTTTTTTTTTAATATGCTTGGTTTTTCTGGTTTCTTAATGTTGTTCTGAAAAGATTATCGCAGAACATAATTTACAAATTAAAATTTCTAGTTCCACAATAGTATCAAAATTAGAGCAGGGGAAAAAAAAAAAAAAAATGTCACTTCGAATGAAAATGAAAACGACCATCTTGAATTGGTGCGTTGTTCCATTCGAAGATGATGTGTTCGAATTTTTGAGCAGCTATTTGACATCGCTTGATTGTAATTTTTATAATAGCTATTATTAGAAATATTTTAAATTATTTCGTTTCATAGAAAAAAATGATTTTATTCTGTTTTAAGTCTAGCCCATATGCTCGCAAGATTTAAAAAAGCTGCATGAAAAAATTTATTTTAATTGCAAGAATCTTGATTTTAAATTTATGTTAAAAATGTTTTGGCTCTGAAAATAATATATAAAAAAAAGCAATTTTTTGTTATTATAGAAAAATTCACGAATATTATTTTAAGGCGGACATTTGCATTCTATGTTACTAAGTACATTGCAGCTTTTGTGTATTTGGTCTTTTTTTAATAGAAAGAAACAAATTGAATAAAAGAGAAATTTTATCATTTATATAATTTATAATTATTTATTTATAATATATTTAAGATAATTTTGAGATATTATCAATGAAACATTGTTATAATTTTTGACGACTTACTAAATTCATTTTACCATTGGAATACAATTAATACATGGTAATAATTTCATGTTATATTAGATAACAAATATTAACTGCATTCTCATTAGAAAAATATTTAGGATTCATTAATTAATCATTAATAAAATTTTAATTATATTTCAGAATTTCGATACTAAATATACTTTGTAATTCCCTTTTCAATTTAAACTGGATTTAAATATCGAGAAATTCGATTTTCCATTTAAACTGGATTTAATTTTTATTTTCACAAATTGAAAGTTTGAAGTGTAAATTATAATACAATTAAACTCGATGTATTATATTCATAAACATATTTAAAACACTTATTATTGAGTAATTACCACAATAATATAAAATATAGTACTACTTTTCTTATTGAGACACAGTTATATATTTGTTATACAATTAAGCGAAAAGTTCTTAAAGAACATTTCGTTATTATTTTCAATAAGAAACGGTTTAAGTTAATTAGATTTTTTTTTTTTTGAGCTATATTGAATCAGAAAATACGGGAGTGGACAAAAAATATTCCACATATCCCTCGTTATATTGCACAAACGATTATTTTGATTTGAAGCTAATAAAATTAAATTAACAAAAGATATATGTATATATAATTTGATATCACTATCAATATTATGAAGGCGCATGCGCATTCATGGTTGGCTTTTCTATGTTATCGTTTCTCATATGAAAAGATGATTGCTTTGTGAAGGCAGAAATTTGATCAATTGACTGGCGTACCTGAAAAACAAAAAAATCTGCATTTATTCTATGTTCTTGTACATTGGTAGAAATCTATCTGTTATAAGATTAAGTCGCTTAATTTCTAAATTTTATGGGCAATCCTTATATCGGCCTAGCAGATTACAATTTTTTTATTGATTTTTACAGTTCCATTATAGCGCTTAGAGATTGATTAAAAATCAAATTATTGTATATAGGATGAATAAGAGACTTATGGGCCTGTATATTCCATTGGTTATATTTGTCGCTCTACTGTAATTTTATTCTTCACGTGGGCTAATTATACCAGGACCTATAGTTTAAAGTGGATTCCGATTGACTAACAAGCATCCATGCCACCGCCAGGATTCGATCTTGAAGCCTGTAGTACCAAAGGCCAGAGTGCTAGGTCAGTCGACCATTAAACCGCTGTATTATTCTATTTGATTTCTGAAGGGAGAATTGGTTCAAAACCCGATAGACGAGGTAGAACTGTATGCTGTCTTGCTTAAGTTGATGATAGGCAAGTTGAATTTTTTGGCAGAAAGTCCTTCTGTCCATTTTGATGCGAACACACCTATATGCCCCCTTCCCGCCTGGAGTGCAAAATATCCAATTTCTGTTGAGATAATGGTAGTCCTTCCATGATGAGCTTGAATCAATATAGGTGACTAAGGTGGTCACAACATCATGATTTTGTTTATATGAAATTTGGTTCCTAAATTCCATATAAGCATTGAAAGATATCCAATAGAGAATAATGCTTTGGGATTGTTCGAATCTACTTTAGAATGAGGTAATGCAATAGAATAATTATCGAAATATTAAAATTTGTTTGGTTTACATGTATAGCAAGGATTATTTTTAAAATTCAATGCGTTAAACGTTAATTTTATCGACCAATATATGACATCATCCAACTAACTCCCGAGATATCAAATTACAGCATTTAAGAATTTTAGCTTAATAATTAATTTCCAACTATTAGTTCATCTCATAATCGTTTCATCTTTTTCCCAGAAAGAATTTTGGCATTTCATTTCCAGAAGAGAGGAATGTATATTTTTTGACAAGTACATTATAACAACCCATCAATCAAATTTGACAGCAGATCAGCAGTGTTGTGGGTAGTTTTATGACATGCAATTAATGTTTTGTACTAATGAGAACAACCTGTCACTTCAAACTTACATATAATCAGTGTCATGGATAATGAGACTCAAGAAATTAGTGAATGTCTGTTCGGTCTTCACAAGTCAAAATAATTACAAATGGAATATGGACTACGCCATGAGTTGTTCCATCGTAATGGGTGATAAACCATGGGCTCAGGAAGTGTCCACCCGATTGAGAAGTGAGGGAAGCTGATCGCCTTTCTCTTAACGGATTGTCCTAAAAGGAGATTTTTGGTGAAGAAGGGAGAGAGTTCTGCACTGAGTCGACCAGAAATATTTTTTCTTTTTTTCTCTGAAGTGATTGAAAAGACCGGAGTTTCCACCAGCTTCCAAAGTGAGCCCCTTGTAGTTTGTACATCACGACATGTGATAATTAAGGTCTGCCGCAGACCAGTGTATTGGATTCGTCGCAGACTCGAGCACTCTGAAAATCTCCGTCCTTGGAGGGAACTGAGTTTGTGAATCAAATTTAAATCTTTAACGTTACTTTTTTTTTGGTAAATAATAAATTATAATAACCCAGAGTTCTATATTGTAAATAAAAATTAAGGTGTTCCCATGATCTGGAAAGTGGCCCTCTTCTTGAAGCCGTTTTAAGTCTAGTATAGGCCGAGACGTTACAGTAAATAAAGAAAAAAAAAAATCCTCATAATTTACTACTATGTACTGTAAGCATTTGCAAGCATACCTCAAATCAATCTTTCCTACGCTAGACGGAACCATTACTTTCAAAGACAAATTTAAAACTTTTAATGTATTCTTTTTTTAGATAAAATATATATATAAAAAAATGAATAAAAACTTACTTGCCCCAAATCGTTCAAACGATTCTTTAGGGTTGTCGTTATTCGTAGAATTTCTTCTTCTACGGCTTCCTGCTGTTGTTTCAACAACTCTAAATAACGCGACAACCTTGAAAAATTGAAAAGTAACAACTTGATTAGGTAGCACTTTTATTAAAAAAAACAAAAAACATTCTGATGTTTTTTTAAAAAAGAAAAAGGATACTGCGTTTTCGTACAGAAAGTTTACCTGTGTCCTGGCTTTGACCAGCCGTCATCAGAGCTATTTTTACTATAGAGAAAGGATACTCTGTACACCAATATGGTAGCCATCAAAAACAGCAAAACCAATCTGCAAAGCATAAAATTAGCTGTAATATAATCTCTTTTAAGGCGGGTTTCCGCAGGATGCTATAATCTTACAATGTAGAATGCCAGCCAATCGGATGCCTGATCACCTGCTCAACTAGGCTTCTGATTGCTTGGCGTTTCACGATGTGAGATTTTAGAATCCGGCGGAAAGCTATCATTAAGCTAGGTTAATGAAAGGTGGTAAATAGGTAAAAAACGGAAAGATGCAAAATTAACAATGCATTGTTGTAATGTTGTGAATATTCATTAATGCTATTTGATTCATTATTTCTATGAAATGAAGAAGAAAAAAAAAATTCAAACGTTGTTGTGGATTTAGGAAAACCAATTTGTTATAGTTTGATTGTTTATCAAATATAAATAATATATGAATATATATATATTAAATACAAATATAAATAATATCAAATTGTAGTGTGCAGGTTGAACAACCAATTTGTAACTAGGTGTGGTTGGGTTGAGATACTTGAGGCACAGGTTGGAGAGCTCACAGCTTTATTTGCAGGCGCATAAACACACTTACAATTAGAGATATATATTTAACACATTTAAAGACAGATAATTATAAATTCGGGAAAGGCCTCCACTCTGAAGTCGAATTCCCGATACTCAGTTACGCACAGGATGCGTGAAATATACTTCCTCTCCGAGTGAGAGTCTGTAGGCCATTTAATACACAGGGTTGTGCTAAATATATTTCCTCTCGGGATGAGAGACTGCAAACTAAACGTTTCTCAACAGAAGCGCATGGTTGCCCGTGCTTCTTCTCGGGTGAGAGTCTTGAGGCCAACTGACCATTTCTCCTGAACACCAAAGGTGGCATTTTTGCCAGTGTGTAGGAGTAAGCCCAGAGAGAAATTTTTAATTCTTACTTTCCCTAAATTTGGAGAGAATTAAAAAGGATGGCTTTTATTTACAAATGATAATAAAAAAAATTATGGGTTTGATTTGAGCAATAATGATGATACACATAATAGCATTGTGGTATGAAGAAATATGTCTGTTCAAATTATTTTCAAGCCAATTTCCTTAATAAAAAATACACCCGATAAATACGATAAATATAAATCCTAACTTAAGTTCTCGAAAATATTTTGACGATTTCATTCTCAAATTTGAATATATTGTCAAAAATATTTATAACCCTTTCTACAAGTGTAAATATGGGTGAGATAATAGTAAAAAATATTTATTAATCTTCTGACATTAATGAGCGTAAATAGTAAAAAATATTTACGTTCATTAATGTCAGAAGATCAGGTGATAAATTGTTCAATAATAATTACAGAGTGACATATGCAGTACTCTAAATGTTGATGCTATTGTATCTAAGTTTTCTTAAAAACTTGAAGTAAATGAATAATATTTTAATAGCAAATTTTTTTTTGTTATCTGTAATGAAACATTAAAATGTACATAAAATAACGTAGAATTTTTTTAGAGGAAGGAGAGTGTACTGTTTTGCATTATTGTCTTGACAGCCATTCTTTTCTGATATAGCGAAATAACGTTAATTTTATTTTATTTATTATTTCATTTTTCAATAATGTTATTTTTATTTCATTTATAACGACTCCTGCTCCCTCTGTCGACATTCTTGAACAATACTGATCGTTTTTTCCACAACCTGATTCAATTAATTGATTGTACCTCATTGAAATTTTTATTCAAACATCTCAGTTCTGGAATTACATTTCAATGAAATGATTTTGAGAAGCAATCTTCGAGAACCACTGAAAAATAATAAATTACGCGTATTTCAGTGAAATATGATTAACAGTACCAAATTGTGGGGGAAAAAAAACCCATCAGTAGTGTTCAAGAATGTCGACAGATCGTTATAAGGAGTCGTTATAAATGTATCAGAAAAAAAAAGGACAATAATTATTGACTTTCTTGCATGTTAACTAGTCTGTATCAGAAAAGAATGGTTGTCAGGACAATAATGAAAGAATGAAACCCTGACTTTCTTGCATGCTAACTAGTGTGTTATAACAAGTTATCAGCACATATAATAGAATCTATTAGAGCAACATATGACAGAATCTATAAGAGCAACATACAATAGAATCTATTAGAGCAACATACGATAGAATCTATTAGAGCAACATATGACAGAATCTATTAGAGCAACATACAATAGAATCTATTAGAGCAACATACGATAGAATCTATTAGAGGAACGTACAATAGAATCTATTAGAGCAACGTACAATAGAATCTATTAGAGCAACGTACAATAGAATCTATTAGAGCAACATACAATAGAATCTATTAGAGCAATATACGATAGAATCTATTAGAGCGACATACGATAGAATCTATTAGAGCGATATACAATAGAATCTATTAGAGCAACATATGATAGAATCTATTAGAGCAACATACGATAGAATCTATTCGAACAACATACGATAGAATCTATTAGAGCAACACATAAATAGAATCTATTAGAGCAACACATAAATAGAATCTATTAGAGCAACATACGATAGAATCTATTAGAGGAACGTACAATAGAATCTATTAGAGCAACGTACAATAGAATCTATTAGAGCAACGTACAATAGAATCTATTAGAACAATATACAATAGAATCTATTAGAGCGACATACGATAGAATCTATTAGAGCGATATACAATAGAATCTATTAGAGCAACATATGATAGAATCTATTAGAGCAACATACGATAGAATCTATTCGAACAACATACGATAGAATATATTAGAACAACACATAAATAGAATCTATTAGAGCAACACATAAATAGAATCTATTAGAGCAATACATAAATAGAATCTATTAGAGCAACATACGATAGAATCTATTAGAGAAACGTACAATAGAATCTATTAGAGCAACGTACAATAGAATCTATTAGAGCAACGTACAATAGAATCTATTAGAGCAACGTACAAATAGAATCTATTAGATAGAATCAATATACAATAGAATCTATTAGAGCGACATACGATAGAATCTATTAGAGCGATATACAATAGAATCTATTAGAGCAACACATAAATAGAATCTATTAGAGCAACACATAAATAGAATCTATTAGAGCAACATACGATAGAATCTATTAGAGGAACGTACAATAGAATCTATTAGAGCAACGTACAATAGAATCTATTAGAGCAACGTACAATAGAATCTATTAGAGCAACGTACAATAGAATCTATTAGAGCAACGTACAATAGAATCTATTAGAGCAATATACAATAGAATCTATTAGAGCAACATATGACATACGATAGAATCTATTAGAAGAATCTATTACAACATACGATAGAATCTATTAGAGCAACACATAAATAGAATCTATTAGAGCAACATACAATAGAATCTATTAGAGCAATATACAATAGAATCTATTAGAGCGACATACGATAGAATCTATTAGAGCGATATACAATAGAATCTATTAGAGCGATATACAATAGAATCTATTAGAGCAACATATGATAGAATCTATTAGAGAATCAACATACGATAGAATCTATTCGACATACGATAGAATCTATTAGAGCAACACATAAATAGAATCTATTAGAGCAACACATAAATAGAATCAACATACAATAGAATCTATTAGAGCAATATACGATAGAATCTATTAGAGCGATATACAATAGAATCTATTAGAGCAACATATGATAGAATCTATTAGAGCAACATACGATAGAATCTATTAGAGCAACATACGATAGAATCTATTCGAACAACATACGATAGAATCTATTCGAACAACATACGATAGAATCTATTAGAGCAACACATAAATAGAATCTATTAGAGCAACATACAATAGAATCTATTCATATTAAAGTGATCTTGAGAACTATTTTGAAATAAGTGTACCAAACATAGAAATAAAAAAAAAAGAAGGCTTTATAAACAAGTTTAAAACATTGTAATATATGTTCCAAATTAACATTCATTAATCATTTTTGGGGATGATTTAGAAGGGTAATTTCAATGAATATACTTACAACAACGTGGCTGCCAACAAAATAAGAGTACTTTTAGGAAGAAGGCTGAAACAAACAAGAAAAAAAAAATTCAACATGTAATTTTGCTAAGGAAATAAACAATTGACAAAATATGAAATAATTTCTCTTGTACAGCATAAATTGGAATTCACGGATAAAATTTTAAGAGGTGATAGAAAAGAAATTTTCATCCCACAATGCATTTTTGTACTGCGAGGGGTAAATTGTTAGGAAGTTACAGTTACTGTCTCACAAAGTGAGAAAACACTAGTGGTTATATACAGGGTGATTATAACCACTAGGGTATACAGGGTGATTATAATTAAAGTTGCACTTTCAAAATGCTGTAAAAAAAAAAAAGAACTACTCGTCACAATGAGTTCAGATTTGAACTGAAGAAACTTGAAGAAGGGGGAAACGGTAAGGCATCAAAAAATTTCCAAAGTGTATTAACAGATGGCGCTGTAAACTACCTAAAGAAAGTGAATTCGGCTACCAGTGATATTTTGAATCGAAATGACAACGTATTTGGCATGAGTTACATATTAAACCAACTGTAATGTTCAATGCGCTTGATTGTTTCGCTTTTTTGACGGAAAAATGGACTTCCAAGTCATTCAACAGTTGTGACACTGTTAGTGAAAAGCCCATCCACAAACTATAATACTCACAAGTTATAATTTTTTATTTTTTAAGATGGCTGTTGTGCGTTTTGTTCTTACATTATATTCTAAAGTTTATTTTTATTCTATTCTATATTAAATTTTATTTATATTATTATTTTATTATTCTATTTAAATTTTTTTTAAATATATTGAAGCAAATAAATTTTATTTTTAAATATTAATGTTCTTACATTATATTTTAAATTAACCTGTATAACTTCCCAGCCGATTTTTTTAAAAATTTCTTTTACAAGTTCATAATTTTATAATTAATTAATTAAATAATATAAAATTGTTCGAAAAAAATCCTCAGGTGAAAGCAAAGACCATTTTATTTCAAAGTGAAAATGAAATTTTCCAAGAAAAAAAAAATTGTTTGGAATTTTACAGATTTTTTTAAATTTTTTAAGATTGCTGTTATGCGTTTTGTTCTTACATTATATTCTAAATTTTTTTTTTTTTTTATATTCTACATTAAATTTTATTTATATTATTATTCTATTTTAATTTTTTCTAAATTTATTTATACAAATAAATTTTTTTTTTAAATATTAGATTATATTCTAAAATAACCTGTATGATAACCTAAAATAACCTGTACCTAAAATAACCCCAGCCGATTTTTAAAAAAATTTCACGAGTTTATAATTTTATAATTAATTAATTAACTAATGTAAAATCGTTCTAAAAGATCGTCTGATGAAAGCAAAGACAATTTTATTCTAAAGTGAAAACGAGATTTTTTGAAGAAAAGAAAATCGTTTGCAATTCTATAATTTTTTATCTTTTAAGATTGCAGTTATGCGTTTTGTTTTTACATTAAATTCTAAGTTTTATGGATGATTTGTATATCAACTCATCTGATTATTTACTTTGTTTTGAATAAGTAAGTTATTTGTTTCTATTTTTCCCTCTCTATTGCATTTTGCATGCTGTATTTTGCAATTTTTTGACAATGAATAAATTTAGACATTCCAGGCCAGATTGCAATACCTCAACCCGATTTAACGTCGAAACTTTCCTACTTTTGTACCTGTTCTACTGCAAATGTATAACTCTTTTTTACCTTCCTAGTCTTGCATTGATAGTACTTAGTGATAAAAGCATACAATGGTAATATAATAGAGGCGTGTCCCTATTGTAAAGGAACAGAAAGTGGGGGAAAACATCTCCCGTCCTTTTTGTGCTAGAGTTGGCGCTGTATCTCCGTTTTGGCTTCTTTTCCTTGCGCGCATTTTATTTAGAAAGCATTAACATATTACGAATGCGATTGTAAAAATACCGAGAAAAGCCTGAAATTTTTCTTCTGTAATCAAACATTTATTTAACTATGTGCACTCTAAAGATAAATACATACGATAAATGCTATTTTGTTTATAAGTTTGATAATTTTATATGAAATAGAATAAAACATTACAAAAAAAATTTATTTAAATGAATGTTTTAAGTTTTAATTATTTTGGAAGGAAAATATTACACAAGAAAATTTATTAATAGAATATAAATGCCAAATATTTAAAAGAAATCAAATGTACATTTATTTACTTCTAAAAAAATGGACCATTCCATTTGAAAATTGTTGTAGGACCC
This sequence comes from Caerostris darwini, assembly GCA_021605075.1. NCBI lineage: Eukaryota > Metazoa > Arthropoda > Arachnida > Araneae > Araneidae > Caerostris > Caerostris darwini. The sequence goes on along the minus strand of BPLQ01000006.1, from coordinate 319,686 downwards.
TTTTCTCCCTTCGCGCCAACAGCATAAAATAGTAATAGCCAACAGTAAAGACTGACGCCAAAAATCGCCAAGAAAATGTTAAACTACAAAACCTTGAAATACATGCCTAAAACCAATTCTAAATGAATGCAGTATATTCAATATATTTACATAAAAAAATGAACCGTTCCTTTTGAAAATCATTGTATGATAGTAGTTCTTTTTTTCTTCAAACATAGTAATAGTCAGTCAACAGTAAAGTTGTTGCCAAAAATAGCCAAGCAATCCTAACATTGTTGAACTACAAAACCCTGAAATACATGTCTAAAACCAATTCTAAATCAATGCAGTATATTTAATATATTTACATCTAAAAAAATGAACCATTTCTTTTGGAAAGCGTTGTATGATAGTAAATCTTTTTTTCTTCCTTGGCGCCAACAACATAGCAATAGTCAACAGTAAAGATAGTTGCCAAAAAATCGCCAAGCAATCCTAGTATATGTTGAACTAAAAAACCTTGAAATACATGCTTAAAACTAATTCTAAATGACTGAAGTATATTCCATAAGCTCATTTTTCCTCTGTAAAGCAAGTAAACAAAATGATATGTCGCCATACAAATTAATGGCAGTGACCAGCCATCATAGTGGACAGTGATGGCTGGGACAGTGTGACAGTGGACAGTGCAGATCATATAGTGAGATATATGATCACGTGGTAATTATGTTTGCCCCTAACTGGCAACCCTAATGCGCGCTCTATTATATTACTATTCTATGGATAAAAGCATTTCAAACCCAAGTGCTCCTTCATACCACGACTCCCCCCATTGACTTATAGAATTGACCTCTACTGATTTCAAAAGATATTTAAGATTTGGCATTTTAGTGGACAGTGCCAATTGTAAGAGTGACGTGAGATGTATGATCCCTTGAGAATTTTGTTTGCCCCTAACTGGCAACCCCAATGCACGCTCTATTACAGGAGTCTCCAAACTTTTCAGCCTTAAGGCCATACTGTTTACTCCAGTAAGTACCGAGGGCCAAAACCGTTTTAATTTTTCTGCCATTGTCTATATAATTACATAAATCTCATTAGTATTTTTTTACAAGTTGATAACCCGCAGTTTCATTCATGTTAATTTAGCTTTTCCGTTCCAGAGGGATTTTCAGGATAAAAATCATATGTTTGATTCAGGATATATACATACCAAACGTCGTTGTACATACATATGCGATACCAACATAACTATCGAGGGTAACCTCCGGATGTTCACTAGTTCATTTCAATTATTTGTTAGTTGTTATGCTTAAGTTAAATTTTCTGCGTATTATGCTTGTCATTTAGCTTTACCTAGCAAGTCAATAAAACCGAGTTATTATCATTCTGTGTTTTTTTTATCCAACTTATTACATCAGCAATAAGCTATTCGCTGTCGTGGGCCGGATTTGGCCCACGGGCCGCAGTTTGGAGACCCCTGCTCTATTATATCACTATATGGATAAAAATCTTTACGGCCCAGATGCTTCTTCATGTCCCTTTCTCCCCCACCCTACCTCATTGACTTAGTTGACCTTTCGAGTCGAGTTGAGGTAAAGAGTTGACTTGACCTGAACTTGACATCATCGAGCTAATTTGACTTATCGAGTCGAGTTGACCTCTTCAGACTTCAAGAGAAATTTAACATTGGAATAAAAAGAAAATAGACTGTGAAAACTTCTCTTTCAAATGTGGCCTGATGGCCAATTGGCTAGCGCTCTGGCCTTTGGTACCACAGGCTTTTCAAGTCCGAATCCTGGATGCTTGTTAGTGGTTCGGAATCCACTTTAAACTGTAGGTCCCGGTCTATTTAGCCCAAAGTATGCACAAAATGACAGTAGAGCGACAAACCAAACCAAATCTCTTTCAAATGTTACGAACCGTATATTTTTAAAGCACTATTTTAAAAATAGGTACAGACATTTTGACCATCCTGTTTTTTAATGTCACTGGTTTTTTTAAAATCTAAAACTACAGATGGTTATAATTAAAGCCCCACTTTCAAAATGCTGTAAAAAAAGAACCACTGATGACAATGAGTTCAAATTTGAACTGAAAATACTCGACGAAGAGGGAAACGGTACGGCATCAAAAAAGTTCCATAATGTAATATTAGAGAGTGCAAATAAGTAAGCGGCATAAAGAAAGGGAATTCGGCTGCCAGTGATATTTTGAATCAAAATTACAACGTATTTGGCCTGTGTTGCACATTAAACCAACTGTAGTGTTAAATGTGCTTCATTGTTTGGTTTTTTTTTGACGGAAAAAATGATTTCCAAGTCATTCAACAGTTGTAACACAGTTAGTGGAAAGCCCATCCACCACGGCAAGGATGGGAAAAATCGGTGGAATTTTTTTGATGCAATACCGTTTTCCCCTTCTCCAAGTATCTTCAGTTCAAATTTGAACTCATTGTGACGAGTGGTTCTTTTTTACAGCATTTTGAAAGGGATTTTAATTATAATCACCCTGTATTTCTAAATTTCTAGTCTTCTGTGAAGTAGAATGTTAGAAGTTTTCTCACCTATTGTTGGCAACTGTGTGGACGTTGTCTTCTATCCTGGTAAAGCAGTCTGTGAATGTTGCAGGAGCTGAAACAAGAACAAACAAATCATTAAAAAAAATTGATTTATTATGCCAATAGTCTTTTCAAACTATTCCGAATTCTTTAAACAGAGAAAATCAATATCATTCCCTTGTGATATGTAGTTCGCGACTTTTGATTATTGATAAAATGCACATAGGACATGGATAATAGTTAATAATAAAGCATCTTTTTCAAATATAGGTGATTAAAATAGGTAACTCTTAAAATATATCTTATATACGGTGTTTAAAAACAACGTTATGTACGAATGTACAAGAGTTTCCTTGTGTACAAAATAATAACTTTCAAGAGTTTCTAGACTTTTTATCGACACCCTTTACTTTATTATTACGCAATTATGATAAAAAAAACTCTTCTAATGCCAATTTTCATTTTGTTTATAATATTTAGAGAGTTTATTGTATTGCTAGAAAGTTACGTTATTACAGTGGCTTAATGTTGAAAAAAACGTTTGTTTTTTTTACAGTCGCTTTAACATTATATATTTGTTAAGAGGGATACATTATATGTGGGATTTAATGTAGATAAATTTTGTGTTACTTTTTAAGTACTATTTTATAAACTTTTATTAACTTAATATGCAATTTATTTACGTAGTAAATAGGTTTCAAATCACCCCTGATTTTTTACAATATTGTCTTAACGACCCTTTATCTAACCATATAGTTGTTATTCTGTATTCAGTGGAATATCAGCAATGCAAATTTACTCTTACAAAGAACTAAATAGACGACATTCAATCAAGAACGTCGTATCGTAAGAATAATCGTATATGTCGTAAGAATGAAGTATCTTTTGCTTACACTGCAGAATACCTACAATCAATGTATTATATGACTCCCCAATGCGTCAAGTAATCTTGACGACCTCCTATCTAACCCTATAGTAGGTAATTTGTATTTATTATAATTTTTATTTCATTAATCGCTTTTAAATACTCCAGAAGAAAATAAGCAAATTTACTCTTACACGAAGCCAAATAGACGACATTCAGTCAAATATATTCATATTGCAAAAAAGCTGCGAACAATGCATTAAATAACTTTTCGATGCGTTCAATTTTCATATACCCTAACTTTAGTAAGAAGGAATGTTTGTAACATCACCAAATTTGCAACATTCAAAATAAACAGTGCATACTAGTAGGAAACACTTCAAATAAGTCAATGAAAACAAATCCTTTCCATGTATTGTGCGTTAAACCTCTGCATAAATGTTCAATATTAATAAAAGTCACGCAAAATTTACTCTTAGATAGTCAAATGTGCTTATATTGCAAAAAAGCTGCCGCGAATGTATTAAAAAATAAATTAATAACCATACAGTTATTATGTACATCTTATTATTTTATTTTCCTTATTGCTTTTAAATTATTGTGATCAAAATAAGACGCAACGCAAATTTACTCATACAAGAAACTAAATAGACGACACTCAGTCAAATGTGCTTATATTGCAAAAGAGCTGTATTATGCATTATATGACTCTCCGATGCGTTAAATTATCTTGATTACCTCTTATCTAATCATACAGTTATTTCGAATTATTTGATTAATATGCAGAGGTAACAGTTTGCCGAACTAAGTGAGAGGTGAAGAATGACTGTAGGGTGAGGGTGTGCTTACTCCTGCTCCTTGCGCAGTCCCACGGACACTTGCTAAGTGTGACCTCGTCGACGACCATGCCCGAGGAAGTCGGCTGACAGTGGCGTCGGGTTACCGCCTTGGCGGAGATTCGGGGGAAGAGATCCGACTTCCTCCTGGAGAGCCGCCGGACCGGGAGGTCGTCCGGCCGGGCTGGGGAGGTCGAGGGCAGCAGTGCCGGATTCGGGCCAACAGCAGGCAGTGCTTCGTCCGACGTGCCAGGTTCGGAAGCCTCGCTAGCCGTTGGCTCCTCCTCAGTTGTGTCCTGCAAAACACAGTTTTTGATTCTAGAAGATTCCATTAAAGCAGATTGATTGATCTGTGCTACTCTTGTACAATTTGTAAAACTGTAATAAATAGATTTACTATTGTGTAATTTTGGCGTGGTGTTTAGTAAGGCGTGTTTGTAACGTAGTGTTTAGAATTGAATTTATTTAACGTGATGTTTAGAGTAGTATTTACTTAACGTGGTATTTAGTAGTGTATTTACGTAACGTCGTGTTTAGTATGGCGTATTTTTAACATAGTGTTTAGAAACAAATTTATTTAACTTGTTTAGAATCGTAATTACTTAATTTGATATTTAGTATGGTGTATTTTTAACGTAGTGTTTAGAATCGTCTTTACTTGACGTGGTGTTTAGAATAGCCTATTTACTTAACATGTTTAGTATAACGTAATTTTAACATAGTGTTCAGAAACAAATTTATTTAATGTGTTTAGAATAGGTCTTAATTAGGTATTTAGTATGGTGTTTTTTTAATGTAGTGTTTAGAATCGTATATACTTGACGTGGTGTTTAGTATGGCGTATTTACTTAACATGTTTAGTATGGCGTATTTTTAACATAGTATTTAGAAACGTATTTACTTAACTTGCTTAGAACTGTAATTACTTAATTTGGTATTTAGTATGGTGTATTTTTAATGTAGTGTTTAGAATCGTATTTACTTAATATGGTGTTTAGTATGGTGTATGTTTGACGCAGTGCTGAACATGCTGCATATATAGCTCAGTGCTTAGTACGGTGTATTTTTAACTTTACGTTTAATATGCTTTATTTTTGAAGTGTTTATTAATATAATTTTTATTTAGTGTGATATCCAGTGGCGTAACAATAGGGTGGCAAGACACGCAAATTGCCACGGGTCGTGGTTCGAACAGAGATGTCATGAGTACAGGAAAGGATTTACATTTATTATTACAAAATAAAGTAAAATTTATTAATTCTGTATTTAATAAGTTTAAGTTACTAAAGTGATACATTAAAAAATGTGTTTAAAGATTTTGAATGTATCCATTTGTATGAAAAATATATTGCAGCTGATAGTAATAATAAAACAGTTACGCACGGGTAATCCCGATGCTAGGAACTTCATTCATTTTTGGTTCGTGAATAGTTACTTACAACATTAAAAGTCGAAATTCTAGCTGACAAGTTAGAGATTTACAGAAAGTGGGGAAGCCCCTTGTTTCGTGGATTCTCCATGCATTATTACTATCTTACTTTTTGTTTCATCGGAACAGCAATTAATTGTAAAGATAATTAGTTGATTGTGGAAATTAGATAATAACATGTCTAGTAATAGAAAATATCTTAGTGGGAGTGGAAAACGAAAAAGAAATGTGGAGTTTGAAGAAAAAAAATTAAGAAGTTACCTAAAATAAATCAATATTGTAAGAATGTGGAAGTAACAAACGAGCAGTGTGGTAAAAATGAAGAAATTAGTGAGAGAATTGCAGTCTCCGAAAACACTCTTCTAGGGCCATAACAGACTTGTACATAACGAAAACCAAAGTGAAGTGACTCAAATTGACTTGGGAAAAATGACATCTTCGTCATATATTACTGATAAGGATCATTTTAAAGCACTCAATGATCAAGTGAAACGATTTGTAATCGAAAATGGATATCGCAAACCTAAAAGCACGTTTAGGTAGTAGTTTATTAAAAGAAAAACAATTGATGATACTTTGCATTGAGGGGCCCCCATTCAAAAATTTGCCACGGGTTCAGATGGTATAGTTATTCCACAGGTGGTATCCGTATACGAAGGTTTAGGGGTGGGAGAGTATATCAATGTGGCGAGAGTGAGAAGATATCAAATCAGGTAAGAGATAAATATATTCTTCGAGAAGATAGTGATAAAAGTGAGATATATATTTCATTGAGAAGATAATGATAAAAGTGAGAGATATATGTTCTTTGAGAAGATATCAAATGATTTCTTCAATGATAAGATAGTAAACAGGAATGCCTTAGTGGTAATTTTGCTGATAAGATAAAAAAATATTATTTTTTATTTAATAATTAGTTATTTTTTAAACTTACTCTTACTTGAGCTGAATAATTGTTATCTAAGTTAGTGGTTCTTAAACAATTTTGTTATCGACCCTTTTTCAAATTAAAAATTTTTCAAATTTTCAATATCATTTCAAAATTGCAATAACCTCCGCCATTAAATGTGAAAAAAAATTTAAAAAAAAAAAAAAAACCATTGTGGGAAGTTTGTATTTCACTATAGAAATATAATGGACCATATTTGAAATATATATATATATATACACACATACAAATATACAAGCACATATATACACAAACACACTATATATACATATATAAAAAAACATACAAAATAAATGTATCTATACATATACACCAGTGCTAAATGAGTAACAGCGGTAACTTGCTTATGGCATAAATATTAACTTTGTGTAACACACGTATACATAAATCTATTGCCATCTGCATTAGAACAACAACAACATAACACTCGCGTATACGTATACATACAAACACATACGTACACACACGTGTATATATATACATGTATATATACGTGTGTATACATACATATACATATATATATATATATATATATGTTGTTGTTTCTTATCCCACTTGGCTGGCCAACCCACAAAACCATATGTACTTAAATTGAAGGGGAAGGAAGCAGCTTCTGTTGTGATGGAGCACCCGTAGGTAGAAGTGTGACTTTGGCTCCATGACGCTCTTACAGTCATAGGAGACCGGGACCTACGGCTTAAAGTGGATTCCGATCCACTACAAACATCCATGGCACCGCCGGGATTCGAACCCGAAACCTGTGGTACCGAGCGCCAGAGCGCTAGACACCCGGCCATTCAGGTCCCAAATTTGTGAATGCCAACGGCACGCGATGTTCCCAGGTGGTCACCCACCCAAGTACTGACCGCGCCCAATGATGCTTGACTTCGGTGATCTAACGAGAACCGGTATATTCAGCATGGTACGGCCGTTGGCTTATATATATATGATAGATAAATAATGATAAATAAAATTAACTAAAAGTGTGTGTAGTGCGGTAGTGCGTTGTAATTAAATCATTACAAGAAAAAAAAAAAAAAAAAAAAATAAGCAAAATAAATTAAAATATAACTTTCAACATGAAAAAAGAAAAAATCAGGAAGGGGGAGGGGAAGCTGCAATTTCCCAACTTTTAAGGAATTTAAGGAATTAAGGTAATTTTTTAAGGAATTTAATAAAAATAGTTTTAATTTTTAATCATTAAAGTTTTGAATTGCGCGATATCAAAAGAAAAATTAAATGGAAAAATTCCGCAATAATTATTAAACTCTTTTCGTTTTAATTACATAACGCCATCTATGCGTGACATCCCTACCAATAATAATCGATTTGTCCGTTTACATCTTTAAAATCGGATGTTTACCTTTTATCACTGACATAATTATAAATAGCTGGCAGAATTATAAATCAAGGCAAGGGCGTTACTGACAAAAGTTCTTTTTCTCTAGTTCATAATAAACTAGAAAACATTGAATAAAATATTTTTTAATATTTAAGTGTTTACTTCTTTAACAAACTAGGGCTGGAATCATGCTTTTTTATTATCATTAGTTTGTTGAAAAATATGATTTTTTTTTATGTTACAGAGGAATATAATGAAACTGGTCATTAGCAAAGTAATAGAGGTTTGTGCATTACTGGAATAAATAATAAAAATTATTTACAAATTTCAATTTATTACGTTTGAACAAGCTCTACCGCTTAATAATTGAATTTCATTTCATTTCATAATTATAAAATAATGCGTAATATTACAAGAGTTTCATAAAACACATCTGTCACCAAAGTCATTATACAATGCATTTAAGGAATCAAACCTATAATGGCATCCGAACAGCAAATAATAGTCATTATGCTGAAAAAAAATCTCTATCATATTCTGTACTCACAACAGCATGAAAATCACTAGCCACGGCATGGTTCTCAATAACAACATCTGAGCATTTTTTATGGTTGGAAACAATACTATTCCATTTTGTATCCTGATTTTTTTGGCGACTTCATTTTCATAAATTTCATTAAAATAAGAATATTATTGATACATATTTTTTGCTGTGTTTTACGAGTTCTCTCTGATTAATTTTTTTTTTCAAATATCCATATCGAGGAACTAATCAAAATTTTATTTTTAAACTCAATGATTCAAAAATTATTTTCTTATTTTATAGAGGTATGTTACGAATAAATAATTGTCAATTGAAATAAAGAATTTCAAGATCAATTTTTCCACTATAAACCATAAACAATTAAATTGAGATTTACCATAAATTTCTGTCTGTAATTTGTAGCGGTATTATTACCCAGGTCATAGTTTTCGTACTGAAAAAAAAAAATCTTGTGTGATCTATAGTGGTGTATAACACGAAGGTCGTAATTTTGTACCGAAAAAATAAAACATCCGTATAATGCGCAGCGACGTATAACATCTAGTATAGACTTGGTATAACCACGCATAGAACGTATAGATCTTGACACAGACATAACTAATAATAACCGTAAAAGAAATAATAATAACCGTAGAGTGACAAGTCAAGCCAAAATCTTCAATGGCGCGACAGCTTCATGATCGGCCAAGGCTTTTTATTTATTGGCAGATTACGAGACATGAGACATTTTTCTTTTTACGAGGTAGGATTGCCAGCCTTGCGCCCAATGCTCTACAATCATATAAAGACAGGGCCTACGGTTTGAAGTGGATTCCGATCCACTACAAACATCCCTGGCAAAGTCGGGATTCGAACCGAAAACTTGTGGTACCGAGCGCCAGTCACTTGGCCATCAGGCTCCATGCACCACATGTAACACCTTCAATTGAAGCATGCTTCAATATCTGAAGAAACTTTATTAATGCCCAGATATTTCGAATTTAGCAGTTTTCAAAATTACTTTTGTTTGAATTACTTGTCACTTGTATTAGTTTGTTATTTTTGTTCGAATTACTTTTGTTTGTATTAGTTTTTATTTTTGTTCGAATTACTTTTGTTTGTATTAGTTTGTTATTTTTGTTCGAATTACTTTTGCTCGTATTAGTTTGCTATTTTTGTTCGAATTACTTTTGTTTGAATTAGTTTGTTATTTTTGTTCGAATTACTTTTGCTCGTATTAGTTTGTTATTTTTGTTTGTATTAGTTTGTTCGAATTACTTTTGTTTGAATTACTTTTACTCTTGTTAGTATTAGTTTGTTATTTTTGTTCGTATTAGTTTGTTGTTTTTGTTCGTATTAGTTTGTTTTTTTTCGTATTAGTTTGTTTTTTTGTTCGTATTAGTTTGTTATTTTTGTTCGTATTAGTTTGTTGTTTTTATTCGTATTAGTTTGTTATTTTTGTTCGTATTGGTTTGATATTTTTGTTCGAATTACTTTTTTTTCTTCTTATTTTGTGTGTGTTCATGAACCTCACTATAGTGCTGTAAAGTTCTTACAAAATGATAACTAGAAGAGATACTTATTGCAATAATCAAATATCTTAAGGAGATATTAACTGAGAATAATAAAGTAATGTACTCACTGGATCGGCAGATTTGAGCCAGACATGGTGCATCAATCGATAGGTTGTGTTCCTTTGCAACAGGGAACCGAAGACGTGCTGAAAAATGACATTGGTGAACATTTTGATTATATAGTTTGAGAAATCATTTAATGAAGCTTATGAATGTTTGAATGGTTATTTATTTCAAAATTCAAGTTAATTTCGACGACCTCAAAATAAATGGCTGAAGCATTTTTTTAGAAATTTAATCTCTTTAAGAACACCGTTGTATATGTAGTATATGCAAAGTTAAAAAAATTATAAGATTTTTTTTTAATAAAGAACTTACAATTAAATTGTCAGTTTTGTCATATTTTGGATGAGCGTGCGCCTACATGCTTGACCACTAATGTCAAGACTATTTATTGAAATCACTGGTATGATTGAGTTGCAACTGTTTTTTAGATAATACAATTGTCAGTTTTGTCATACTTTGGAGGATGTCTTTTTTTCATCGCTTATGTGATTATTCATTGGAATTTATGGTATGATTGAATTGGATCTGTTTTTTGGCAAACGCGATTGTCAGTTCTGTCATATTTTGGACGATGGTGCAAGTACATGTGTTACCACAAATGTCATGATTATTTATTGAAATTACTGATATGATTGATTAGAAATATTTTTTTTTGGGATGATGGTGAACACGTTGTCATTATTTATTGAAATTACTGGTATAATTGAGTTGGACCAGTTTTTTGGAAAACACGATTATCAATTTTGTGATATTTCGAATGATTCGCTATACCGCTAATGAAATGATTATTTATTGAAATCACTGGTATGATTGAATTTAACCTTTTTTTGGCTACCACGATTGTCAATCCTGTTATATTTTGGACGATGCGATGATGCGTCTGCACGCTTTAACATTAATGTAAAGAATTATTTGGTCTCTACTTACACTTTTTTAGATTTATATGGATATATATATATATATATATATATATATATATATATGCTCTTTACAGTTTGGCGGTATATTTAGACAAGAATGAATATTGTATAATTAATTCTATTAAAAAATTAATAATATAGTAAATTAGTAGCAGAGATAAAAATATTGTAATAAACATAGTTAATGAATTTAGGAGTCTATTCCACATATAGTAGAGTCCTTTTTTCAAATTTATAATGTTCTGAATTGAATTACGAACAGAATTACAGTAGAGCAAAGTAGTTGTTCACCTTGCCTCCGACAGTATAGAGACCAACAGCGTTTGGAATGATTTTGGCAGTTCTTTCTTTTGTAACTTTGATGACGTCACTCACAGGAAGGAGGATCTGAAAAAAACAACAACTTTGTTTTAAAATTCGAACTTTAGTTTGTAGAATAATGACCTTAATATTGATCAAAATGGTTTTGTTGCTCTTAATTGTAACAATGATTGTTCTTAAGACGGAACATGTTCTATAATTTATATAAAACTTATATAAACTTATCTTTTATGAATTCTATCCATAGTTAAGTGTCCAATTACTGCAATTCAAGATAGGAATGGATTGAATTTGTTGGTTAGTTTTATAATAAGCTTGGTTTCGGGTTCTGGTTAACTTTATGACGAGTATAGCTTAGAAATGGAAGCACAATTGCTAAACAATTTTGTATCGAACTATGCATTTTAAATAATTCAACGTAGATTTACTGTTAGATAAAAAAAATCATCGCTTAAACGAACATTGAAGGACCAACCTTTTTTATTGATTACAAATTTTTTAATATAATTAAATAAATAACAAAAGCATTTGCCACTGAATGTATATGCGTATCTTAAAATTTGACTCACCTGTGTTTTTCTCCCAAATATATTAGAATAGAAAGCAAAGTAGTTTTCAGTTATATACAAATGTCCTTGAAGTAAAATATCTGCCACTAGTGCACAAGAGTAATCTGAAAAAAAAAAAATAATAATCATAATAAATAATAAATAGATTATTATGTTGACTTTTAAAGTAATTATTATGTTGATTTTATTTTGTTGACTTTTAAAGTAAAGTTTCAATAAACAAAATTTTAATACCGCGTGTTCATCATGAGAACATTAGCCACTGGGAAGACAAATTTCGTTATCTAGTTTGGGATTACATGAGAACTACTATTTTACATTAATAAATCAGGAAAATGAAGAACAGCACTGTTAATATACATTCATAAAAATAAAGGACAGAAGAGAAGTAGAGTACTGTATAGAGAAGAATATACAGTACAGCTTATGTATAGGGAGACTATAATTAAAATCCCACCTTCAAAATGCTGTAAAAAAAGAACCACTCATCACAATTAGTTCAAATTTGAACTGATGATACTTGAAGAGGGAAACGGTACGGCATCAAAAAGTTTCAAAGTGTGTTAACAGATGGCACTGTTAGCGACATGAAGATAGTGAATTCGGCTGCCAGTGATATTTTGAAACGAAATGATAACGTATTTGGCATGAGTTGCACATAGTAGTGTTCAATGTGCTTGATTGGTTGCCACAAGCCCATAAATTAAATATGTGCATGACAACTTTCCACTTAAACCCAATTGTTTTTTTGTTAAATATTTAGTATTTAAAATTAATGTTTTTTCTTATAAGAGCCAATTTTATTTTCGCGCTTGAATTTTTTAATGAGACAGCGTATTTTTATGGCTTAATTTTATTAAATATTCATCGAAATATAGATGTTGACCAAAACGACGTAATTAATGAGCTGGCAAAAGAGAAAAGAAGATTGAATTTCGTTTTATAACATGTTTTTGCAATTAAATTTTTGTTGTTGCTGTCTTGTACTTCACTTGGTCGACAGCAACATCTGGATCAGGTCCATGAACCCGTATGTTCTCAAACAACGAAAAACCGTACCAGGAAAGTAACAATTCTTATACCGACGAATCCTGATAAAAGGTAAAAGAATGCAGTTTTTTTTTGTCCTTGACCTTGTGGCACAAAGACATGGGGCACACAAAGGTAGAAATCCGACTTTACCTCACCAGTTATATCCCCGGGCAATGCGTACCAATCGCCTTTTACGACATGCATAGACTACGGTGGGACTATTCTACTAGAGTCGAGTGTACCTATGTACGAAGTGCACATCTGTTCAGAATTCAAAAATAATAAAACGAAGTATCAATTAGCAGGAATTAAAAAATTTAAAGCAAACAGTTAATAGGCGGCTAAAAAAAAGCTAAGGAGAGGGGAACTAACTAGGAGTTGACAGATATAAGCATTATAAAAATACATAAATGCAATAGAAGCATATAAATACGTAAATACATAGCACACATATATAAACATAGATATAATGGTAATAAATAGAAAATATAAATGTATAAACACAAAAATAAAAAGCTTTTAGGAAACAGAAAATATACGAGCAACATTTGAAACTGAAGATCAGAAGTAAAGTTTGTTACTGCAGGATAGAGTTGATGTTTTCGGAAATGGAATTTTTTTTCTTTCTTTTTAACATAGTTTCGCAGTACTCAGTACCAAATCATGATGAGGCAAAGGAGAGGGAGAGGGGAGATTTCCTAGAACTGGAGAGTAACATTGCAGATAGATCATAATTTTTTATTTTTTGTGTATTGCTTCTTAGTTTTAATATTCTCCTTTTTATGTATTTAAACCACTTTTGTTTTTGTGCAGTGATTCTTAGTTTTAATATTCTCCTTTTTATGTATTTAAACCACTTTTGTTTTTGTGCAGTGATTCTTAGTTTTAATATTCTCCTTTTTATGTATTTAAACCACTTTTGTTTTTGTGCAGTGATTCTTAGTTTTAATATTCTCCTTTTTATGTATTTAAACCACTTTTGTTTTTGTGCAGTGATTCTTAGTTTTAATGTTCTCCTTTTTATGTATTTAAACCACTTTTGTTTTGTGCAGTGATTCTTAGTTTTAATATTCTCCTTTTTATGTATTTAAACCACTTTTGTTTTTGTGCAGTGATTCTTAGTTTTAATATTCTCCTTTTTATGTATTTAAACCACTTTTGTTTTTGTGCAGTGATTCTTAGTTTTAATATTCTCCTTTTTATGTATTTAAACCACTTTTGTTTTTGTGCAGTGATTCTTAGTTTTAATATTCTCCTTTTTATGTATTTAAACCACTTTTGTTTTTGTGCAGTGATTCTTAGTTTTAATGTTCTCCTTTTTATATATTTAAACCACTTTTGTTTTTGTGCAGTGATTCTTAGTTTTAATGTTCTCCTTTTTATATTTAAACCACTTTTGTTTTTGTGCAGTGATTCTTAGTTTTAATATTCTCCTTTTTATGTATTTAAACCACTTTTGTCTATGACTGCTTGATTTAATACAATGTAAAATTATTAATAAATTAATAATTAAAACTGGAATTTCGACGTTAGATACATTTCCTATTATTTACCGTTTAGTACAACCTATTGAGCTTTCATAAACGGTTTAGCTTTATTTTGTTGAGGCCTGCCTCCTTAAGACACTTTTATAGCATTTTTTCCTCACAGGAAGAATTTTGGCATTTCATTCCCAGGGGAGAGGAATGTATACTATTTGTCAAATATATAATAACAACCCATCACTCAAATTTGACAGCAGACAAGCAGTATTATGGGTAGTTATATTACATGCAATTAGTGTTTTGTACTCATGAGAACAATCTGGCACTCAAATCTCATAACAGATATTCGTTATCATGTATAATGGAACCCAGAAATTAGCGAATGTCTGTGCGACCGTCACAGGTCGAAACAACTAATGATTGAATACGAACTATACCATGAATAGTTCCATCGTTATTGGGGATAGACAATGGGATGCAGAAGTGTCCACTCCAATGAGAACTGAGAGAAGGTGACACCCCCTCTTGACGGATTTTCTTAAAGGGAGAAGAAAGAAGATAGAGTTCTGCGACGAATCCACTATAAATGTTGTTTTTCTTTTTTTTCTGAAGTGACTGAAATACATTTTGTAGGCTGGAGATTCCATCTGTTTCCAAAGTGAACCCCTTGTGACTTCGTGTAATGATTGATTTAATCGTGCACTTGTGATCAAACTGTATTTTAATTTTTAATTTATTTGTATAATAACTCAGAGTACATTATATATATAGTGTTTCTAAATAAAAATTAAAGTGCTTCCATAAACCTGAAAGTGACCGTCGTCTTCTTGAAATCGTTACAGGTCTACAGGTCCGAGACTTTACATTTTACATACATTGCACTCGATGTCCTTCACTGACCAAATTATGGGCGAAAGGCTGGGTGCTATTGTTTATAACTGCTTGCTTTTAATTTACGTTATTCTGAACAAAAAATGAATTAAAATGAAGACATTTTGATAAATGATAGCAACGATCATAAAATGATTTGGAAAGATTTGACAATGAATCAAAATATAATTGTTCTGATTTTAATGTGCAATCAGAATGGCTAAATTTATACTTGAATTTCTATCATAAAAAATAAAAGAATAAATGCGTATTGATCGTAATTCTAATAATGCTTATTTTCGATATTACTAAAAAATTGTTCAGAAGTAACATTATATTGGAAAAAATTTATCTTTTTAAAGGGTTTAAACAAACGGACTATCTGGTGGGTTATTTGGTCTAGTTTTTGTAGAATAGTTTTTCACAGGACAAACAAATTCTGGGCAGATACCTCTGAAGTTTTCTCTGGAAAGTAATAATTTACACATCTCAACAATTTTTGAAGTATTTTATATGAAGTTTGAAGTATCCGATGTAAAAAAGTAATAAAACCTTCGTGTGCTCAAAACGTACCGACTTATCTTTCGATAAGATTAGCTTGCCTTATCATGGCTTTCTTTAATTCTTCAACTTGTGCTTTATTGACTAGTGCCTGTATAAAGGCATCATCGATTACCTTATTTTCTTCTTCCTTAAAAATTACTTTATCCACCAGCGATTACTTTATCCTTCATCAATTACCTTATGTTCTTCTACTTTATCCTCCTGAGCTACAGGTTACTCTGAAGGTTTTGATTTATTTTTTGTGGAACTGATGTATTTAATTGAAGGGCATTTTTCACATTAATTCAAAGTTGGGCAAATAATTAAGAGAATTGAAATTTCAGTTGTCACGTAATAGTTGACCCTGTGTAATACTCACAGTCGAGGAGGTGCTCCTCGGAGTCGACGCCGGGGAATCGAACGTGGAACCTCCTGTTGTGGGAACGGGCGAGCCGCGAGTGGGGTAAGGGAGACGGGGGTGTTGTCGGTGTAGAGATGGGCACGCTATTGGGCATACTCTCTCATGGCTGCTCCAGCGGCATCCTGAAAAGAGAGAGGTTAATCAGTGACAAAACTTAATGTGTCATTTTTTTATGAATGGACACCTCGTCAAGATTACTGAAAAATTATTGATGCATCATGACAATCCCTTCTGCCCCCCGTTTAAGCCATGTATGTAAAGTACAAATGTAAATGCTTCATTAAAATGGCTATAAACTCAGAAGGGGTATAGTAGTGCAGCAAAACATAAGATATGGTTCATTTATAATGGTACTCCATCTCATTTTTTTCCATCATGGTGTTAACTGTCTACACACTCCGAAAGAAGAATTAGATACTCTGTTTGAGGACCTGTTGCTTGGCCACATACTTCCCTCTCAATAGTTGTTGTGACAATTGCTGTAATAAACTTGAAACGCAATAGTTGTTACAATAAACTTGAAACAGGACAGTCGTGGCAAACATAAAACGTGAGAGTTATTGTGGTAAACTTAAAATGCAATAGTTACAATAATCTTGAAATGCAATAGTTACAATAATCTTGAAATGCAACAGTTGCAATAAACTTGAAACGCAATAGTTGTTGTGGTAAACTTGAAAAGCAATAATTATTATTATAAACTTAAAACGCAATAGTTGTTATTATAAACTTGAAACATGACAGTTATTGCGGTAAACTTGAAACGCAATAATTGTCACTATGAACTTGAAACGTAATAGTTGTTAGAACAACAGACTCTTGATCGATTGTTTCTCGGGGGATGTTCAAAAGAAATGATAGATAAAGAGACAACGATGGATGTGGGCCAACCTAAAATTTTATTCATTAAGCCTTATGATAAATACTATATATGTACCTATACTGCTGTTGGTGCATACACAAAAAAATATAAAAAATAATAGAATTTTTGCTTATCAAGATGAAGATAAGTAAATTAAATTCAAGACAACCCTATGTATTCAATTATTTAAAATAGGGGGTAATTTCGCTGACTAATACAGAATACCTGGATAAGCCTACGTCGAAAGAAGGGAATTATCATTAATTTCATGCATCAATTTCTCCTTTAAATTTTGAAATTTTGTCATTTTTATATTATTGTTTAGTTACTTTATAATATAAAAACGACACATTATTACAAATTTCAAAATTTAAAGGAAAAAATTCATGCATGAAATTAATGATAATTGCCTTCTTTCGACATAGGCTTATCCAGGTATTCTGTATTAGTCAGCGAAATTACCCACTATTTTAAAGAATACATATGGTCGTCTTGGAATTAACTTAAAAAAAATGGATTTTTATCGTCGTCTTGGATTTAATTTAAAAAACAAATTCAAAAATAGCGAAATAAAATTAAAGTATAATAATTTTTAATTGTGGGGAATAAATATTTTTTTTATGCTGTCTATGAAAACAATTGTTGCGATGGATAGACGCAGTTGAAAAAGATTTTGCTCTACTAAAGGTTAAGAATTGGAGAACCCTTGTCACCCAGAGGAATACATGGAAATCTCTTCAAAGAAAAGCCTTGGCTCACTCTGGGCTGTCGTGATATTGATGATGATGATGATGATGAAAACAATTATAAAAAAATTAATATAAATGAAAACTTATAAAACGAAAGATGCGTAGAAACCTGTTTTTATAAGGTACCTATCAACAACACAAAAAATGGTTTCAGTGTATATTCTTTTTTTGTAAAACATTTTCATATTTTTTTTCTCAACAATTTATACAATCAATCTGAAGCTACTAAAATTGATATACAAAATACCGTGCACTTCTCTTATTTATTCATAAGACATAAAAAATTTATTCAAAATGGTAACCAAGATTTCGGCATGCTATAAAAATGGAATTTATAAATCTGCATATAGAGCAAAAAATAAGAATATTTAAATGCATTTCGAAAACATATTGTAATACAACGAAAATGTATTGTAAATTATCAAAAATAAATAAAAAAAATTTCTCCAGCACTTGAAAAATAATGCAACGGTTCCAAAATTTCCAAAATAATGCAACGGTGTTTCATTCTGTGGGATTATTGTTTATCTCTTTTCCCATCCTAGAATTGGTTCGAAAGCAGGCTATTTTCTTAAATGTCAAAATATTACTAGAAACACCCTTTATCCCATTTTGAGATCAGGATCAATAGAGGCCGACCCTTTTTTGGATCTCGGAATTCACTCGTCTCTTTCGAAAGCGCGTAAACGAGTGTTGGAAACCATCACTCATTGGTTTTATGGGGGAAAGCGCTGCATCCATAATATATGAGGAAGAAATCGCGGAGATCTATGGCTGTACACGAAATGCTCAATATTTCTTTCTTTTTTTTTCATCAGAGTAAAAATTTAACATTTTCAACACATAAAAATTTCTAAGTGGTTTTTACAGATTGCATTTATAATGCTAGATATTGTTAGTTGCTAATGCTAGTTGTATTTGCATTTACACATATAGCTTATCCATCTATATATTTCCAGTTGTATTTGCTTTTATACATATAATTTATCTATCTATCAATCAATATGTTTGTTGTTGTTGTTGTTTCTTATCCCACTTGGCTGGCCAAGCCCACGAGCCCATACGGCTCATGATTGAAGGGGAAGGAAGCAGCTTCTGTTGTGATGGAGCACCCGTAGGTAGAAGCCTGACTTTTGCTCCGTGACGCTCTTACAGTCATAGGAGACCGGGACCTACGGCTTAAAGTGGATTCCGAACCACTACAAACATCCATGGCACCGCCGGGATTCGAACCCGAAACCTGTGGCACCGAGCGCCAGAGCGCTAGACACTCGGCCATTCAGGTCCCAAATTTGCCAACGGTCACCCACCCAAGTACTGACCGCGCCCAATGATGCTTAACTTTGGAATATTTATGTAAATGCAAATAGTAGAAATATATATATATATATTTCTACTAATTGCATTTACATATATAGTTTTATGTATATTTCTAGTTGTAATTCTTTTGCAGATATAATTATATATATATATTTCTAGTTGTAATTGCTTGCAGATATAATTATATATATATATTTCTAGTTGTAATTGCTTGCAGATATATATATATATATATATATATATGTAATATATATGTAACTATACCTGGAAATATAAATAAATATATATATATATATATATATATATATTTAACTATACCTGGAAATATAAATAAATATATATATATATATATATATATATATATATATATATTTTCTAGTCGTAATTGCATTCATATTTCATATATATATATTTCTAGTTGTAATTGCATTTATTCATACGAAAACTGCCAGCTTACACTGGAGGTCAGGGAATTTTTTCTCATCCAAGTTCATGGACGCTTGAACTATCTTTTATTAGTTTATACATTGGTATAAACCAAAAATATTTAAATGCATTTCAAAAACGTTTTATAATACAATGAAAATTTATTGTAAATTATCAAAAATAAATAGAGAATTTCTCCAGCGCTTTTATTAATGTTCCAAAATAAAGCAACTGTGTGTTCCAAAATCGAACACCATTCTGTGGGATTATTGTTTATTCCGTTTCCCATCATGGAAGTGGTTGGAAACCGGGCTGTTTTCTTAAATGTCAAAATATTACCAGAAACACCCTTTATTCCCTTTTGAGATCAGGATCAATAGAGGCCGACCCTTTTTTGGATTTGGGATCTCGGAATTCAGTCGTCCATTTCGAAAGCGCGTTAACGAGTGTTGGAAACCATCACTCATTGGTTTTATGGGGGAAGCGTTGCATCCATAATATATGAGGGAGAAATCGCGGAGATCTACGGCTGTACTCGAAATGCTCTCTAATGTTTTTTTTTATACGATCAAGGGTGAAACAGAATGATTACAAGGGTGGAATTTAGAGTGATTATGTGTAGATATATATAAAAAAAATATAGGATGCGTTTTGCTTTCGGGTCAAATTGGAGAAAGAAACAGATATTTTTGTCACTTAACCGATTTTAAATTATGACACACTGTATTGTTGAGGACTATATTGCATCAACATTTACTTATTTAATTTTATTTCACATTAAACCCTTTCAGAGTAAAAATTCAATGTTTTCAGACATAATTTATAAATTTCTTTTGTATATTTATAATGATTTTTTTTAAAAATCTCTATTGGTCTTTGCAGATTACACTTATTTAACTAAAGCTAATTATGATTATATAGTTATTATATATATATATATTATATTACTATTTATAGAGACCTTTATTGATATAGTTATGCTCATACACTTCTACTTATGGTAACATTTATAGATAAAGTCATATATATATATTATTGTAATTGCATTTACAAATATAGTTTTATATATTTCTAGTTATAATTGCGCTTTAAGATATAGTTTTCTTTATATATTTCTAGTTGTAATTGTATTTGTATTTACAGATATAGCTTTATATATATATATATATATATACATATTTCTAGTGGTAATTTTATTTATAGATATAATTTTATATACATCTCTAGTTGTATTTGCATCTGCAAATATAGTTTTATATATATTTCTAGTTGTAATTGCTTTTTCAGGTATAGTTTTATAAAATATATGTATCTGTAATTGCATTTACAACTAGAAATATATACATATTTCTATATATATATATATATATATATATATATAGATATATATATATTTCTAGTATATATATATATATATATATATATATATATATATATATATATATATATACATACATATATATAAATTTCTAGTTGTAGTTGCATTTTAGTCATATTAAAAGTTTAAACTGGAGGGGAGGGAATTTTTTCTCATCCAATGTCATGGAAGTTTTGAACTACCTGTTATTAGTTTATATATGAGATGAAGCGGCCTGGTGTCCTGTGCATTGTGTTTCAGTGATAAGGGAGTTTGAATTGAAATCCAACAAAAGATGATGAATTGAAAAGCATTCATATCCTTGGGCATGAAAGTGCTTTCGTCGAGTATGAGGAAAGGGGGAAGGTGCGAACATTCTCCTCCCAGATTCCACTCCCGGGGATATTGTGATTATAAAAATAGAGTATTCAATGTACGTCCCTTGGTAATGCTAAATTTGCTACATATTTCTATTCCAAGGACAAATGACCTCACATCAAAGTACCCAACATTCCAAAATAACAGCATTACAGGATTTAAAATGAAAATTTTATGACTTAAGATGCACAATATGATAGAATCTGCTTGGTGGACAATGTAACTAAAGAACTTTTATTCGAAACGTTATAAGTGATACCTTAATTGACAGCTTTCATGTTTATGCTGAGAATAGACATGATAAATCCGTAGACAAGACACCGTTGGGCTCGTTGTGGTAAAAAAAAAAGATGCAAATTCTCTCTTTCTCACCATTTGGTGCGTGTGTTCCACATTTTGCAGTGTTGTTGACTCCCGGTAGATCATTCCGGCAAACACTGAATCTTCTATATATTCTATCCGTAGTAATGCTATCTGATGGTCAATTGGTTAGCGCTCTGGCCATTGGAACCACAGGCTTCTGGTTCGAAGCCTGGAGATGGCATGAACGTTTGTGAGTGGTTCGGAATCCACTTTAAACAGTAGGTCTTGGTCTAATTATCTCAAAATTTGCACAAAATGACAGTAGAGCGACAAACCCCATTGTAGTTGTGGCAAATGACCAAAAGTTAACATGCCTGTCATTGGGAAAGCAACAGTGTATGGAACGCATAATGATAAATGTAATTAAATTGACATTTTTTTTTAAATCATATTTCGCTTATTTTTTTGATATTAATATAATAAAACACATTAATTAGTTTATATCTAATACATCATCATTAGTGGCGCACCAGCCCCATGGCCGTCTGTCTGCTGGTTGATTTCTAGACAGGAGGTTTTATTGTTTACGGGGTAGAGTTGTCAATCGTACGCCCAACAGTCATATTAGAACGAGACCTACAATTTAAAGTGGATTCCGAACCACTATGGCACCATTGGGACTCGAGCCCAAAACCTTTGGTACTGGGCGCCAGAGCGCTAGTCACTGGACCATCAGACCCCATATATATGAGTGCATAATGTTAAATATACTTAAATCGCTTTTTTTACCGTATTTTTGATATTAATATAATACAACACATGAAATTGTTTATATCTAATATAAATGAAAATTTTTAATGAATTTCTGTAAAACAATAATAGAATTTTAAATAGAAAGGAATTTTCAAGATATAGAAGCATTTTTATTTAATTTATCATATTAATTTAAAATAAAATTAGTTTAGTTTTTATCAGCTAAATATCGAATAATAATAATAAATTTATCGAATAAATGTGAAAGTGCTTGAAAATGATATAAAAGTATGAAAATTCGATTAATAATGTAATCATGCAGTAAAGAAAATAAATTAAAAAAAAATGTTATTAATAACTCACCCACAATTTCCAAAAAAATTTTTTCACTTCCAAAAAAAATTTTTTAAAAAACTATTGCATCTTTTTGATCACAAAAAGAAACCTTAAGATTATCGAAAAAATGAACAACAAATTAACAAAGTAATTTTCCCGCATTGTTGGGAAGCAACAACTCGGTCCGTTTTAACTAATTTTTGCGTTACGGTTTGCAGCGAGAGCAAGGTCGGAGAGTAGCGCATCGAATTAGATGACGTAACGCTCCCAATTAAATTTGATTCTCTGTGGCCGTTTGTCTCTGTGGTGACATTCGGTGTGGCGTTTCCTCAATCAACAGCACGGAATTTTCGCCCGGCATAACTCGCAGCAGAAAGAATGGAAACGAATTAGGAAGTTTAGGAACTAATTACACAATGGTAGGATGTGTCCATCTTTGATTATGGCTAATATCTCATTCTGTTAAAAGGGCTCCAGCTGTTTTGTTTAATTGTAGACGGATTAGTAGAGGTATACATTGCGCTTTCGGTTAAATTGGTCTAAAAAAGAACTCTTTGTGATAATGTTATTAAATAAAAGACTGTTCTGTAATCAAAGAAGATCAAAGGCAGATAAGTAAGATCAAAGGCCGGGGCATTTCATGATCTCTATACGATTTGATGAGATCTATGGATGAACTCTATACGATTTGATGCTTATACGATTGATATGTTCTATATGATTTGATTAGTTCTAAACGATTTGATGAGCTCTATACGATTTCGTGCTTATACGATTTGATATGCTCTATATGATTTGATTAGCTCTAAACGATTTGATGAGCTCTATTCGATTAGATAAGCTCTATATGATTTGATGATTTCTATACGATTTGATGAGCTCTGTCGATGATCTCTATACGCTTTGATGATCTCTATACGATTTAATTATCTCTATTCATGACCTCTATACGATTTGATTAGCTCTATTGATGACCTCTATACGATTTGATTAGCTCTATTGATGATCTCCATACGATTTGATGAGCTCTGTACGATTTGATGAGATCTATACACTTTTATGATATGTATATGATTTTATGATCTCTATACGCTTTGATGAGCTCTATACGATTTGATGATCTCTATACACTTTGATTAGCTCTATTGATGATCTCCATACGATTTGATGAGCTCTGTACGATTTGATGAGATCTATACACTTTTATGATATGTATATGATTTTATGATCTCTATACGCTTTGATGAGCTCTATACGCTTTGATGAGCTCTATACGATTTGATGATCTCTATACACTTTGATTAGCTCTATATGATTTGAAGAGCTCTATACGATTTGAAGAGCTCTGTACAGTTTGATGATCTCTATACAATTTGATTAGCTCTATACGATTTGATGATCTCTATACACATTGATGATCTCTATACACATTGATGATCTCTATATGATTTGATGAGTTCTATACCAATTGATGATCTCTACGATTTGATGAGCTCTATACAATTTGATGAGCTCTATACAATTTAATGAGCTCTATACGATTTGATGAGTTCTATTGATAAGCTTTATAAAATTTCCATGATGAAAATTTACCCTTTTACCCTGTGGTACATGTAATCTAATGGACCCATTGTAATGAGAAACACTAAATCTGGTAGTGTAAACAATTCCTTCAGTTGATAATAAATTTTTTTAAAAATACAAGACTACCCCTCAGAGTCTGCTCCATCCTATATTCTACAAATCTCTCACGTCTGCTCCTCGATCATTCCATAAAGCTCTCATCTATAAGTAGTTTGAGTCGAGCAAACAAAAAAGCGAAACCATTTAGCCGTAACGTGCATCGAAGCTGTTAAAACTCTGCAGAATGATGAACTCTCGATCTTTGCACACGCAACAGCATTCAACATTGATCTCGGAAACCATTAATAACCGTCTAATGGCGGCTCCTGTTGTTGGGTTGCTCTATTGGTTTTGGGGAAGATCGATAATTTGCATTAACCTTTTCGTATTGAATACACTAGTTTTAAAATATCTTGCGAAAGATATTTTGTATTTTAATATATGAATCTTGATCATAAAATCTGTTAGATTTTTAAAGCATGTATGAGTTTTAATGTATCATGTTAAAAAGACTTCTTTTACATGACTGTCTTCAATTCATTAATATATACATAGCTCCATGTGTGTTGTGTTATAAGTTTAGCTATTTTTATGCAGACATGTTTATGTATTTTATTAAATTTCGAATTATTTCGAACTTGAAGCCTCTGGTACCAAAGTGCAGAGCGCTAACCAATTGGCTATCAGGTCGCTATCCCACTTGGTCAACACCAACATCTAGAACAAGTCCAAGAACCCTTGTGATCTCATGGAAGGAGGGAAAGGAGGAGGGGCAGCTTCTGCTGTGATGGAGCACCTATATGTAGAAATCTGATTTGGTTCCGATTCACTGAAGAAGTAGGGCCTTCCAGGGGGAACTCTAGAGGCACCTACTCCACATTTGCGTATCGTATTGAAGAAAAAAACCCGGAAGATTCCCACCAAGTAGTCCGACTCACGAGGTAAGATGCTGAACATCACAAACGCCATCGAGTCTCCTTGTTTTTGAAACTATGTCTACAACAATGGATTGAACCTCAGTCCTAATGCTCACCTGCGGCGCACGTTACTACTGAGCCTCGAGTGAACATCGAATCTCTTCTTTTCTGAAAATAATGACTACAACGGACTCTATCTGTGAACGCACCATGTATTCCCTATTTTTATTTTTGTTGAATATAAGTGAGCATTTTGTTCCAATTAAGAATATCATGAAAAATTCATCGATAGCTGATTGCAGGACATGATGACTTTTTATAGGTAACTGCATCCATTTGCGTGTCGTATGGAACAAAACCCGTAAAACTTTCCCACAAATTCGACAAAAAAAAAAAAAAAAACCGCACGAATGAAACCAAAACAAAAAAAACTCGAAGAATGATTTAAATACTTTAAAAAATAAATTTCCATTTATTTTATAACACCACATTTTTACTTTTATGTTTATTCATCAAACTGTTTTTAAAGTAATCTTCACTCTAATGGCCCATTTGCTCCAAAAAGAGACGGTTTCTCCCAAAAGAAAAACCCTATCATATCACTATTTAATTGACTGTGAAAACATTTATCATTAATCATAAAAAAGGATTTTTCTGTTTGCTGTCATCATTTATCATTATATTTTCAGAAACTAATTTTTTTGTGTGAGAGTAGTTCAATTATTATTCAACCAAGTTGCATGTATGTATAATAAATTTAGAAGCCCGATTCGTGGCTCAGTGGTAAGGTGTGCCACTGGTGAGCATTAGGGCGGAGGTTCAATCTGCTGTCTGTTTTGTTGTTGACAGTGTTTCAAAAAACGAGGAGGCTCGATGACATTTGAGACGTTCAGCATCTTTACTCGTTAATCGTATTAACTGGTGGGAGTTTTCTGGGTTTCTCTTATACGATACACAAATGCGGGGTAGTTGCCCCTAAAAAAATCCTCCCGGAAGACAGTGTCCTCCTTCTTCAGCATCACGGAGCCAAGTCAGACTCCTGCCTACAGGTGCTTTATCAAAACAGAAGTTTTCTATTCCATGGAACGGGTTCTTGGTCTAGATGTTGCTGTCTACCAAGTGGGATTAGAAAATATATGTATATATATATGTTGTCGTATCCCTCATGAAAGGAGGGAAAGGGGCAGCTTCTGTTGTGATGGAGCACCTGTAGGTAGAAGTCTCATTAGGCTCCGTGTCAATGAAGAAAGAAGGCAATGCCTTCCGAAAGGACTTTTTAGGGTATCGCATGGGAGAAAACTCGGATAACTCCCATCAGGTAGTCCGACTATTGAGGCAAGATTCTGAACATCCCAAACGCTCTGAGTCGCCTCATTTTTTGAAACAGCGTCTGCAAGAAAGCCTCCAGCGGAATGAACCTCCACCCTACTTCTCACCAACTGCACACATTGCCACTGATCCATGAGTCAGGCATATATAAAGTAATAATAACTTTAATGAGATTAGCATCAATAAAAAATGTTAATATTCTTAGATAATCTTTAAAAAAAAATGTAATAATAATTAATATTAATAATATTAAATGTTAATATTCAAAATCTTTAAAAAAAAATTTGTATCTTAATAACGTTAAGGGAACAAAAATTAAAATGAATAATGTTTGTTATTTAAAATATGTAAAAACCTTCTTTCATAAACTTAAAAAGTAAGTAAACCTAAAAAGTAAACTTTCTTTTATAAATTTAAAAAGTCGTTTGAGGTACATGTTTCAGTTATTTGACAATATAATAGTTTATTTTTTAAATAAGCATAACTTCAAATATTTAAAAACTTGTTATTATAAATTATATGCTAAATTAGAAGAAAAAAAAAACCATAAAAAATTTATCTTTTGTATTAAAAAAAGTTTTTAAAGAAGGATTTATTGATTAAATGGCAATTGAGAGACAGAAGGGGAAAAAGGATTTGCTGAAACAGGGATTTATAAAAGAGCATCGAGTTTTTATTCCCGCAGAAAACGGTCGAATCAGGAATGAACGGCGAATGAGCTGAGTCAGCGATGACTCGTTCAGATACCTCAAGGCGTAAGCAAAGTAAGATGATATAAAAGTTAAACTTCACAAATAAAAAGTAGCGGAGGGTTTGCCCAAGATTATGAAGCAGTAAAACATTCTTCGTACCAATGGAAGTCGGAATCAATGAGAATATTTCATTCGCATAAAAGATAATACAAAATATATTTTGTATTATCTTTTAACACATTTGTATCCAACACATATTTCAAGACAAATGCACATTTATTTAAAAATAAAATGCAATATATGTTAATCTTAATTATCCCCTGCTTATTTGCACTGTTGATTAATATTTCCTCTAATCAAATGCGTCAATAAGTTATGCTAATATTAAAGCTCTGAAGAACCATGGTAAGTTAATTTCGGAAACTTTTCATTCCCCGAAAACGTTGAAAAGGGGCTAAAGTGTTATTGTAAAAAAATATGTAATTTTAAAACTACCAATGCCGAGCAATCAATTACCAAGTTAATCCATGCATATACTTGTTTAGCCTGTTGTTATATAGGCAACAGGTTTATGGTTTTGCGGCACGGAGGACTAAAAACTCGTCACGGGACTGGTATGGTGTGACTAATCCTCAGTTTTCAGCAGCTTAGGACGGACACCCCATGAGAAGTTTACTCATGGATGAACGGAAAGTGGGCAGATTCTGTTATGATAAAACACGCGTAGGTAGAAGTCTGACTTCTGCTTCGAGTCGCTAAAGAAGGAGGGCAGTGCCTTCCGGGAGAAATTGCAGGGGAAACTACCCCGCATTGACGTATCGTATGAGAGAAAACCCGGAAAACTCTCATCAGGTAATCCGAGTGACGAGGCAAGATGCCGATCATCACAAATGGCACCGAGTCTCCTCGTTTTTTGAAACAGTAGTTACAACAAAGCGGCCAGCGGATTCAGCCTCAGCCCTAATGCTCACTAGTAGCGCACGTTGCCATTGAGCTGCGAGTCGAGCACCTTGAATGGAATTAGTCATAGCATTTTGCCTTGATGTTGCTAGAAATTCCTTTGAAAGTGTGTTCGTTTCTCAGCGCGTCACTTCCGACCCTACATTCGTAAAAAAATGTATGTTTTAATAAGCACAAAAAGCAAAAGTTTTTAAACAAGTGATTCCTCAGATATTAAATCGCAAATTACAGTTGTTGTGATAATATATAGGTTTTTAAATTATGTAAAGCATTTAGTTAAAATAAAGCTTACATTAATTGATTAAGTATTAAATAATTTTATGGGTAATCTATATATCGATCCAGGCTTTCGTTACATTTTTTTTTTTTTTTCTTTCATTTACTTTTTCAAAACTATTTCTTCTTTCAACATTGCATTGCGCCTCGTATGTCTGACTAACACCGTATGGAGACGTCTTCTTATGTCTGATTAACAAGTAATGCATTCGTGTGTTTCAGTTTTTAAACTGGATGATATTTCCAACAATTAACTGATGGAACTATAAATTCATGTTTTAAATAGCATCTTTAATTCTTATTTTACGAAAATTTTTCTTTTTTGTCTGCTGGAAAGACATCATAACAAAGTAAATTCATGTCCACGTCTAATAAACTTTCATTGTAATGATATATCTAATTGACAACGCTACTTCGCAAACTTCCATCTTTTTCCTAATCCATGCCTTTAGTTACGACATCCAGTCTAGCCATAAATTTTGTTACTTTATTCTAAATGGGTGAGGAGTAGAAAAGAGTTTCTTTTCTTTTTTGTAATCAGCTGCAAAAGGAGACTGTTTTTGTCTCACACGAGCGAGGATTCTGGAATTGGCAAAAACAGACACGTAACCATAGAGATGCGACAGACAATCGTTAATCTGCCAAGGAAATGGAGCACCGGTTTGGCTTAACATCCATTTTCATATAAATATCTTTTTTGGTGCATTGAGATTTAGGCCACATGATTTTATTTGATTCACATCGATTGAATTTTAATTAAAATTTTGATTCGTTTGATGGCCGAGTGGCTAGCGTTCTAGCGCTCGGTTCCACAGGTTTCGGGTGCGTGTCCTGGCGGTGCCATGGATATTTGCAGTGGTTCGGAATCCACTTTAAACCGTAGGTCCCTGTCTAATACGATCGTAGAGCTTTTTAGAGGTAGTGTGTCGCGTCCGTAGCATACGTTTAAGCTACACGTGTTCCCCGGGTAGTGCTAAGTGAGTAACGTCGATACAGCCTTTGCTTATGGTATAAAAGATAACTATCTAAGTATTTGAAAGCTGCACTAGAAAAAAAATTTTAAGAGAAGTTTTGATTCATACTTCAAAATTTTTTATGTGCCTTCAAATTTGACTGCTTAACATGACGTAATCTAACTTTGACATAGAATATTTGATTTTTTTTCTAATGCAGCTGGCAAATACTAAGACAGTTATCCTTATGCCATAAGTAAGGACTACACTGCTGTTACCGATTTAGCACTACCCAGAGGGCACGTGTAGTCGGAAGATAAGCTACGGACTTGAAGTAACACTACTCTCGCAAAGCTCTACGATCTTAATAGACCAGGACCTACGGTTTAAAGGGAATTCCGAACCACTACAAACATCCATGGCATTATAGCAGCATCCTTTTAGCTGTCATATTTATTGAAATTTGTTAAGACTGCATTGCACAACTGCAACACATAACACACAATTATATAGCAATTATTTACAAAATCATCTCAAAAGCCAGTTCGTTAAGGGTCTTTGTACCCTCCATACACCCTGGAACTCTTCACTCAACTCTTTTGTACACTCTTTTTTCACTTTTTTCCTACTCCATCACCAGTTTCAATGTCTAACTGGAGCGAAAAAACCCCGTCTAAAGCAGGAATGGGCAAACTTTTTCGGTCGCGGGCCAAAAATCGAAAAAAAAAAAAAAAAAAAAAAAAAAAGTTTGGCGGGCCAAGATAAATTTTTCTAAAATTTTAAAAACAACATACAAGTATTACAATTTAAATATGTTAATGAGATGAATGAAATTGCGATTTCATTTTTAAAAGTTCCTTATAGTGAGGTTCGAAGTGAGATATACTGATTCTAAGGAACGAGGCTAAATGCTCATCTGTCAGTCTACTTCTGAAATAACAAATGTAAAAAATATTTCCAGGTCCATTCATCATTAAAAGCACGGCACTCTGAATCAACTTTACGTGTTTAGTAGCCATTTTGTGGTTGGAATATTTTACGAATAACCCAAACAAACACTAACTACGCTATACCTTTATTAATTTCCCCACTATTCACAATGATGCTTTATGTCCGCAATCTTTCCATACGGTTTCAATAATATTAGAACTCGCGCCAAAAGAAAGAGCCGCTGGCTGGAGCTTAAAATGCGCAGTCTTCCCCATGAGGTCTAATTCACCTATATTGGATTCCCATATATCCGCTCCCCGAGAAAGAGATAACGCTTGTTGGAGCCAGACTACAGCTATAACTAACAAAGAATTTCCGCTTTTAACACTTTACCGATTGGAAACTGTCTGACCTTGCTATTTCCGTCAATTTATGTTTTGTAGACCAAAATTGAGAAAGTAAAAAGATCACTAGTCCTTTGAAAAGAAGAAAGGAAAAAAAATATTTAATAAAAGTAGAAAAGGAGATGGATATATAATATATAAATATTTATTTCTTTTAATTTGCCTCGGACCGGCAAATTAAAACCTACTTTTAAAGTGGATTCCGAACCACTACAAACAACCATGGCCGGATAGAACCTTTCGGCGTTGGCCCACGGACCGTAGTTTACCCATCACTGGTCTAAAGTCTAACGTAAGGGTCAGCCCGTCCTTGAAAGAAAGGTCTATCAACTTTGATTCAAGGTTATAGCCTTTTTGTGGGAGTGCATGGTGGATCCTTACTATATAGAATCATAAAAGCATAGTATTTGAATTCAATGTATGGTTAAATTCAATACAGAGTGTGATCCCATCTAATAGTTATATATTTTTGTTATTACACCACTGCAACCATTCAGGATCTTTGAAGTGCCTTGAAACAGCATTATTTTGGAATTTGACTCATAAAGATAAATATCCTATTTTAAGAAAAATGCTGTAATAAATTATTCATATTTTGAAACTACATATAATTGTTGCACTTACATAAAAATATCGATCAAAACTCATAGATTATAATTTAGATAACTGTTCAAAAACACATAATTCTAATTACAGTCTCATAAAAAATTGGCAAAAGATTTGTAATGTCAGATGTCACCCGTAGCGGATGTTTGTATTTGACATTGTTTGCTTTGTATTTATAATTTAGGTTTTAATCTAATTATATTTCTTCAAATAAAACTTTTAATATTTTGAAGCTTGTTTTTCATACGGCCCCAATAACTTTTGCCTTAGAGAAGTATATGGTATTCTCCGATGTATACGACCTGTAATGGTGAATTAATTATTTTTTAATAATTGAAAGCAACAATCAGCGTTTTTACTTTCGAGAAAAGTCCCTATCACTGGGGATGGGGATTTTTAGAGATGTTCACAAGTCCATATATTTTTTTTTAAAAATGCAATTGTAATAAAAATTAATGTAATTCACGTGGCTCTTGTTTTTTGCTGACAATAGTTTTCAGTTTTATATGAATTTTTAAATGATTGTTAGCATAGAGATATTCAAATTAAGGAAGGAAACGAAAAAAAATAATTACAAACATAATTTTAAACAAAACAGAAATAACGTGAGAAAAACAATTTGGCACAAATAACTTTACATTTTTTTACATTATCTGATTGTAGATACTTGCTAATTCTAATTGAAAATCAAGCCCTTTAAATCAACTAAAAAAATTAGACACATTTTCCTTAAATATTATATATATATATAATTTGTTTATATTTCGTGTTATATATATATATATAACACGAGACAAAAACATATAGAAAGTAGATAAGTGGTTTATCAGAGAGATAATCAGTCTGCGTAATAGAGACATAAATAACATCCGCTATGCATTATTTTTTATGTTTCTTCAAACCAGTATTATGCGAAGAGAGTTAGTTTTAGCAACAATTAAAAAAAAAAAAATGAAAGAACGTGATTCAAGAAAAGAAATTCACAAGCGCTGCAAAGGCGAAAGTGGAAAACGTGAATTCATTCAAAAATAGAACACACTTCAAGAGCAATTTCGAAAGAAAATATACTAACAAGGAGTACTGGTAAGCAGTTATTTATCAACAATTTCTTTTTGACTTTTGCTAAATAGAAAACTAGTGAAAATATCTATACAGAGAATACTATCTAAATGGCTTGATGTTCAAACAGGATGCTTGCCTGAAAAGTCCTTATGTACGCATTATTGCGCCCAAAAAGTAAGACCAGTTTTCAATTTAAAATTCCCGGAGCTTATGAAATTTCAATTTTTTTCCTTTTTTAAGTTACTGGCACTGTCTTTGACATCTGCGTGAAATTTGACGTCAAAATAGTCATTAGTGTTTGAGTTACGCTTGGCTTTGTGAGACGCTAAAACTGATTCCGGCCATTTTTGAAATGTCTGCATTAATTGAGCAAAGAACTTGCATTCAATTTTGCTTGCGGAAACGTATAGAATGTTGAAGAAGGCCTTCGGGGAGCATTCCTATATCGGAAAGAAATTTTTATAAGTGGTATAAACAGTTGAAAGAAGGCAGAGAACGCGTTGAAGACGAAGTTACAATTAGAGACCTTGCTGATGATGTTTGAATTTCAAAAGGATCGGCCAATTCCATTTTGGGCTTCAAATGCGTCAAATCTCGATTGGTACCGAAAATGCTGAATCTCTCACACTGCATTGTTTCTTCGTGATATACCAGCTTATTGGAGTACGTGGGAAATTTATTTCTCCTACTTTCTGATACATTCCTCACAGGGGCGCATCTTTTTACATGTGTACGGGTGTCACGACCCAGTGGCATTTTCCTTCATGCTTTTTTTCACTTTCCATTGTCTAGATCCCACGCCACATTATTATATCGCATCATTATATCTCATTATCGTCATGTGTTTGCCATACTTTTTATCTTTGATTTAATTTTCTGAACCCACTCTCTTCTTTTTGTCATAATTGTTTGGCGTAACTTGGGCCAATATTGGCCCTTGTGTCATAAGACACCAACCAACCTGATACATTATTAAATTTGTACTAATTATAAAATCATTGTTATTAAATTATCATTATCAAATTAACATAACTGAGAAAAATTCTAAATAGTATACTTAAAGTGAGCAAAGTGCTCAAGGGATGTAATTTAGAATTTAATATTTCTGAATACTTATTTTTAAAACATCAATATTTAATCAAGATTGTGAGTTTCTGTAAAAGCAGTGCTTATCGTTTGCGATTAGGGCAAAACCGGATTTCATTCATTCAGATATCTCAAAAGAGTATACGACTTTTTCGACTTCTGCTAGGGGTTGAGGGGGACACAAAAGAAAGCTAAAGTAAACAGTCTCAACGAAACGGCTGGCGATTTGGGTAATCGAGACTATCCAACACCTCCTAGATATATTTATGCCTAGCAGATCTTGGACCAACCCTAAATTATCAAATTAGGTATTTCTCTGTGGAAGAGAAAATTAATATATATATATATATATATATATATATACCTGAAAAAGCAGTCTCTACCTCTCTGGATTTATTTTCTTTTAATTTGAAGAATTTTGTGTTTTGTTTCTTATCCCGCTCGGTCGACAGCAACATCTAGACCAAGTCCAAGAACACATGTGGTCTCAGGGAAAGAGGGAAGTGGGGCAGCTTCTGTTGTGATGGAATACCCATAGGTAGAAGTCTGATTTGGCTCCGTGACGCTGAAAAAGGAGGACAGTGTCTTACGGAAGACCTTTTTAGAGGGGACCTACCAGCATTTGCTTATCGTATGGGACAAAACCCGGAAAAACTCCCACCAGGTAGTCCGACTCACGAGGCAAGAGGCTGAACATCCCAAACGCCATCGGGTCTCATCGTTTTTTGAAACAGTGTCTGCAACAAAGTAGCCAGCGGATGGAACCTCAGCCCTAATGCTCAGCAGTAGCGAGCATTGCCACTGAGCCACAAGTCGGAGGAATACTTTTTTAATAAGTGTTTTAATACCTGAATGGTGAATTTCCGAATCTTAAAAAAAAAAAAAAAAAAAACCTTTTTAACCTCTAAAAAAAGTAAAATCAGAGAATCATTATTTTTTTACCCTCGCATCCTTGACAATTATAGTTTTTGAATTCTACAAAAGTGAAGTCTTAGTTAGTAAAAGAAAAAATCATGCAGGATAACACTGAGCTCGACATCGTACGAGTTTTTTTGATGTCAAAGCTGTAGATTGGTCTGTTGCTCTACGGTCATTTTGTACACACTTTGAGCTAATTAGACTGAGACCTACAGTTTAACGTGGATTCTGAACCACTCACAAGCATCCATATCCCGCCAGGATTTGAACCTGACTCTTGTTGTACCAACGGCCAGAACACTAGCCAATTAGCCATCAGGCCGCAAAAAAACGGTAGAGTAATGAAAAATTTAATATTTAATAAAAATTAATTAAGTTTCTAATTAAGAGTTTACATATTTTTCTAAAAGTTTAATCTGAATTGTATTAAGCGTTCGCATGAGAAGTTTCATTTGTGTAGTTACTTTTATACTTTTATGTAAGTAGTGGAATAGATGTTGAATAGATAGTAAAAATTTAAAAAAAAAGTTTCATATTATTTTCAAGCCTTTTGCTTTATCAAAACTACTTGAACTTAAAATATATAATGTGGTTACCAAGTATATACCCATCTATCCCTCTTTCTCCTTTGATTATCTAAAAGATTAATAAGTTCTCATTCTTAGTTTACATTTACGGGCACAACAAAAATATGTATTAAGAAATGCATTAGGCTAAAAAGCAAAACAGCGAGAGCATTTTTATTAGAGTAATCTTCGTATCGAAGCTATAAACTTCTAGGACATAAAATGGCATACACATTTAATTAGAAACTGCCACAGAAAAGGAAAAAGAACATAAATTAATATTTTGCTATACATTTTTGCATTTAGAAAATCCTGTTATTCGATGGCGTTAGGCACTTATTTTTCAGGGCTTTCACCCAAATATTTTTTTTAAATATCTTTTTTTCACTTAATACATAATACATTAATTTTCAATTTCATTGAGATCTGGAGAATAAAAAAGATAAGGCTACTGTCCAACTACACTTATATTTAATTCGTTTCATTGTCTCGTTGGAATATAAGTCAGCCCTATGGACAAGTAGCTAGCTCTCTGACCTTTGGTACCACGGGTTTCAGGTTCACTCCGGGCTAAACATGGATGTTTGTTAGTGTTTCGAATCCACGATAAGCGGCAAGTTCCGGTCTGTTTAGCCCTCGTGTGCAGAAAATGATCTCAGAGCTGTTGGAATCTAAAATGATGCTAATTTTATGAAGCTTTTTACAAGCTATTCTTCAGTATATTCCAGTATTTCATTTTGTCTATGATTTCATCAATTGAAATTAAATTACATACAAGAACTTATCTCACCCATGCTTGACGCAAGAGTTGGTGTTTTAATTTGGTTCTATTTGTCGCTCTACGTTCCTTTTTTGCACCTTTTAGACTAATTAGATCGGGACCTACTGTTTAACGTGGGTTCCGAACCACTAACAAACATCCATGCCACCGCCGGGATTCGAACCTGAAGCCCGCGGTTCCAAAAGCCAGAGCGCAAACCATTTGGCCATTGAGCAACGCTGCGGTTTTTAAGTTCAGAGTCATGCCTTTGCCAGACGTAACATGGTCCAGCACTACCAAAAAACATTGAATTCACTTTCGATACTGAATATGATTTCTAAAGTTAAGAGATTTTGATGTTTGGTTTGTCGCTCTGTGGTCCTTTTGTGCACACTTTAAACTAATTAGACCGGAATCTACAGTATAACGTGGGTTCCGAAGTCACTAACAAGCATCCATCTACAAATATGATTTTATATGTTGCGATTACATATGAGAATATTTTTCATTTCTATTGAAACTTAACATGTTAAAAGGTTTAATAAAATACACAAAGATATATTTAAGAAAATAACTAAACTTATAACACAACACACACTGAATTATTTATATATTAATGAATTAAAGACAATCATTTAAAGAGAACTCTTTTTAATATGCTACATTAAAGCACATTCAATCTTCAAAAATCTAACCGAATTTATGATCAAGATTCATACATTCAATACAAAATATCCTCCGCAAGACATTTCACAACTAGTTTTGAGTATGAAAAGGTTAATGCAAATTATCGATCTTCCCCAAAACCAATAGAGCAACCCACCAACAGGAGCCGCCATTAGACGGGTATTAATGGTTTCCGAGATCAATGTTGAATGTTCTTGCGTGTGCAGAGATCGAGAGTTCATCATTCTGCAGAGTTTTAACAGCTTCGATGCACGTTACGGCTGAATAGTTTCGGTTTTTTGTTTGCTCTCCTCTAACTATTTATAGGTGAGAGCTTTATGGAATGATTGAGGAGCAGACGTGAGCAAATTGCAGAGCATAGGGTGAATCAGACTCTTAGGCTTAGTCTTGTATTTATTAAAAAAACTTATTATCAACTCTAGGAATTGTTTACACCAGATTTAGTGTAACTCATTAGAATGGATCCATTAGATTGCATGTACCACTGGGTAAAGGGGTAAATTGTCATCATAAAAATCAAAAATCTTGCACAGTTTGGTCTGGGGTTTCACTCTGCGGTCATCTTGTACACACTTTAGGTTAATCAGACAGGGACTTATAATTTAACGTGGATTTCGATTCGTTAAAAAACATCCATGCCACCGCTACGATTCGAATCTGAAGCACCAAAGGCCAATGGCCATTTGACCGCATCTTACAGAGCTCATCAATAAATCTGCATCCGAATTATTTTGAAGAAAATCAGAGATACAGAAATTAAGTGAATCGGGCAACGATGAAACACATTGGCCTTGCACCCATTCGAATGCAAGACACTTGATATTCCTTTGCTAATAGAATAGAAAATATGTAGCAGATTCAACGCTTTCCGTGGTACACAAAGGGAATTTGCTACACAGTACTCACATATCACTCATACATTTTAAAAGAACATCCTATTGGATGGTATCTGAATGTTTCGCACTCTCCTCTTCTCTCTTGAAGCAAGGCATGATGGCCAATTGGATAGCACTCTGGCCTTTGGTACCACAGGCTTCACGTTCGAATACTTACAGTGGTATGGACTCCACGTTAAACTGTAGGTCCCGGTATAATTAGCCTAAAATATGCTCAAAATGACAGTAGAGCTATAAACGAAACCAATTTAGCTACGGGTGGTCCATCACAACAAAAGTTGCCCCCCTGTTTCCTTCCTTTCATGGGACCACACGGGTTCTTGGACTTCGTCTAGATGTTGTTGTCTACCAAGTGGGATAAGAAAAAAAATAATAAAAAAAATGTAGGAAAGAGATATTTTAATTACATAGTAAATTTTTATAAGTAGAAAATGCTTTATGCCTCTTTTTATGGGAATGAAAGATTAAGAGGTTAAAAATCTAGAAAAATGATTTTATTTGTTGAGAATATATATATATATATATAGGAATATTCTTCATTTCTAACGAAGTTTAACAAATTGGAAGGTTTAATAAAATACATAAACATGTCTACAGGAAAATAACTAAACTTATAACATAACAAACACTGATTTATTTATATGTTTATGAATTGACAATCATGTAAGGAGAAGTCTTTTTAACATAATGCATTAAAGCACATTCAATCTTCAAAAATCTAGCCAAATTTATGATCAAGATTCATATATTCAATACAAAATATCTTCGCAAGATATTTCAAAACTAGTTTTCAGTATTAAAAGGTTAATGCAAATTATCGATTTTCCCCAAAACCAATATAGCAAACCAACAACAGAAGGCTATAGCCGCTATTAAACGGTTATTAATGGTTTCTGACATCAATGTTTAATGTTCTTGCGTGTGCAAAGATCGAGAACGGTAGTTCATCATTCTGCAGAGTTTTAACAGCTTTAATGCACGTTACGGCTAAATGATTTCGCTTTTTTGTTTGCTCGGCCGAAACTATTTATGGGTGAGAGCTTTATGGAATGATTGAGGAGCAGACGTGAGCAAGTTGCAGAGCATAGGGTGGAGCAGACTCTGAGATGCAGTCTTGTATTTTAAAACAAAAATATTATCAACTCAAGGAATTGTTTACATCAGAAGATTTAGTGTCAGTCATTATAATGGACCCCAGGACAAAGAGGGAAATTGTCACCATGGAAATCTTTTAGACCTCATTGATAGAGCTCATGAAATCGTATAAAGCTCATCGATAAGTGTAGCGGCTTGATGACCAATTGGCTAACGCTCTGGACTTTGGTACTATAGGTTTCAGGCTAGAATTCTGATGCTGATATGGATGCTTATTAGTGGTTCGGAATACACGATGAACTGTAGGTCCCGGTCTAATAGGATCGTAGAGCGTTGTCTTGAGGTTCAGTCAGGCTTCAACCCTTGTGGTTACCCGCTAAAGTGAAGCTGCATATTACTCTTAACCATGTCGCCTGCGACGGGGTCTCTTGGATCTGGTATAGACTTTCCTGTACCAGAGGGACTAGTAACTACAACAACAACATATGCATATATGGCTTGGTATAGGGCATATAGATATGAATATAGACGAATGTTCCACGCTTGTATCTAGTCTATATAATAATGTATAGTTAGTTATAAGCAAGCAATGTTTATAACTGAAAATCAAGATATATATATACATATATATATATCCATAACCCCTACAAAAATCCATGACACCGCCGGTATTCTCACCAGAAACCTGTGGCACCAGTCACTCGGCCATCAGGCCCCATATATAGTTTGGCTGTTTAAAGAAATTAATCTATATTCTGCCATAACTGATTTCTACTAAAAAAAAAAAATTCACATAGAATCAACCTATTAATCGATTTAAACTTAATTAAAAATAAAGCATTTCATTTAATTTCAGTTGTAATAACAACAAGGTATTTAATAATTTCAACTTTAAAGAGTTCACATGATTGATAAATATTTCGAAATAATTCTTATCTTTAAAAAATGATAAACCATTTTTTATTTAAATTTTTTATTAAAATAAAAATGATTTAATTTTTTTAATGTTACTATTAAAATTTATTAAAAAAATTAAATTTAAACAGAGTTATTAAAAAATGCTTAAATATATTTGTCACGTAAAAAATAATGCAAATTGCATGAAAATCTGCTAAAATTGAGAAATATTTTTGAAATTTATTAAGTTTTGTAATCGTTCAACCACAATGGATATATATATATACAAATTATATCATTTTAAATTTGAAATAGCTCAGCATAAAATGAAATGCACACACAAAAATTCCCTCAAATAAGGTTTTTTTTTCAAATGAAAAAAAAAAAAAAAAATATATATAATATAAATTTTTAGACACTTTCAAGGAATTGAGATATTATTTAAAAAAAAAATATTTTTTATACTTTCAAAAGGTTGAAATTTACGATGAATTTTAATTCTAAGGAAAAAAAATAATAAAAAAAAAAAAAGGAAATGTTAAAATTGCTTGTTAAATTTTGTTTGAAATAAAATTGTTG
The DNA here is from genome assembly GCA_021605075.1 of Caerostris darwini. Lineage (NCBI taxonomy): Eukaryota > Metazoa > Arthropoda > Arachnida > Araneae > Araneidae > Caerostris > Caerostris darwini. Next base: position 279,683 of record BPLQ01000006.1, on the reverse strand, counting down.
CAAGATTACAATTTAGTTAAACTTGGCATGACTATGCTTGATACTATATATTATCCGTTCATTTAAAGTCATTTCAATATTAATTAAAAATAAGTATTGATAAAAAAATATACACAAGTATTAATAAAAAAAATAAATCCACCAAGTTGTTTTAATCTATTTGGTAGAAAATCAAATAAAATACAAATAATCAGAATGCTAAATTCTTACAGAATCGAGAAGTGATTCATTATATCAGAAGATAGTCACAGTTGCAGTGTAGTATATGTTTTAAAGAATTTAACTGTTTTATATCTAGCAAGAATTCCAAACGAATTTTGAATTCGAAATTTAATTCAAAGATAATTAATATTTATTCCAGAAAAGTAAAAAAAAAATCGTTCTAGAATTCTATAAATGAAAACTACGATTTGAAATCGTAACTGAATCAAGCATTTAGAACAAAAAGATTTTGCGATTCGTCTAATATTTTAGAATAAGATACGAATTTTTGATATTCGGGTTGAAGTTTCTTTACTAGTTATGGCAACGTAAGCAAATACTGCACGAAGTGGGAAAGGCAGACAAGAAGATTGAAGAATAACTTTATAATTTGCTAAAGTGAAATGTTATAATAAAAAATATTAGGGAACAATAGAAGTTTATTAGGAACTTGAAGTTTCGAAAACTGAAGTAATACAGCCAGAAGATATGAAACGAAAGGTATTTTCTGATTTATTATTTTTTTTATTAATATATATAAAATGAATGCATGTACAGTATTCCAATGTAACTTTAAAACTATAACACGGCGTTTTAATATGTTTTTTTTTCAGTTATTATTAGTTAACGTAGTGTCTAATCAAAAAAGTGTGAAATGTTCTAATTAGTTCTTTTTTAATTACTCAAAAATCTCTTTCTGCCATCGAGTGTGTTGTATTAGAATTTTTTTTGAATTTAACGTAAATTGTTAAAGAATAATTAAAATTGTTTTAACTATTAAATTTTTGAAGCTCATGCAATATTTTAAAATATATTTGGTTTCTTTCAAATATTCTATTATATAGGCTTATTTATATTTTACTAAATTTTTTATTTATAAATATTTATTCACAATAATATTTTTCACGACTTCCTCTTGATTCTTAAATATAATTTTTCTTGATTCCTTTGCACTTTTCAATTTTTCCCTAGTAAAATTTACCAAAACACTAAGGTCGAAGTCTGGAAAAAAATTATCATGAATTATTTTTTAATAAGCATTTGTTCAAAATAGAATTTATTAGGAAACACAGAAAATAAAGTGAGTTATAAATTTAAAATGGATAGATTCATGAAAACTTGAGTTCCAAGAAAGAAAATTAAGGATGTTTGATTTTTTTATAGCCGTCACCGTCAGAGAAACTAATATCCCTATTCCACCATTCAGCTAATTTAAAAAGAGGAAATATGATCTTTCAATGAAAAAACAGCCCTAATGGATCAGTAAATAGGAAACTTTCTTTTAGGAAATTAGCTAATCTCAACCATCCTCCTTTCTTAATGAATAACTCTTGGATAATGGAATGAGGTAGGGGATTTACCTTTTCAGTTTTAAATAGTGGAATATAATTTCACTTGTATCAGTGAATTTGAAAATTTCCATTATTATTCGATCTACTGCAGATCGGAGAAGGGTGATTATCACTAGAGCCTTTCAATTTTTTTCATAATAATTCCATTCAAGAGAAACATCAGTAATCGTATTGATAGCTTTTAAATAACAAAATCTATCGCTACTGTATCACGTATTTTATTGATGGTTTTTAAGAAAATCTAAGAAACTGAAAATTGTTATGAGTAATATAGATCTGACCTCTCATAGAAATTTATTAACTTTAGTTAAAAGTTTGGAAAAAGTTCAGTTTCTATGCTAAATCTCTTGATTGGTTACTAGCTTGGTGCTAAATGGTTTTAATGTAATACATCCAAACATTACTCGATTTCATGCCATATATTAGCAAACTCTTGAGAGTTAACTAAATTGAATTTTTGCATGCGGAGTTATATGAAATTTTAGCTACTGTACACTTTGTGATAATTTGAAGGTATTGAAAGCCGTGATATTAATTCCACAACTCCTCAAATGCTAGCTAGTATATGCTCTTGAAATATGGGGTATTCCATGTAGGTACGAGTTTAAGTATGTATATGCAATATAAGTATGTACATAAATATACAAGTGTGTACTATGAGCAGCATAAAGATCTCGCATCAAAATTAAATAGATTTTTTAGTAACATTCAAAGTTAGAATTAAAATTCCTTTACTATCCTCTAAATTTTTTTGCATGTTTTTATAGTATGACCAATAGCTTACGGAATTAGAATATTATTGGTGTAACTAAATTGATACTTTGTCAATTCATATAAACTTCCTAATAATCCTAATGGCACAATAAACACCTAAAAAATTGTGGAGTTTCATGTATAATATTTGGACAATACAGCATAAACTATAGTGTTCTTGAATCCTCGTTTGTCGTAAAAAAACAATCCACTCATGGTGTGTAGTTTTCGAGGAAGCGCAAATGTATGAACTCACACACGGTGTATGGAAAATAAGCTTTATTGGAATCGTATGAAATAACAGAACATATTGGGAAAAATAAAATTAAGAAAATAAAAATACACTTGTGCTCTTAGACTTGCAGGAGCAGTTTGAAGAAAGATGGAAGATATCTGCCTAATATGCAATTGAGCAACCGTCAAGTTCACGATGTTTAAAAGTTTCAGCAATTTTTGCATAGTGATAATGTACCTATTCCATTCTGGAATACTACGATATGCATTATGAGCGTAGTGACAATGCATTGTAAGCCCATTAGGTAGTATACTTTTCGTTATCCATCACGTCATTGGCAGATTAAATGACAAGATCCCATTTTGTTGCTTCTACAATTAACACATCTGTTTCAGGTGGATTTTTTTATGGAGATATCTAAAGGAATTTGAATGACCTGATGGCCCAGTGGCTAGTGTTCTGGCGCTCGGTACCACAGGTTTTGAGTTTGAGTCTCAGGGCTGCTATGGATGTTTTTAGTGGTTCGGAATCCACTTTAAGCCGTAGATCCCGGTCTCGGATGACTGTTGAGTAGGGGGCTGACAACCCTAACCCGTAAAAAGTCAGCGTCACGTTTCTAAGTCAGACTTCTATTTAGGGGGGAACTATCACAACAAAAGCTGCAACGTCCTTCCCCCCCTTCCATGAGACCACAGGGGTTCATGGACACGGGTCTAGATGTTGGTGTCTCCCAAGTGGGATAATGACCTGATGATCAGTTTGCTAGAGCTCTGACCATTGGTCCCACAAGTTTGAATCCTGGCGGTGGCATGGATGTTTGTTAGTTCGAAATCCACGTTAAACTGTAGGTCACAGTCTAATTAGCTCAAAGTGTGCACAAAATGACCGTAGAGCGACAAATCAAACCAAACCCAAATGGGATAAGGAATAACAAACACTTGTAGGGCCAAGGATGTTGAGTCGTATGCACTTATCCACGATACTATGGGCACATGCATGCCTCGATATGAACAGTGGTCATGTTGAGCACATTTTGTGTAAATACAATGCATATGCAATTACATTGTTTCTGCCTTCTATTAACTCATTTTCCACGCACTGGATGTGACGTCATATATTTTTTTTCTTTCTTACTGTTCTCGAAAACTGTGCATTGTAGAGGTATGGTTCCTTTGGCAACTTTTATTTATCCTGAGTAAAGATTTTCTATTTGAATAGTTTATGAGGAATTGTATGAATTACCTTATTTATCATTTATGAATCCCAACATGTAAATTCATATACACTGCAGTGATTATTTTTATTTACTCGCATTTAGGTTCATATATTTGCCTTTTGATTTGTTTCATTCACTTAATTTGGTATTAATTTAATAATTTTATGGAAGAAAATGTAAATCTAAAATGCTTTATTCGAGAAATATAAAATCGATCGTATTTTTTTTACTCTTATACATGTTTCCTTTTCCAAAATGCAAATAACTACTATTTCAATTCACATAGAGGTTGTTTTCAAATGCTTATCACTTAGCCTTTTTGTCACTCGCCACTAGAATGGCAAATATCTGTAGCAGATTCAGAGTTATCTAGAGTACACAAAGGGGAATGGAAGATATACTGAACTTAAGGGATATACTTAATGGCATATGTATCCTGCCCATCCCTGGTTTAAACGGCTGAATTTACCAAAATCCAACATGTTCCGCATTTGCCATAAACATTGCACACATAAAAATTATAAAACATTACAAAATGACTAATTTATTTATGTTGAAGATTTGCTTTCTACAAAATTATCATCAGTGGCGCAACAACCCCATGGTGGCCAAAGCCATCTGCCTACTGGCAGATTTCTAGAATGGCAGATGATTCTTTTTACGGGGTAGGGTTGCCAGCCCTACGCTCTACGTTCATATTAGACCGGGACCTAAAGTTTAAAGTGGATTCCGAACCACTGCAAACATCTATGGCACCGCCGGTATAATAGGTATTCGAACACGAAACCTGTGGCGCCAGAGACAAAATTGACAGTGGTTTAATTTTTTTTTTAAATTGAGATTATTTCGCTATTGGCTTTATGTGCACATTTTTAATAACCAATCAATAATATTAGGACAATATGAAATGTGGATGCATCTCAACATAAAGCGACATTAATGATTACAAAAGTAGAAGAAATTAACACTTAAAGAAAAACAATGTTTAATAATAAGACGCTTTTTAAAGTCTATTACAAATAGATCAATATTTTAGTATTTATTTCGATGAGAATGTCGGGAAATCTCTAATATGAAGAATCGGTTTCTTTTTATATAATTCGCGATTGGCTTTATGAGCACAATTTCAATTTTAATTGTTTTTCTTTGTGTGTTAATTTCACTACTACTTTCCCTATTGAATAAGTCAACAAGATTGTTCAGTTCCTTGCCTAAAGAGGTCGGCATGGCCAGCTTTAGATTTATCATGGATCATGACTACTTCCAGAGTCAACTGTATAGAATAGGACAAGCTGCTACTGATATCTGCTCACTTTGCGACTATGGCGTGCCCATGACTGGAGAGCACCTTACAATATGCCCTACTGTTCTTAACTGTGTCCCTTTTTGTGTTATTGTCAATGCTTTTAGTGATTGTTTTTGTCGTTCTTTACTGTATTGGGCTGCTTATCTAGAATAAGAGCTAAGATCTAGAGATAATAATAAGATCTAGAGATAAGAGATCGGAGACGGGCATTCGTAGGATAAAAAAAAACGATTAATTGAATATACATTGTTATTGATTTGAGGCCCCAGAATTGTATTCTTTTCCTTTCCATCTCTTTGTATAAGAAACAAAAGGCATTTGGTTTTTTATTTTTTGTAATTAAAAATGAATGCATCAAATGCAAGAACTTTAAGCTGTGGTCATTGGCCCTACAGGACAGATTAGTTGCAGATTCAGCCTAGACCTGACTAGAATATTTGGTGTAATACACCTTCCAAAGTGGCTGAATTTTTCTATGAATCCATAACACCAATTTTTCAATTCAAAGCAGTCAAAATTTCAACATTCTAGTATATACATTCACACAATGAAATCGAAGACATTTAACGTTTTAATGTGTAATTAAATTTCTCAAACGTTTAAATATCTGGGTATTCATAAATTTTATGTATAGGAACATCCATGTTACGCATGTGTTTCTGTAAAATTATAACACGATTTGTAAATTGGGCGATTCTCTTTCTATAGCACAGCATTCTTTCAATTTAAAACTATAAAAATTCTTGTACTATAGTAGTCATGATTCAAAATTAAGCACTATCTTATTCAGCAATTTTCCTTTCTATCATGTCATATTTATGAACAGGGTTTCAGTATTTAGAATTCCTTTTGTTCGTGACCCATCCTCACTGTCCTGCAGTGCGGGATGGACATCCCGTGAGTAGTCTACTCATGGATGGAGGGAAAGGGGATTGCTTCTGTTGTGATGGAGCAACCGTAGGTAGAAATCTGATACCGAGTCACTGAAGGAGGGCAGTGCCCTTCAGAGAGAACTACCCCGCATTTGCGTATTGTATGGGCAAAAATCTGGAAGAGTCCCACCAGGTAGTCAGACTAACTAGTCAAGAGGCTGAACATCCCAAATGCCATCGAGTCTCGTCATTTTTTGAAACAGTCTACAACAAAGCCACCAGTGGATTTGAACCTCAGCCCTAATGCTGACCAGCGGCTCACGTTGCGACTGAGCCTTTAATCGGGCTCGTGAATTATTAAATGCTTTTAAAGATTTAAAATTTTTCTCCTTATAAGTGTATAAAATCAGAAAAATTTAATACCTCAATGAAAGTATACTTGCAATAAAAGTTGGTAAAAATATTTAATTACTATCTCTCCTAGCTTGTTTTTATATATAATGTAATGTGATCCAGGTATAATAGTGTAATGTGTCTTGTTTATGCCAGGGATGGACAGGTTAAATATGCTGGCAGGCATGGCTTTTAATTAGGTTCTAGGATAAAATTGTTGCAATGTACCTTGGAAAACGTTGAATCTGCTACATATTTGAATTCTACTAGCCAATGACCCAAAATCAAAATGCCCAGCTTTTAAAATAGTCTATATTTTAAATAGAAATCCTAATTATTCACATATTGTCGAAAAATTAAATAAGATATTAAAGATTTTCGATTAATTTTTTTTGGAAAATTTAATGTTTATTGTATTATATATATATATATATGTGATTCAAAATAAAATAGTTTCGAATTTATACATTTCTCCAAATTTTATCATTGACAAATTTAATCTTATCAAATCTTAGTTTATTCAGTATTTTTCTAAATACCAAATATTTATAATCTAAGGCTATTAAAATTGTTTAACAACGCATTTTATTTTTTTAACAAATGTATAAAATCAAAGAAATTTGATGAATTAGGGAATTAATTACCTTTTATTTTAATTACAAAATTAGCATAGCTATTGTAAAAAATCTAAAAAAAAAAAAATTAACTAGGGAACAACTTCTGAGAAAAAAAAAAATAAAATCAGAAGTTTAGATTTATATTGAATTGAAATTTTTTAAAACTGATCGATTATTATTTTTTTTTTAAATTTGGGTTTAATTCACAACGTACATAATGGGAAAAATGCGATCAATTTTATTCTTCATTTAATATATCTATATTTCAGAACAAAATATTTATATTAAAGAATATTAAGAACAATACATGTATCTATGCTTCTATATTTAAGAACAAAACATTTAGGATTTAAATTTGTAGTGAAACAAACAAATTAACACCAAAAATCAACGTAGTAAATCAAAGTATTCTAATTTGAATGTTGGGATACATAAACGGCTGCAAATTTTTCGGTATATGTTAAACTTTTTCTTAATAGAATGTTAAAATTTGTTTTGCTTTGATTTACAGCCCTAAACAATACCTACTTAAAATAATTAGTAAAATGTTTTCTGGAAATAAAAAAAAAGTAAAAAAAACTCATATTAAAAATATATTCATGATTATTAGAGATATTAAAAAATAGAATACTTTTACAAATTGTTTTCATAAATAATTTGATAATTAAAGAAATATTAATTAAAACTTTTAAGTCGAAGCCAGTTTTTTTTTCTGTTTCATATAACACAATTAACCAAACACAGCATTTTTTTATGAATTTAACCTTCATAAAACGTGGTTATTATTTTTAATTTGCATCTGCTTAATTTACTTAATTTTTATTGAGATATTTTAATTTAATCTTCTCATATTTTTTATCAAAATAAAGTCAATTTTTTTATTTCTTAATTTAATACTTTTTTTTAAATGACTGTTTACCAAAAACATTTCTTATAGAATTTTAAAACAATCCAATTTTTTTTCTTAAAAAGTACTTTTTTTAAACTCAAAGCAAACTTTTATTTTTCAAATAAAATTCAACTTGTATTGTATTGCATTTTACTTGTATTGTATGTACTTGTATTGTATTTTATAAACAATTATATAATAATTGTTTATAAAATACAATACAATATAATTATAATTACCACAATTATAAACTAATAATTATAAAATACCTTATAATTGTACTTTAAATTGCAATAAATTTTCATAAAATTAAAAAAAAATTAAAATTAAATTGTATAAAAAAATCTTTTAACAATCAAATTATAAACATACACAATTCAAAATTACTAACCTGTAGCGAATTTTTATGTTTATATAACAAATCCTAATAAGTTAGTAAAATTTATCATTTAAACGATGTAAAGCAATAAATATTTTTCAATAAATATCAATTTATTAGTGATTTGATTTTTAAATTTGCATGATTAGAGTATTGATAATTTTAGATATCTCTAGAACGATTGACCAAAGGTCAGTGAGGTCAACATATTTAAAGAGTTTTATGTTTATACATTTGTAAAAAATACATAATATATCTATATATATATATTGAAAATATATGAATTGGTTATTATTATATTAACTTTATATTCCATTAATAATAGTGAAATAAGAAAAGTATCACATCCTATTACCATTTGGTGTAATCAAACTTTACTTTTACATAGGAAAATATTCTTTAGGTGCAAAAAGAAATCACTATTTTAACTAAAATGGGTTTTATTAAGAGTAATAAATGAATATTTTTAAAGATGGTAAAATAATTTTGGAAATTTTAATCAAACATTTAATTAAAAATTGCATTTCTCAGTACATTGTGAGCTCTTTTTTTTAATTGTGTGTTCCTATATTAAAGATTTTTATATCAGATATATTTTTTGTTATAACAAAAAATTATAAACTTTTTAACGTTTATTGTGGATTCTGAATTTACACATTTTTAAGTTATGACTATGGGCATTATATAGTATAATATATCTTTTATTTAATATAAAATAGTTTTGAATCTGTGAATTTGTCCACTATATATCATTCGCAAATTTTATCTTACCAAATTTTTTTTTAAATATTAAATACTCATATTGTAAAACTATAAAAATTGTTTAAATTTTGTATTTTATTTTTTAATAATTTTATAAAGTTAAAGTCCTTTGGCCAATAATTAAATCGTTCGTTTTTTATTTTAATTATAAAATTAAAATTATAATTGTAAATATTAAAAAAAAAAAAAAAAAAAAAAATGTATTTACAGAACAACTCCTGAAAAACATTTTTTAAATCATAAATTTAGATTTATATTGAATTGAAACTTTTTAAAACCCACAGAAATAAATTTGTCATAATTAGTTGCAGTTCGATTTTAAAAAATTGTGTTTAATTGTGTTTTTACAGGGGAAAAAAAAATTGCAAAATCATGGGGAATCTTGTGGATAAAATATCGTTTCAGAATATTTTTAAGCATATAGCGTAAGTATTAAGATAATAAACAATAGTATATTCTAAATATTAGATTATTAAATATATTTAATATAAACATGTCTAAAAGTTAATATAAAATATCATTGACCCTCTTAAATTTAAACACCACATTACAAAACACCATGTATGAAATAATATATCATTTCAATTGGCTCATTTTCTAACTATGTCAAAAAATTAACTTGATTAATACAAAAGTATTAAATAAAATGCAAGGAGATTTCAAGTGAAAATATCTTTTTACCTTGTTTTGAATTCCACAACCTGTTTGAAATGAGAGCTAAGAAATGCTGCACACAGAAGCCGCCATGACAGGCGCTTAGTGTGGGAAAGCCAGCGAACAGGGACTTAAAGTGCGCATGTGCGATTGGAGCTCATCTGCGCAGTCCTGTCTGCGCAGAGTGGGCGAATGATGGAACGTCCACGGAAAAGATGGATTTTTTGAAATGGAAACAGTTATACATTTATGAGCCTCGTGTTGAAATATCACCTGCCGTGCTGTCACATCTGTGTGTGTTGCATTTGAAAATGTTACTTTTTATATATTTCCGATCGAACACGAAAAGGGTACTGAAAGTGCGAATTTGCTAATATGCGTGCACTTGAATAAAGTGCCATTTATATATTTTATTGCCCATAAAATAATGGATATCGTTTTGAATAGCGGAGTTTTTCGTTTCCTTGATTCCTTTCTACTTTTTTTTTTGTAATTTCTTTCACGAGAAAATGTTATTGGCTTACTTAAATTTCTTTCACGTACTAATAATTATGAAAAAATATGAATTTTATATAATTAAGAAAAAATCGTCTGTTGAAAGCAAAGACAATTTTATTTCAAAGTGAAAACGAGATTTTTCAAGAAAAGAAAATCGTTTGGAATTTCATAATTTTTATATTTTTTTTTAAGATTCTATTATGCGTTTTGTTTTATAGAATAAAATAAAATAGTTAAATAATGAAAAAAAGAAATAGTGTAAAAATGAACTAATTAATAATAATATAATTAATAATGAAATAATGTAAACTTGTTTTAAAAGCTCGTCTGGTGACCATTTTATTTCAAAGTGAAAACGAGATTTTTCAAGAAAATAAAATCGTTTCGAATTCTATAATTTTTGATTTTTTAAAATTGCTGTTATGTGTTTTGTTCTTAAATTAAATTCTAAATTTATAGGTAACCTGTATATTGGCCCAGGGTGATTATAAATACTTTTATGATAATCTTTTTTTTTTTTTTTCATTTTATTATTCTATTTTTTTTTCTTTCATTTTTATTATTCTATTTTTTACTCCCTTTGTATGGAACAAAATTTACTTAAATTATTTTGTTAAGATTTTCCATTTAAAAATTCTGATTATAGTTGTACAACGTTCAATGGTCAGGTTTTTTTAATGTCTTTAAAAATTATTGAATTTGTGAAGTGATGATTAAAATTCGTATGTTTTTAAATTGAAATATTACCATTCATTTTTGTAATTTTAAAAATGTTATTGAACAGTTGTCAATTGAACCATTATCATTGTAGAATATTTAAAATCCATTTGCAATGCTTTTACTTAAAAAAATGTGCCATTATCTGGAAAACTTAATAATAGTACTAGTTGTTATTACAGCAATATTGCGTTTTTTAAAAGTACAATTATAGTATCCTTTTTCTCCAGAATTAAAAATGAGGCCAATTACAAGAATAACTTCTTAAATCTATACGAAATTCAGAAATTATGTTAGAATTATTAAGAAAATGTATATAAGGCTCACTGGAAAGAAAAAAAAAATTGAAAATAAATTTTTCTCTTTGGAAAACTGTTAATCAGAATTAAAAATGTTGTCATCATTAAAAAAAATATGAATTTCAGTTGGATTTTGCTGATTTTGTCAAACTGTGTATTTCACAAACGATTGTAGATCTACATGCATTTATACAAGTTGTCGGAAAAAAGTAATTAAACCAAGTAATGAATTTATTGCTTTCAAATAATTTAGCAAAACCAATTTCATTTTATTTGCATTTTCTCGGAGTATATCCTACAGATAAAAATTTAATCACGCTAAATTAATTTAAAAATGGCATTTTTTGATTAATACTAACATTAAGAATTCCAAAATTACTAATTTTTATTGATAAACAATTCCCTATTTTTAATCTAGATCTATTTAAAATAATAAGAATAAACTTATAAGAATTTATATATACTCATATGCCTGTTATCAAATCATGAGTTAATACTTTTTTTCGAAATTATTAAAATATTTCGACAATAACATTGGACGATGTACTGTAAAATGGCTGCAAATATTCTTAAACATTCATTATAAAACCTTTTGAAAATGGATAAAGGATTAGAACTATTAGATTAAATTTTAATGTGATGTTATCTTGCATACTTTAAGAAAACGAACTAAATTCATTTAAATATGAGATTTTAAGTTTAACACTAAGGCACACACTACTCTACGGTTGATTTTCCTGGTGCAAAGTCCGAATAATGTTTATCAAGCCAAGCCTTGGCTTCAATAGTATTTTTTTTTTTCGTCCAAAAGCAACACGAAATTTCTTTTTATCCATTTTTTCAAACTAACAAAAGTTGCTTCAGTAAAAATGCTATAACTCCCATACTAATAGTGCAATAGCTGTCAAATTTATACACGTGTCTTTTGAAGGTTAGGGCTAACAAAACATCATATGGATTTAATACTAGTAGCGCCATCTATGTGCAGCCTATGAACCTTTCAGCCCACCTGTTAATTAACCTTTTGCATCCTTCGAAAAAGTGGAAAATTGGACCACATCGCTAGACGTTTTTAAAGATAGAAATATTTCAAAATGATAAAGCAAAAGCCAAAATGCCCTACACAAAGAATTTATAATTTGATTCAGTTCAATAAAGTTATACACTGAAAATGAATTTAATTCAATTTAATAGTTTTCCACCATGTGATGGTACTTGAAATATTCAATTCCACACGGCAATCATACTGATTAAATGAATCTTTTTTCAATTCCTTCTATTAGCTCACACTCTCCCTATATATATCTTGTTCAAATTTTCAACCGTTCATGAAATACTTTTTATTCATCCTTTCGAGTTCAAATATATTTTATTTGAACTTATAGTGGATGACACTGGATGTTAATGCAGCTTTTTCAAATATTAATTCAGTAATTAAGTTTAATTAATTAATTTTAGTTTTTTTTTTATATTTAAGTTGCATATATCTAATAATAGATGGCGCCAGATAAGCTTAAATAAAATGAATGAAAATTATTTATAAAGGACTTTTCTGCAATATAGTGAAAAAAAAGTTGGAATTGACTTTAAAACATTTGCTTTTATATTACTTGTTTGTGATAAACTAAACAATTTTTACCAACTTTTCGTGATTTTGTTTCAATGGATATTAGAAAATGTTGGCCAGTAAATCTTGATGGACATTATGTAATTTCTTGTATTGTTGATGCTTTTACTATCAGTTTATTGTGTTCAGTTTTTGCTAATTTTTGCTTGAAGACTTAAAATGCTCTATCTTATCTATCTTTATAAATAGCTTTGAAAATAACATCATTGTTCAAAAGTATCTTGTAGGTCTTCATCAGTTTTTTTTATTATTGGCACATTTTGTAGGTATACTTACTTCTTCATTACTATTCGAATCAAAATCTTCCATTTTTATCATTTTTTTAGAATTGCTTTTGCCAGGAAAAATACTTTACACTAGCACGCATATATGAATTTCTATGACAATGGCCAGGAAATTTCCATGCATATATGCGCAGCAGAAAATGAAACAGCAGAAAAATGTATGATTTTTCAAGAAGGACTCAATACCAAACATTGTTTTGTTATCCCCATACATGGTGATTTATAGTATCCCGAAATGTAAGAAGCCTCATACCACTGGAAAATAACTTATTCTACCATCTGCTGTAGATATTATTGAATATTATGGTTAAGTTTGCTGGGAAACTGCTTTCATAAGTGCCTTTTGTTCAATAATACAATCAAATTGCAGAATATAGAACTGAATGATCAGTTAATAGAAAACAATAACGAAAAAAAAAAAAAAAAAAAGGAAAAAGGAATTCGAGCTGCTGTTAGATAAGGCTAGTGTAGTTCAGACAGTAATGTCATTCCAAAAGACATTTTCTTTTGTTGAAATATTACCGCTGGTACCAAGGTCCAGATTTATTTAAGATCCTTGAAACTTTTACATATTAAAATACCTCAATTAAATTAAGTATTTTATTCTCTTTACTTATGGTAATCGTTCCGTGTCCAGATGTAAACAAGCATTGATTCAAAGCAAGGCTCATGATGCACTTTGAACTCATTGTATTACTCACAGAAAAGCGCCTGTGTCAAAGTATTTGAATTATGCAGTGAGACAGGTCTTAGGATGCACCGTGTATCAAATAAAAAACCCACAAAATTCGCCCATTGAAGGCAAGGTTTTTCAGAAAATTGAGCCTATTGTTATACTATAGAAGTGCACTATGACTCTCTCATAGTAAGGTTTTATGCACATTTGAAGTGGAACAAGGGTATTATATCTATCTTAAGGAAGGATTTAAAGATATTAAAAATTTAACCGATACCGACTCTTTAACGAAACTAGCATTCTTACACTAAGTTTTGAAAAACTGAATGCCCTTACAGGAAAACTGTATAAGCACCTTTAAGTCGACAAAAAAAAAAAAAAAAAAAAAAAAAAATCGGTTTTTCTAAACGAACTACTATGAAGATGAAACATGAATGAAGGTTCTAGCAAGGATTCCCAGAAGCCTTATGGTACCAAGGATTACTTCAGATTGATGCAGTTTTTGACCTCGGATTGAGTTGACTATTTCAAGATATGAACTTCATTTTTGAAAGATACTTATTATTCCATTTTCGAAAGATACTTCTTACTTCATTTTCGAAAGATACTTCTTACTTCATTTTCGAAAGAAACTTCTTACTTCATTTTCGAAACAAACTACTTACTTCATTTTCGAAAGAAACTACTTACTTCATTTTCGAAAGAAACTACTTACTTCATTTTCGAAAGAAACTTCTTACTTCATTTTCGAAAGAAACTTCTTACTTCATTTTCGAAAGAAACTTCTTACTTCATTTTCGAAAGAAACTTCTTACTTCATTTTCGAAAGAAACTTCTTACTTCATTTTCGAAAGAAACTTCTTACTTCATTTTCGAAAGAAACTTCTTACTTCATTTTCGAAAGAAACTTCTTACTTCATTTTCGAAAGAAACTTCTTACTTCATTTTCGAAAGAAACTTCTTACTTCATTTTCGAAAGAAACTTCTTACTTCATTTTCGAAAGAAACTTCTTACTTCATTTTCGAAAGAAACTTCTTACTTCATTTTCGAAAGAAACTTCTTACTTCATTTTCGAAAGAAACTTCTTACTTCATTTTCGAAAGAAACTTCTTACTTCATTTTCGAAAGAAACTTTACTTCATTTTCGAAAGAAACTTCTTACTTCATTTTCGAAAGAAACTTCTTACTTCATTTTCGAAAGAAACTTCTTACTTCATTTTCGAAAGAAACTTCTTACTTCATTTTCGAAAGAAACTTCTTACTTCATTTTCGAAAGAAAATTGAGCTTTCTTGATTTAATGTAGGACTTCAAGGAAAAAACATTAGTTCAAATAGATGACCACAAAACGGAAAAAGTTTGGCGACCACGAGATAATTTAGATACATCAAAATGTATTTTTTATTACCAGTTCACTTTTTTGTTGTTTTTACAAAACTTCCAATTAAAAACGTTTCAAACCTCAGTAATACGCCTTTAAGAATGTGGAACGGAATCTTATTTTAAACGGTTTTCCATATTTTCATTTATGTGAAATTTTCGTGGAATCAATTGTCTAAAATCAATGAAGATTTGCTATAGATAGAAGTAATCTATTTAAACAATAGGAAAGCATTGTATGTTCAAGTGTCCTTAATGGGAATATTTTAAACATATTGAATGTTTGAAGGCCATAACGTGTCTAGTATTAAGTTTTCAGTATTTTTATAATCTATAAACTTAAATCTAGAGATACAAGTGTAGAATTATTTTTTAAAAATATTTTCTGAATGTCTTAAGCTGAATACAATTTTCGCTGAGGAACGGAACAAAACCAAATTTTTACTGAAAAACACTTGTTGAATCATGTGTACTTAAACAAGCATAATTTTATTAACTGATATCCAACAAAATATTAAGTGTTCCTTTCTTTTTAACTCAAAATATGAAGTCAGCATTCGAAGTGTCCGAATACTTACGCAATTTTTTTTTCAGCAATTATTAGTATACATTTAATTACCATTTTTTTCCAGTATATTGTTTTAGTTGAGTATTAAACATTTTCAATGTTTTATGAGACATAATTTTATTTGAGTATTAAGTAGTCTATGATAAAAGTTTGAAACCGATTTCACAACATTATAAGTACGTGTAAAATACAAAACTCGAAATGTACGAAAACACTCGAACATTTGTAAACACACTGTAGTATTTTATTTGAATCTTCAATATTATTATTTCTATTTATTTGAATCTTCTTCAAGCATAATACTTTTCAAGTCGCAAATAGAATTTGAATTAGGAATGCTATTGCAAATTTTGCTATGTTAAATTCGTTCAGAAAATGATTAAAGAATGAATGTAGGTAAAAAAAGTAATTTATAATCGTTTGGTATAAAACTTACTCTATAGTTCTTACTAATACTAGTTACCTCATAGTTATATTATAATACACCAGTATTAAAATAATCTAACCAAATTTAATTTCAGGTTGTATCATTTTCATTGAATTTATCCTTTTAAATATTGTTTATCTCAATATATCTTTCACTATGAAATAATATATTTATTACAAGCTAATGCATAAGCAGGTTTCTGTGTGTAAATATATTTTCTTGAAAAAACTTTTTTTAGGCACGAATATTAACGAATTGAAAAAAAGTGTCTGTCTCGGTACAAAAATAGTGACAAAATATTAAAGACATCAAATAAATGCTAATTTTCTGTGTAGAGGTATTTGACACTCTTATAATCACGAAAAGAACTGAGGCCTTATTTATAAATGAAAATCATTACAAATGTTATCTAACCCCCTGGTGAACAGTGTATTGTAAGATCCAGTTTTTATAATAGTCCATTGTAATAAAAAGAAATATGAAATTGATTTCATCTTTGATGTTTAGAAAAGTGCAACAGTAAATGTTGTTGCCCTTATTTCTGAAGTTGTTTGTTAATCGAAAATTTTGCTCTATTTTTTACCACTTTTGATACAAAACATTATTTAAATGGAGTTTACATTGTGGATCAAACAGTTCCTTCGGAGTTATAGGAATTAAAGAACAAGATGTCACATTAATGACCACATTTTAAATTGATCTGTGAACAGCATTCATTATTGAAATGAGACCTATTTTTTTCCCCCTGGATTCATTTCACTGAACATTCCCGTCGAATTCACTAAATTTTTTTTCCATATTTACGTATTTCAAATATTTGATTTCATTAATTTTTAATTTCTCCTTTAATTTAAAACTATTCTTAATCAGCAACTGATTGGATTGTCACTCTAGAACTATCAGCAAAAGGTAAGCAATTTATTTTATTGCAATATTCCTTTTAGCCTTTTTGTAAATTTATTTTCACAATTTATTTTAATAATTTAATTGATTCAAAGGTAAATTTCAATTATTTTTCAAGTCTTCCCATTATTATTTATAATAATCTTTGAAAGCTGTAGTGCGTTCGAATCAACTCAACTCATTCATGAAGTGTTGATAAGATATTGTTTTTGAGGAATTATTCTGTTTCTGGCAACAAAATATAACACCGCCAAACTATTTTCTAGGTTGGAATACTTTGACTTGCTAAAGAGTTGCAGTATTAAGTTAAATTTAAAATCTTTATAGCTTTGATGCAACTCGACGTAGTTAAACATATATTTTTAAAAATCATTAACTTCAAAGTTATTTAATTCATCTTGAAGCAGCACATAGCATTTGTTTTTTAACTGCATGTGAAATAAATTTAATATGCCTATAAAGGTATATTTTGATTTTTTATATTTATGGTCGTCATTTAGGGCTCATTAAACTAAGTTTAATTTTACTTAGATGGTGAAAAAATGGTAAGTTATTCATCTGGAATTGCGTGTTATATTCTGCTTATTCTAAATCAACTTTTATGGATATTTTATTGCAATAAAAGTTTTCTGTGATTTACATTAGAAACTTAGTCATGATCAGTAGATTCCTTTAATATTTTTCATTGTTCCTAGAGTTAACACTAAATAATTTAAAATGATTAAGTGTTTGTTTAATCCTGTTTAAGAGATTTTAAAATCACTTTATATTTGTTAGTTGCAATTGCTAGAAACTTAAATGCATTAAAAGTAGATTTAAACATTGAAAATTTCTGTCTATAATTTTTTGGTTTGAATTTTAAATATCAAACAAATATTTGTTTTCAGTTATATTCAATAATGCACCATTTTCTATTCAAAGTTTTTCTCTGTATTAAAAATAGTAATTAATTAGATTTTAAATTTAAAACAAAATATATATTTTATATCAAAATTTATGTTTCTTTTACCGTTTTGGCTTCATTTAAAAAAGTTTCTAGAACAATTCCAGTACGAAACATACCTTTCAAAAGGTTAACCCTAAATAATGCATTGTATTTTTTTTTGTTTTTTTATTGTAATTGTTGCAAATAAAGAGTTTCAAGATAACTGTAGTTAAATATTAATAGCTGAATATTTGTAGATAAATAGATAAATATTTCTAGCTGTGGATGGATTCTAAAGTCATATAACCATCTTTATTGTAAATAATTACTGATCTTAAGATACCATAATGTTCGATAAAACTTGCTTCCTATTTTTTGTTACTGCTATCAAAAATACAAGTTGAATTAATCTTTTATATATTTATACTTTCTTTTTAATTATTTTTAACATAAATTATTTGATTTTGATTTTGGGACTTATAATTTTAAAAAATTTTGAATCTAAAGTTTTGCAAATATATAATTTTTATCTTGTAATTATTTGTCAATAGGAATCAGACTTACACATACTTATGAAAGGTAGAATTTATAAGAGAATTTACATTACATATATTCAAATTTAAAATATTTCTTAATGTACCACTTCATTTAAACTTTTATGCTACAAGATTTGATCTTGATCAATATGAACTTTCAATAGGTTAGTTTTTATCAAAAACGTAATGTTAAGATTTTATTTTGAAGAAACTTTGTGTAGTTCACACTTTATTAAAATATGAGTTTGCATTTCCTAAATAAAGGATTCTTAATTAAATATTAAAGAACTGCACTAAAAATATCTTATGTTATGTCACATAATAAGAATTTTTTAGTTGTTATTTTAAAGTTAAACATTTTATGTGAAAACTAAAATATCAAAGTAGAATTAAATGCACTTAAATTTGGGTAAATTACAATTAAATTTATCAGCTAAGTTCACTAAAGCTGCAGTAATACTTAGTATTATTTTAAGTATTATTATTATCAAGTGAAAACTAAAAATTAGACATTAGTTTATTTTGGTTTTATGAAAAAATTAGTATTTAGCAATTGCAGTTGCATAATATATATATATATTATATGAAATAATGTTCATATTGTGTATAGTAAATTATGTCTTTTGATGAAAAATGGAAGCATATATGTGTATAATTTTGAATTTATAATTAGAACTAATTCAAAGAAATTTCTTTTTTAAGTTTGATGAAATTTCAGTCTTGGATTGGAATTTGTAAGTTAAGACAAAATGTATTGTCTAAATTAAAAAGTAGATCTTTTATTGTTGGAATTTTGGATATTTTGTTAATATTACATTTACTTTCCAAATAATTTTCCTAAATTTTTATTCATAATATTAATTATGTGAGCTAATATTTACCTGCATGATTGGAAAATTTGTAGCTTACAAAAATGATAAACCAAACTTTCTTTTTGTGTTATAAGATTTCTTTTGCATTTCATTTTAAATAGTAAAGTTGCTAATTGGATAATGAATACATATGAAATTTATAAAATTGTTAAAGTTTTTATGAAAAAACCTCAATTATTTCAATTTAAATAATATTCTCTTTTTTTGCACAGAATGTCGTTGTTAAAATTGAGATTGGGCATAATGCCATTGAAAAAGATCGTCCCACGAAAGAGGGCTATACGCATACTTGGAGTGTGTTTGTTCGTGGCCTTAATGGAAGTAGTATAGAACATTTCATCGAGAAAGTAGTATTTCATCTACATGATAGTTTTCCAAAACCTAAGCGGGGTGAGTAGACATTTCTTTATTTTTTAAACCTTAGTTTTTTAATATTTTATAGTCATGTTAATTTTTCTTCATAATATTTATTAATTTTGTTCTTCCAACTTTAAAAATGTAATGTTTTTTTTATTTGCATGAAACAAAAAGCCAAAAATATTTTATATGTGTTAAATGCATTTTGGAATTTTTGATGGTTGAGGTGGGGCGACATTTTGTTTGCAACTAGGAAATATTTTCTTTTGTGATGTTAAAATAATTTTAAACTTGGGTGTTTTCTTGCTCTTTTTAAATTATCTTTATTAATATTACTTCTTATTGATGCAATTATGTATAAATCTAGAAATTTTATTTTTCTATTCGGTTTAATGGTAAATAATACTGGATAATTTTCAAAAGAAAAAAGTGTTTATTATTGTACACATTTAACCATTAAAATATTCTCCTTCCTTTTTTCTATGACATTTAACCATCTTTTGGTCAACTTTTTGATTCCATCTTGGATGAACTTTTAGTTTTACTACAAAATTCTCTGATAATTTCTGATCTGTTTATTATTGAAATTTTTGATATCAAGGAAGTGTCTGAGACCTAAACAGATAATAATGTGATGTGGCTGTGGCCGGATTATTCAGTGGAGCAAGTAAAATTTCCTATTGAAATTAATCTTCTTTTGAATTGAATTGGAAGAAGTTATATCAGACCAGAAGTTATCTTGTTGAAGAATCATGCCCATTCTATTTAGTAATGCAGATCATTTAATGAGTAAAACCTACTTTAAATTGTCAAGTTGTCAACAGTAGATGCCTGAGATGATATTTGGGTTATCAAACAGTTTAATATAAACAGCCTTTTTCTTTTTCATATTGCACCAAATGTAAAGTAAAACCTTCTTTGTATGCAATCCTGGTTTTGCGGTAGGAATAGATTTTCCTTTTCTGCTTAATCATTATTTTTCTTAAGTAATATTTGCATAAATCATACACTTTTTCTCTCCATCCATCTCGTCCACTTTTCATCTTTATTATATGCTTTAAAAAGTGGTTGATTTCATTTCTTGTAACTAGTGATATGCAAACATTTGCCCATTGTTTTTAGTTATAAGCTTATGTGGAACCCAAACACCAGCTCGAAAAAACTTTTTTAGTTTTAGATGTCCCGCTACTGTTTGTCCACAATGGCATCTACCAGTTTTCTATTTGTTATATGGGGTATTTATTTTACAAGTGTTTTCAAATCATCATTGTCAACTTGCATTGTCTAAACTTTTTCTGTTCATCTTCAAGACTAAGATTCTCTTCCTGGAACTTTTTAAATCATAATTGAACTTGACTTTCACTTGTTGATGCTGGATGCACAAATAAATCTTTCAAGTTACTTCAGTAGTATTTCCATGGAGCCTAAACTTAAAAAGTTCAAAAGAATAATTAAAGTAAATAAATAAAAAGGAAATTCTATTAAATGGAATAATTATAAAATATGCAAAAGTCACAGTATTTATACACTTTAACAATAAAATTAGTAATATTTTTAAAGTAAAATTATTAAAGAGGATAATTTTGTTTTCAATTATTTTAATCAGAACACCAATAACACCTGAAACTTTTATTTGCTATTGTTATTAAATTGTTACTGTTAAAGTAAAATTTTCTAGAAATCTAACATGCAAAACAACTGTTCATTAATTGCTATTAATGCCTTGTATTTTGCATTGTATTTGTTATTGTATTTTCAATAATTATTAATGTCATTAAAATAAAAGTGGAAATCCAGGAATCTCGTACAAATAAATACAGCGGAAAAAATTGGAATTTGTATGATATTGTGAAGTTTAAAAAAACTACAAAGTGACTCCTCAAAATTAAAAAAAATTCTAAATTTAAATTCAATTTTTCAAAAATTAATTAAAAAAATATAGTTAAATTTCAGTTTTTAATAGAAAACTTGGTCTTTCAACTGATATTTCATATCAAATGAAAAATCAAATCAAACGCAAATTCATGACAATATACCACTTTATTTTAATTAAGAGTTATAATAATTTAAATTTAGAATAGGATGATTTGAGGTTATTTTTAGAAACTTTACATACTGTGTATTTTTTAACTTAATGTACATTTTTAAATAAAATTTGTTATTCAGCTAGTGCTATTTGTGTTAAATTTGATCAAATATAAGATGATACATTTAAATTGGTGTGTTGATTTGATAATCAGTTTACATCGTTGCCAATTATCATCTTTGTTAACATAAATGTATTGTGTCTTGCACATATAATCGAGCATTGTTCGATTTCAGAAAATAAACAAGAGCTTTAAGTTCATGTCTATTTAAGACAGTACCTTCACTTTCTTCAGCTCTAGTGTCCAATTAAATAGTTTTTTTTTTTGTTAGATGGTATTGAAAATTTAACAATTTAAAACCAGAGTGAAGTTAAAGCAAAATATTCTTTCCTATAAGTATTTTCTTCTCCCAAATTAGTCCTTAGTTATCAAATTTTGAAGCCTTGGAATACTTGTGGAAAAAGTGAACTTGACTGTTTCCTTATTCATCCACTTTCCATTATCAACCAAAAATACCTATCTCCCGTTTGGTAAAAACAAAAAGTTTACAAATTTCTTAAAACCTAAACTGATTGCTAATAACCTAAACTGCACCTAACTGCTATTTGACAGGGACATTTTTATTGATAAAATCACAAAGCAAATTTTTTTATTTTTAAACAAAATTTTAGATAGTTGCAATTTATCAGTTAGTATGATTGATTTATTTTACATCTGCCTGTCTATGGTCATTACGACAGCTTGAAAAATAACTTCAACCATAAAAAATTCGCCAACCACAAAAAGTTCCCAAA
The DNA here is from genome assembly GCA_021605075.1 of Caerostris darwini. Taxonomy (NCBI): domain Eukaryota; kingdom Metazoa; phylum Arthropoda; class Arachnida; order Araneae; family Araneidae; genus Caerostris; species Caerostris darwini. The sequence continues at coordinate 257,105 of BPLQ01000006.1, read as the reverse complement.
TTGTTATAAAACCTAATTAGTTAGCTTCATGTTGTATCTTCTTATCATTTTTTAGTAGCTTTGATTGTTGAAATAAAACAGATTTATTAAACAATCTATGAATAGCAGTATTGAAATTCAAAATATTATTTATACTTTCATTTAATCATTTACCTTAAATGAGTAGTTTTGTAGTAAAAATTTGAAATAGTTTCCTGTTTTTAAGAATTTTTTTGATGTATAATCATGAAGTTCTTTCTGAAATATTAAAAGATCAAATTAGAAATTGTTTAATTCATAATTTGATGGTAGCTAATCACATTGTTGCATAAATGTTAAATCATAATTTTCAAAAAAAATCTAATCTGTCAAAAAAATTAATTCTTAATAATTTTGAAATTTATGGTGATTAATGTGTGCATTAAATAAACTTTCTTTTTCTTTAAATTTCATGTGGTTATTAACATGATTAAATTTTTATTTTTAAGCTATGTTATGTCCCACAGTCTAAGAATCGTTGATGTTAGAGAACTTTTCACTAAACAAAGAAGCATAATTTGTTTAGTGATAGATAAATTTTTCATTTTAAAAACTTTATTTTTTTACTTTAATTTTATTTTCTTGATGACATGTGCCTCATTTAAAAAATATTTTCTATCTATTAACAAATTTAGTTTAAATTAAAAAAAAAAAAACAATTGTTGCAAACCAAATTCATCAGTCGTGTATGTGTGTCACATACATGATCATTAAAATAATAAATAATCTTAAATAATTTTAAATAAGCAGTCTTTGGTGTTACATAAATATAAGAAACTTCTTCTCCATTCCAAATGGCAAACATGAAATGTAAAAGTTGTAGTTGTAATAAACCCATTCAATTTTGAAAAACATTTAAAAATCTGTAGGTACTTTCTAGAACTTAAATTTCTAACTTTTGATATTTTGTTTGGTGTCTAAAGACACCACAGAAGTGAGAAGAAACACTAATGTTAAATCTGCTTTTAATTATTTTTAAAAACTCTTTCACTATTATAAACTATGAATGGATAGATGTGTATCATGGATGTTCCTTGTCTATGCTAATTCATAATAATTTGGAATAAAAAAACGTTTAGAATAGTGTAATTTTGGGTTATTATTTTTATTATCTGAAATTATTAGGTTGTTCCATATTAATTAAATTTTTGTGTACACAGTTTTTAAAAGATTGCAATCATAAGTTGTTTGAACATATTTAATCAAATTATGCTCCATCTCCATTAATGTACTTCTGATATCAATTATAAAGCATTTTTATGTCAATTTCAAAGGACATCTTTAATTTAGAGTTAATAAATTCAGTAAAGGTTGTTTTGCAACTAATTTTTTCCCTTGTAAATATTTTGAATTTTGTCAAAGTGTGAATTTGTAGGTTATGATTATTTTTTCATGTCCTTTATTCGGCCATGATTGGATAATTCGATTTAAAGCAGCCAATTTGTGAACTTAAATCTATATATAATATACTAACCATATGCATCCACACAAACATATACTCATTTGCTTAATTCATGCTGAGGGAAATGCTTATAAATACATACATATTTAATTATACATTGTAGCCAAGAGTGTACACATAATCACACTTATTGAAAAAAAAAATACTGATTAATTAATGCATTTTTAAGCATACATGCTTATCCATAGTACATCGCTACTCGTATGGATATACATATTTAGACATACACATGCATATACATCTTTATAAACATACATAAGTAATAACATATAAATAAATTCCTGATATGAATGTATAAATCTAAAAAGGAGACGAAAACAATGGGAGAGTGGACATTCTGTACATATTTTGAGTAATCTTAACCTATAGCCAATTTTGAACCTGTGTCTTTTGTGTTCTTTATTTATGAAAGTTTCTTTCCTTTCCCATTGCAGTTATCAAAGCACCACCTTACATGGTCAGCGAAAGTGGGTATGCTGGCTTTTTAATGCCCATTGATGTCTATTTCCGAACTAAAGAAGAACCAAAGAAAGTTAGCTATAACTATGATTTGTATCTTGCTGTTGGGGAGAATGTTAATAACTTCCGTTTGGAAAAATTAACGTTCCAAAATCCAGTTGAAGACTTCCGCAAGAAACTTCTACTTGCTGGAGGAGTAAGTTCATATTTAAATTTTCACATAAAAAAAATTTGAGATGCTAATTGAATTTTGGTTGCTTTATTACTCTTTAACCCTTCATAATGCATTAAATACTACAAATTTTCATAAGTGAGAAAAGAGGGCCTATTTTGTTGAAATTGATGACATTCATAGATGTGAAAAGAAAATTATTTTATGTGAGTGTCATTCAAAAGATAGTATACAAGACATTAAAAAGACATTAGCATTATAGAAAAGCTTAAATAAAAAAAAATAAAAAAATAGACAATGGCTTTCAATAAATGGTTACAATTTATTGAAAGAATTTTTTACATCTGAGATTTTTTGAGTATTGAAGTCATTTTCTGAAGAAAAATTCTTTAAAAATTTATTAGATGATTTAAAAAAAACTTTTTTGTTTTAGAATTTTATATGTGTAAAGGGTAATTTAAATGCTGTTTTTGAGTATGCACTGATGTTTTACAATTGGGGTATTTATTAAGAAAAAAAAAAAAATAATCCATGATTTTTTTAAAATAAATGTAAACAAACTTTAAAGAAACTAATTATAAGGTTTCTTGTAAAATCATGCATTTTATTTGATATATATGCATAAAGACTTCAGAATGACCATTAGTAAAATAATACATTTTAAAATGGGGAAAAAGCGATTTTTAAATAATTTTGTTATCTATTCAATATGAACATGTATAATTAATAAATAGATTAAAATACACATAACTTGAATGAAAGTAGAATGAAAAGGTTGATACTAAGGAAATCTGACATATAATTTATTATTAGCTAGATAGAATTGAAATGCAATTTATTTTAAATACTTATTTGAGGACTCAAATCTTCCATAGATGACTCGTAATATTTTTCACATTGATGAGAGAACAATTAGATTACCAATACAATGAGACCATATTATTTTTACTATTATATAGTAATGAAGTTGAATTATTTATCCTATTTCCTAATGAAAAAAATTATCAAAATCTGATCAGCAGCCCATATGAAAGTATCCAAATAAGATAAATTATTACAAATTATAAAAAATTGTTTTCTTATATTTAAATATTAAAATAAAAATTTTAAAGAGCCCAGTAGAAAAAAAATTTGTAAAATATAAATTTAAAAGTTTTTTTTATAATTGTTTAATTTTTTTTATAAAGTCTTGAGTAACATGAATATATTTAATTTTTAATTTTCTTGAAAAAACAATTATTCCACACAATATTTTAGCAACTGAAAATTGTGTTATATTTAAAAATAAAGAAAACTATTTTATTGAATATTTTAATCAATTGTTAAAAAATAAATCAAACAGAAAAAATGTTATAAAAATGTTTTTTAATTAATAAGTCATATAAATTAAATGTTATTTATAAGAAGGTATAAGAAAATTTAGATTTCTGATAATGTACATTGATATGTTATGTAATTACAAGTATTTTATGTGAAATATAATTATAAAAATTCATTTTATATTTTTTGTTTCGTAATGCATAAATTCTTTTATATAAGTTACATATAGATAATCTAGGTAGAAATCCTTTTATTATATTAAAAAAAAAAAAAAAAAAAAAATTGTGAATATATTTATAGTTTAATTAATAATTTATTTATGTACCTAACACTTAATAAAAACAATATTTATAATTTTAAAAATATGAAATATTATGAGCCATGTTAGGTGGTATATTATTTGTACATTAAACAGTTAAAATTGGAGGATTTAATATTTTAGCATTAATAATAAAATTCTCTTAAAAATTTAAAAAAAAAAAAAAAAAAAAAAAAAAAAAAAATGGAATTTGAGTGTTTCCGAAATAAATGCTGTTTGTGTGAGGATAACATTTATTTTATCTTTGACATAAGTATAGTTAAATTATGTTAAGTAAAAAAAAAATTTGTGCAATTTTTTTTGAAAAAACTTTGAGGCATTTGATTTAATATGTGAAAATTCCTTAAAAAAATATTTCAAGTGAAATGGAAAATGTATTAAGTTCATTTGCCTTTTAGTTTTCATTAAACCTAATTAATTTTTTTTACTTATATTAAGCTGTATTTGGTTAAGTTCAATATTTATATTATTTTATTTAATATTTTTATTAGTTTATAATATTATATTTATTATTATTTTTATTATATTATAATATAATTTTAACATTTTCTTAGGATTATGTGGAAGCAGCAAGAAAAAAGAAACGCAAAGTAATCTTTTAAAAATTTAAATAACTTAACAAAAAAATTTAAATAACCTTTAAATAACAATTTTTTTCTATGAATTTTTCTGTTTTTTTTTTTTTTTTAATTTTAATCTTTCTTTTTTTTTTTTTTTTTTTAATTTTAATTTTTCTTTTTTTTTTTTTTAATTTTTTTTTTTTTTTTTTTTTTTTTTAATTTTAATTTTTTTTTTTTTTTAATTTTAATTTTTCTTTTTTTTTTTTTAATTTTTAATTTTTTTTTTTTTTTCTTTTAATTTTCATAATTTTTAACTTGTCTTATTTTCAGACGCTCTCTAATTTAAAAAAAATTTAATATTTGATTAATTTTCTTGTAAATTTATTTAAACAGTTAAAATTAGATATAGATCCTGTTTTCGTTAAATTTGCTTCCATAACTAAATGAAAGTATAAAACCTATTTGGTTTTCATCTATATCAATGTTTTATTCTGTTCAACATATATTATAAATAAATAATAATAAATAAATAAAATAAAAACCTCTGTAAAAGGTTTTTATTTAAATAAATAAAATAAAAACCTCTGTCATTCTGAAAATAGAATTCTGTTGGTATAGTGGTTTGTTTTGCATCTTTAAATAAAGATGACGTCTAATCTGGGGCCTTATATGACCGAGTGACTAGCATTCTGGCTCTCAGTACCACAGGTTTTCAGATTTGAGTCCTGGTGGTGCCTTAGATGTTTATAATGATTTAATATCTATTTTAAACCACAGGTCTGAGTCTAATATGTCTATAGGGTGTAAGGCTGATAACTCTACCCCGTAAAAAAGGAAACATCTTGTGCTTTGGAATCTACCAGTAAGAAGGTCTTGGCCCACCATGGGTCTGTCGTCCCATTGAAGGTCTAATCTGCATTTCACTTAAGATAATCCAAATAGGACAAACTATTAATTGAAATGTTAATTTATAAAAGTTAATTATTTTAGTTTAATTTTATTTATTCACATTTCTGCTTTTTGATTCTCATCTCTGGACCAAACAAATTTGAAAAATACGAATATTTTTTAATTGAGCATTTGTTAGATGATGTGGATGTATACTTTTGTTGTGTACTTATGGGGAAAACCTTTGTCAAACAATAATTTAAGTAGTTCTAAATATTTTTTATTCTAACTTGCATTGTATTATTTAAACTCGTTTTTTTCTTTTCCAAATTAAAAAAAAAAAAAATTTGTATAAAATATGAAGTCTATATTACAAGTTATAAAAAAAAATCCGATAAATTTTGATATTAGCCATCAATTTAAATGTTTTTTCTTTGGGTAATAAATTGACAATTAGTTCTGTGATTTGATCATTCATTGTAATGAAAGTCGTATCTTTAACGAAATTTGATAAAACTTTTAATTGGTCAAATGTAAGTCTTTTTAGAACTTTATTGGAGCCATAAAATGATTCAAAGTCACTTAAAAGGAATATCAGTATCTTTGAGACATATGAGTAGGATTAAGAATTCTAAACATGAATTAAAAAAAAATATATGAAGTTGGAATTGACAGGTGCAGTACCTCAATATGATGGTTTCTGAAATTAATATGCAAACACAGGAAAGTATGGTTAAGTCTTTCAATGTAAGTCAAGTTATAAGCTATCAATTAAAATCACACCTTAAAGGGAAAATTCACACTGCCTTCTCACTTGTATGGTAATCTTCTAAGTGATAAGGTTATACTTGTGAGAAGGCAGCATTCATGGTTGTCTTCAAGCTTTTTCTAAGTGATAGATGACGAAAAAGTGGTAACTGATAAGGCTTTGATCTTTCTCTCAGATACACACTAAAAATGTAAAGATCAATACGTCACTATAGGTCAAAACAAGTATGACTTAATTTTTTCGTTGAAGGTCCATCCAAAAGATGTCATGGTCTGGATGGAATTGTGTTCCTGTATTCATTGTATTTTACATTAAACACTATTTGTGCATTTAGGAGCTAAAATCAATTTGAAATTAAATTCCAAAAATGTTTCAACAGACGACTTTGCCAATGTATCTAAATGGAGATAGGGTTTTATTAATTGAAACTTGGTGCTTTGGCATACTGCTAAAAAATACATTTAAATTCCTCAATGAGGAAAAAGGGCAATTCCTTATTGGCAGATGGCAAACAGTCCTGATGCTGTGCCATGTGATTATTTTTTGTGATGATATTTAAAAGAACTAAATAAAATAAAAAGTTTCTCAGCTGAAAGAGTTTAAAAAAAAAAAACTATTTCAGAAGGGAATAAAATCCCTAAAGAAATGATACTATGTGTATCAAAATCATGACCAAAGCAATATAGATAAATCTGCTATGCCAAAAGTTGTCATATTGAGGAACATTGTTAATTTTTTGCACTAGTATTAAAGAATACAAAGGCATCAAAAGTGGTGCCTAAAATTGTTCATTATCCTGCAGGTAAGTTATATTTCTTTTCCTCAATTTTTTTATTATACAAAACTTGGTTATTTATCAATTTGAAAGATGTAAATAGAAATACTGCTAAATGTTCTGAAATTCTGTTTCTCTGGTTTGGTCTTCATCTTATTAAAGCACAGTGCTGTTGAAACTTTTCAGTGGATCAAAAACATTGATTCCTTTACAATAAGATTAACAACTTATGTTTAAGATTCCTTTACAATAAGATTAGCAACTTATGTTTGAAGAAATTGTCACTTGAAGTGGCGTAACCTTGGGTCTTGTTGCTATATGCAATAAAACTCGTACAATTGTATTGAAATACTAGAGATTGACTTGTTTACCTATTTGGTAATCATCTTTATTATTCTTCATAGTTTATTTAATAGGAGGTGGGGGAAAAAAAAAAGGATTTTTAAAGAATAAATGCCAGATTTTTTTACCTATTGCATTTTTCCATATTTTATTCACATTTTTTTTCTTCAACATTTATTAACAATGGTGTCAGAGTGTATTTGTCTTAATTAATGGTATATTTATCTTAATTAGCAATGGTGTACTTGGCTATGCATTCCTTAGGTTTGAAGTTGACTTTCATGTAATAGAATTATTTTTATTTTGTATTATTATTATTATAATATATATACAATAATAATTTTTAAATTTTATAATTGGTTATCCAAGAAAAGCTATTATTAAATATGTGTGATTAAATGTCTTGTTTTTTTTTTAAATATAGAAAGCACAATCTTTTTTTGTTGTTGATGGCTTTAAATATTATAAATTGCAAATTTTAACACATCATTATTTAACTTATTTCAAAATGTTATGAATTAATTTTAAAACAGTTTCTTTACTGTTTTTTTCCCATTTATCCCTCATTCAGTGTGGCCAACTTATTTTGCCATAAAATATTTATACTTATCTTATTTTGGTTTTGAATTATAAAGTATTTTGTTCTAAATATATATGTTAAACAAAAAATAAGTCTGAAGTATCTTCTTTAAGTTGCATCATTCATTTTTTATAATGCACTTGGTTTATGATGGTTTGTACAAAACATTTACGCAATTCTTTTTGTGCAGCTAAAAATATCTTATCATAACTTTAGTTGTAAATAAGGAGATATGTTATCTTATGTTTTAAAAAAAATGGTGAAATGCAATGCTTATTGTAAGATAGATATTGCTGTTATCTCAACTTCTATTTTTCGAGCATTTCGCTGTATTTTCTCCTTTTAACAAGCAACTGATAAGAGAATGTTTCCTTTTATGTGAAATTGCAATTTTATGTGTGAATTCCAAACTGCATTTTGTAAATAGCAGTTCTACAAATATTTCCCTCTCTCCCCGATAGATGGCGGTCGCATGCATCTTATTTCTTGGTAGGTGACTACCGATTTTATGAAATTCATTTAGTATATTATCGTAATTTCTGACTATAATCGGCGTATTATACGTTAAAATATTTATAATTACTAGCTACGGATTGTCAGTTTTTTTTTCCTAGAAGTGATCAGTAAAATTTAATTATATTTTTATCTTAAGATAATAGATATCGTTGCAGTTCTAGTAATACAGTAAGAAAAATAATTTTGTCGGGGTTTTAATTACAGTAAAACTAATTTTTTAATAATTAAAACTTTGCATTGAATAATAACAAAAAAAAGAGTTGAAAAATTCCTTGGTAAGTTTTTAATTTTTTTTTTCAAAATTGCTTTGACTGTTATTGGCCCACTGTTGACGGACTAGTTATACAATCTAATGTATTTGCATCAATTAAAAAAAAAAAAATTTAAAACAGTAATAATTTTTTTAAATTAAAAATTAAAACATCTGTTAGGAAAAAAAAAAAAAAAAATCTGCTATGAAATGGAGATAGAAAAAGCAAAAGCTGCCGGTCCATTATTCAATGGTCCTAAAATTGAAGTTAAATAAATAAAATTTAAATTAAAAGGTTAACTAGATGTAGAAAGCAAGTAGTACGCCAACCGAATTCGGCATTGCTCGATTTTTATACGAATATTAGTTAATATTATACAAGCATATCCTTTTTGTTGACTTGATAACCGCTAGATGGCGCCACTTTCGAATAATTGTTTGCATTAGAACAGGGGTCTCCAAACTTTCCAGCCTTAGGGCCATTCTGTTTACTCCAGTAAGTATCAAGGGCCAAAACCGTTTTAATTTTTCTGCCACTATCTATAATTTCTGACCAGTCTGAGCTAGCATACGCTTGCTAACTACAAGCTATTGTCAGTGAAAAATCATAATAACATAAATCTCATTAGTATTTTTTTTGCAAGCGGATACCCCGCGGTGTCATTCGCGTTAATTTAGCTTTTCCGTTACTGAGAGAATATCAGGATAAAAATCATATGCTTGATTCAGGATATATACAGTCCAAACATACATATGCGATATTCTTTACCCCAATATAACTACCGAAGGTAGCCGCGGGATGTTTACTAGTTTATAATGTTAGTGGGATTCATTTCTATTATTTGTTAGTTGTTAAGCTTAAGTTAAAGTTTCTGCGTATTATGCTTCTCATTAATCTTTACCTAGCAAGTCGATAAAACCGAGTTATTATCATTCTGTGTTTTTTTATCCAATTTATATAGCAACAATAAGTTATTCGCTGTCGCGGGCCGGATGGATGACACTTGCGGGCTTAGTTTCGAGACCCCTGCATTAGAAGATTAATACAATATTTAAAAAAAAATAATAATAATAATTGTATATATGTATACATAAACTATTAAAATTAAAACTGTTATTGAATTTTAAAGATAGTCAGAAATTAAATGAAGACATCGTAGCTATAAAAATTTAAGATAAATTCCGAAGATAACAATTAAGATTTACAAAATTGATAACGATGCAAGTTTGATCTTAGGACCATCCAGCTGCTAAGTATTTACAAGTACTAAGTGTTATTCGCTTAGAGTACTAAGTATTATTCGCATAGGATATTTACCTTCCCACTAAATAACTAGTAGAGCAACAGTAAGAAGAGGTGCATTGTGCGTCGATTATACTTCACATTGGATTACAGGTAGGGAATCTCTATAGTACGTTGTCAATTACTGTTGCTGTTGTTCCTAAAGTCGTGTAAAGCTATGTCCAGACCCGAGAGCATTCAAACTAGGAGACGCACAAAAAATCCGATTATCTCGTGCCTTGAAGGCAGGGATATGGAGTCGGCTTGAGGATTTCCGACTCCTAAATCTGATTTTTTATACTGACTCCTAACTCTCAACTCTTACCTTAATTTTATGTACTAGGATCTGTGGATGGATTTAGGAAAATTTGTAAAAAATATCTCGCTAAGGGTGGAGGCCATTCCAGGAAGTGATCTGACTAGGTTTGATGAAATTGCCTTAACATTCAACTGTATTGTTTGTGAATAAATTTTTATGTATCAATGTGTTGCTGATAAATTTTTAAGTGTTTTTATTTTCTATAATTTATGTAAGGAAAACGCTTGACGTCATTTTCGTTATATTAACAATGGGATTTTGGTTTTTCTATCAGCACTAAAGCAGGTATTTGATTTTCCTTGAAGGGCTCCGTGGTGGGATCTCGGACCCGAATACTTTTTTTTTTCACTCTGACTTCTCTTTGTGTCCTAAATTCGCCATATCAAATTTATCGACTGTTCCTGATTTTGATAGAAACTTGGATATACCGTATTATGAATGGACATCTAAATTCGCGTCATTTAGAATTATTTCTGTCTCTAGCAAAGAATTTAATACTACTTTAAAATACAGAAAGGCTTTCATGTTGTAGATGGCTACCTTAAAACTGTGAAAAATTTAAAATTTGTTGTTGAAAACTGTTATTAATTATAACCAATATATAGAAGTATTTAATGTGTATTAACTTATTTCTCGCTTCATTACACCCCAAAGAGTGACTGAATGAGAACTTTGGATATATTTCAGCCGAAAGCCTAGTGAGATTGCTCGAGCGTTTTCGCAACGATACTTAGAATCATAAACTTTCATATTATTGAATATATATTTTATGCCAGTCAGACACTAATGTTCCCGTATAAAGGGCCTTTTCTAAATTGTAGGCGAACATAGTTGAATATGGCAGTTAAAGCAATGTTAATTCATCTTCAGTAGCGCAACAGCCCCATGTTGGGGCAAAAAGGTAATCTGCCTAATGGCAGATTTCGAGACGAGAGATGGTTTCTTTTTACGGGGCTGGATTGTCAGCCCAACGCTCAACAGCCATATTAGACCGTGACCTACTGTTTAAAGAGCATTCCAAGCCACTACAAACAACTGTGGCACCGCCGGGACTCGAACCCGAAACCTGTGGCAACGAGCACCATAGCTCTACTCACTCGGCCATCCGGCCCCAATGTTAATTACCAAAGTGAATTTTAAGAAATCTTGCTTTCAGTCTCATTTTAAATCAACACCAAAGATTCTTAAGCAAATTTGTTCGAAATATAAGTTAATACACACGAATTCCTTCTGTATGTTGATTTTTATTTCATTCATTATTAATTATAATAAACGAAACGTAGTTATAAGAACTAATGCAAAAGACAAAGATTATAGCTCAAAAAAAAAAAAAAAAAAAAAAAAAAAAAAAAATCTAGTATTTTCAAAGGTATTTTTCCTTTCTTTTATTTTACTTTAAAAAGAAAAATTTTCTTATTCGAACCTAATTTTGCCATTCCTCCGAATTCATGATAAAGGATACTCCATAAGGAAATCGACAAGATTTTCGTGCTATTTGTGAAATCCGGATGAGAGACACGTAAACATTCTGTCCCAATTGTGCAGTGACGTAATAGCCACAACACTGCGCATGCGTCACATGAAATTAAATAATCAAATCTGAATTTTTACGTGACATTACTCCTGATAAGGCACACAATTGTTCAGACTTTTTAATTATTTTGGGGTTATTTATAATTTTAATTCATTTCATAATTAATTTTCCTATTTTTTTAATTTTTAGCAAACGAATATTAGAAATATAATTTACTGGATGTTTTCTCTCCCCAATTCCTTTTGTTGTAAAATCCTGAAATCAAACGATTTATTTCAATAATATTATATAATTAAATCTATCTTCATTTATTTATGAATTTTTATTAGAATGCATTAATTATTTGTATTGTGTGAATGCAATGATCTTACTTCCTGAAGTTTTTTCTTCTGATTAAAAAACAAATATTTATTTTAAATTTCTATTATTTTAAGGATTTCTGAAGTATTAAAAATGACGAAATAGAATTTAATAAGAAAAAAAAAAATCACGATGCTTCCAAAAGAATCGTATGACTATCTCATATAAATTTCCACTATTTAAAAATATTTAGAATTTTTTTGTTTCATATTTTAGTGTAATTTTAATTTTTTTTTAATAAATTGAGTTTTGAAAATTCAAGAATTGTCGCTAATAGGACAATTATTAATAATTATTAATTTTCCGTATTAGTCATTAAAGGGAAACTTAAATTTGTACTATATTAACATTCTTATGATTTTCTAAATAAATTGAACAAATTAACTTTTTTAAAATTTTGTTTGTTTTTTATATTCATCATTTTTGAAAATAAGTCAATAAATACAAAACATATTTTAATTGCTGAAGTGTTCTTAATATCTAGAGATTTACTTTCTGTTTTATTATTGAACATTTTTGATCTCCAAACATGCTTAAAATATTACTAATTTTTATTTACAGAAAAAAAATAATATTGCCAATTACTGACTCACAAAAATAACCAGAAATTATGGTCTCATTAGAGATTAATTATTCCAACAAAATATTCGGAAAAGACAAATTCTATTTGGAACATTTTACGATAGTATCAAACGTTTTTTAATTAATTAAATTCGATGAATAATTAATCTTTCTGAAATGTTTTTAAAAATATCGGCTGCCAGAAGTTTGTTCTATTTTAAACATTAATGTTTTAATTTGTATGACGGCAAATCTGAAACAATTTAAAAAAAAAGAGCCATTTAATTTATTAACAGTTGAATTAGACAAAATATCTTTTACCAGATTTTCTCATTATTGTCATTATTTTCTCATTATTATCGATTAGAGATTATTCCACCAAAATATTCGAAAAAAGAGAAATTCTATTTGGAACATTTTACGAAATTATCAAACGTTTTTTAATTGATTATATTCGACGAATGATTGTTTAATCTTTCTGAAATGTTTTTTTTTTTTTTAAATATCGGCTGCCAGAAGTTTTTTTTCTATTTTAAGTATTTGTTTTAATTCTGGGTCTGAAACAATTAAAAAAAAAAAAAAGTGACATTTAATTTATTAACAGTTCAATTAAAGACTTCCAAGAGCAAAACGATTATAAAAAATATATTATAATTTAATAAATATAACTCTGCATTTTAATCCAGTTCCCAGAAGAAAAAAAAAATTTTCTTTTTCTTTTTTTTTTAAATAAGCTGATTATGCGATTATTAATAATAATAAAAAAAATGTATTCCACTTTTTACCTCATATGCAAACTATTCTTATCTGTACTGTCGTAGAGGAAATTCGGTTAAATATGTTTTCCTTATTTAGAACAAAAACTCGCATCCTGCCATTTATATGTATTTTTTTTTTTTTTATTCTGAAAGTGTCTTTGACCAGATTTTCTCTTTACTGTCGATATTTAATATGATAAGCGGATAGAAAAAGAGAAAAAAAAAAAAAAAAAATTATTCGAATGTTTTCCTATTAGTATGTTCGAAATAAAATATTTTGCCAAATGCCAAGAATATATATATTTTTCTTGAATATGGACTGAAACGTAACTGAGATGTGTAAAGTAAGACCAGAGGACGCCGACAAATTCTTATTTTTCTAATTAATTATTCGAAATTCCCTGCATCAATCTACTGACATAGTTCGAACTGCTTGTTTAACCTGCTTAAAAATTCAACACCCACCTCTCAATTATTCACCTAGATTCGCCAATTCTATTCCAGTTTCGTTTTGTGAAATTTATTTTATTAAATAATTTTATATTTTCTTTTGACGATTACGCTGGTTGACAATAATTTTGTTAAATGGATAACTGTAACCGTTTGTTTCTTTGCTGTTCTAAAGCCCAATATAGCCATAAAAATTGCACAATAATTTTGTTTATGTATGTACACACACACACTAATTATAATTAAAGTTCCACTTTCAAAATGCTGTAAAAAAAAGAAACACTCGTCACAATGAGTTCAAATTTGAACTGAAGATACTTGAAGGGAGAAACAGTATGACATCAAAAAAAGTTCCTATTTTTCCTGTCCAATTTGGTATGACTTTGCCGTGGTGGATGGGCTTTCCACTAACAGTGTCACAAGTATTGAATGACTTGCAAGTCATTTTTTTCGTCAAAAATTCGAATCAATCAAGCACATTGAACTCTACGGTTGGTTTAATGTGCAACTCATGCCAAATACGTTGTCATTTCGATTCAAAATATCAATGGCAGCCAAATTCACTTTTTTATGCCGCTTACGCCGCCATCTATTAATACACTTTTGGAACTTTTTTTGATGCCGGGCCGTTTTTTCCTTCAAGTATCTACAGTTAAAATTTGATTTCATTGTGACGAGTGTTTTTTTTTTTTTTTTTTTTTTTTTTTTTTACAGCATTTTGAAAGTGGGACTTTAATTATAATCACCCTGTATAACAGATTCAATTAAACGATTGATAAATACATAGATTGTGAGAATTTCATAGTGTAGGTGACAGCTGCTCCAATATCTCTAATATTGGTGACAGTTTCGTAAAAAAAAAAATTTCATTTTCACAGTCTGTATATGAAATTTGTTTTCATAAGTTTTAACTGCAGATGCCTCCGAACAGAAAAAGTTATTTTATGATCCACTATCCACTTGAAAAGAAAAAAAGACATGGTAAAGGTTTCTCTGTAATATTCTGGCCTTTTAAATCAAGATAAATATTTTCTAAATTTGGAAAAATAAATAGTTTAAATTCGGGAGAATTATCTGACTGAAAGAATGGATAAACCAATGCTGCAAAACCTTATTAATCATTTGATAGTGAGTGTTAGTACAATGCATTTTGAAACTTTGTTTATATTGTTGCTTTATCAACCTTCCTATCATCGTATTAATGCTAAATCTGTGTGTGAAAGAACACAATGACCTTATTCCTTTTATGTAACCGATAATCACGGGATTGTTTATTTTTGTTTCGATTTTTTGATACCAGATATAGTCTCGAGGGGGGAATAAAAAAAAAAAAAAAAAAAAATATATGTTCTTGTAAAAATTATTTTTAGTAGTTTGCTTTTATAATTATTATCTGAATGACAACGTCTATTTTTCGAAATCAATTTTTGACAGTTCTAACAAGAATACTTCATTTTTCAATTCCTTCTATTAGCTCACACTCTCCTTATATATATCTTGTTCAAATTTTCAATCGTTCATAAAATACTTTTTATTTATACACTCACGTTCGAATACATTTTTTTGAACTTGTAGTAACACTTGAGGTTAATAAAGTTTTTTTCAAATATTAATTCATTAATTAAATTTAATTAATTTTCGTTTTTTTTTTTTAGATTTAACTTGCATATATCTACCAATAGATGGCGTTAGATAAACTTTAAAAAAATGAAAATTATTTATAAAGGACCTTTTGCAATATAATGAAAAAAAGTAGGAATTTACTTTATAAAGATTTTTTTTTTGTTACTTGTTATAAAAATATTCATAATATATCAATAATTATTTCTATAAATTTACATATTTTTAAATAAATTAAAAATGTGTTTTACAATTCTTATTAATATTACTTAATGCATTATTTTGTGTATTTATTATTCTGTTCTTAGCTATTCAAGAAGTATTTTCCTAAAGCCATTTAACTTAATTTTTTTGAGACAAAATCGTTTGCTTATGTTTTATTTCGTTCCCCCCAGTGGAAATAAAAGCCGTCATTCACTTAGTTTTTATTTCATTTCAAGTAGATAATTCATTATATTCTTTTGCTTCATATAATAATCTTTCTGTGGGGCAGTCTTTTTTGTTTTAAATTGTAATAAGGGATAAAAAGGGATTTTAATTCTCAGACGGGGAAAAAATAGAGGCTGATAGGAATAAAAAAAACTTCCATAAAATATACTTTAATGAAGATAATGTCACTATGATGACACGGTAATAGCTAATTGGGTTTGAGACCCGTTTTTTATTCTTTCCTATCATGTTTGGAGAGAGGGGCTTATACATTTTCAAAAGATGCAGCTTGCTATTCCAATTTCTAAAATGCATTTTTATTTGATTCATTAGGCAAAAATAATTTGTGCATTGTTGTGCAAACTAGATTAGGTACATACAGCCAATTTATTTGAACGTGGATTGTTTAATAAAATAAACTCCCTGTCTTTTCCAAAAACAAGAGTTTTATCGATATCTGGAGCAAAAAAAAAAAAAAAAAAAATACAAAGAACATCACAGAGATAGCGCCAAGTTCTCTGAACTGACAAATAAACAGTACTTCAGCGAAAATCTTTCAAGGTTTCGCAGAAAACTTCTCGAAATTTAATGCTATATGTTAGGAATATTGGTGAAATCCTGGAAATTTATGCAAAATAAATATCCCCTTTCCCCCTCCCGATATAAAATTAAACTCTTACGCATTTTATTTATAGCTTTAAAAAAATTAAATATTTGATTAGAAATTGTGCTTTGCAATATTCAATTAACTTCCCATATTAAAGAAAAATCAAATATAAATTACTCAGCATAATTTATAACATATGTTTCCATTTTAACCGTTAGAAAATACTACCCAAAATTTCTATGAAAATAAACTAGTTGCTTTTTATATTCTTTCTGCTGTTCCGCTTTTTAACTTCGAAATTAATATTGCACTGTAAAAATAAATATTAAAAATTGGAAACAAATAACTTTTTATTATTTAAATTATTTATGTTAAGTTAAATAAAATATTAATATATTAAATCTGAAATAGAAAAAAAAAAAAATAGTACTATACTGTAAAAAAAAAGTATTAAAAATTGGAAGTATGAAATAATTAACATATTTTTATTTAGTTTAACTTTAGATTTAATATATTAAATTATTTACATAATATAAACTAGAAAAGTAACGAAACATTACAAACGAATAAATGCAGTCATTGGCTAATGTGGAATTAAGAAACTTGCCTTGCATAAAAAGCACATTTCCAAATGAAGATTTCCATCTATGTATAATTAGGATTATTTGATTTTATTAATTAATATTCGAATACTTACAAGCATTTATAGCGTATTCAAATTTTTCACATTCTAGAATAGGGATTGCATAAGTTGCGGCCTGTGACATCCATATATCAATTTTACTTTAAAAAGTCTTATGATATGTAAAATTTTGAAATATGACCAAGTTTAAAAAAAATATATATTTAAATAAATATTAGAAATATTGTATTTTTTTTTATTCACTGTTTTCTAATTTATTGCAAACTGTGATGTCTTTTATTTGTCGTTCTACGGTCATTTTGTGCACACTTTGGTCTAATCAGACCGGGATCTACAGTTTAACGTGGATTCCGAACCACTCGCAAACATTCATGCCGCCGCCAAGATTTGAACCTGAAGCCTGTGATACCAAAGGCCAGAGCGCTATCCACTTGGCCATCAGGCCGCTCACGAACTGTGATGGAACTTTTGCTTATTATACCTTACCTGGATGCAAGGTCTACTCGCGTGGGTTTTTATTACAATTATTATACAGTACCCTAACAGAAGAGCTTGGATTCGGTTAGCTTTCATTATATTCAATTAGCTGTTCAAAAAAGAATTTTTTTTCGACAATTCATTAGTATTTTATGGGATTGTTAAAAAATATTCCATTTAAGAAATAGACTTGACGGTACAGTTGTTGTTAATAGATAATGCATTAAAATGTGTTATATTTGGATCAACAATATACAGGGTGATTTGAAAGTCAGGACAAAATTGATAATTCGAAAGATAAAAAGATGTCGATTGCTATACGGAGGGCAATAGATAAAGCGGCGTCCAAATGAGTAGAATCGAGTCGACTCCGATGCAATCCGACTCCGAGGTTCTCCGCCTGACCGCCAGAAACAAGCCACGTTATCTCTGGCTGTGAGTGATAGCTGGTGGGAAATGGGGTCCGCGAGAATCCCTTTGACGTGCGGAAAAAACCGATTATGTTCGGAGCGGGGCTGAGACACAGCTATTGGTAAATCGTGTCCACGAGAATCTTTTTCATCATCACCACCAGTGGTGCAACAGCCCTATGGTGGGCCAAAACCGTCTGCCCACTGGCAGATTTTCGGGCAGGGGATGTTTTGGTTTTACGTAGTAGGGTTGTCAGCTTTACGCTCAACGCTCTACAGTCATATGAGAAGGGGACCTACGACTTAAAGTGGATTCCGAACAACTACAAACATCCATGGCACCGCCGGGACCAGAAAGAGTACTGGCACCAAGTACTAGAGCACTACCACTTGACCATCAGGCCCCCGAGAATCTGTTTGATAAGCGGAAAAAAACAGACTCTGGTCGGAGCGGGGTTGAAATACTTGACATACAAGGCGTTGAAAAGCTTATTTGTAATTGGCTAGCGAGTCTGACTTGATTATACTCTCGTCTCTAGGGTGGATAGGGCTTCAGCCAAAAATGAAACATCCCCCCCTTTTCAAATAAAAAAAAAAAAAAAAAAAAAAATTAGTTAGAATAATTCCATTTTTTACTAACAGGTGCAAGTGATTATCAAAATGTAGACTTTTGAACTTTGTTAATTCGAAAACCGTACGAAACGCTAAACCTTTTTTTTTTTTTTTTAAATCTAGATAAGCACTTCAAAATTTGTGTTTAATTTTTATTGCATTTATTTTTAACCCTCTGTGTATTAATTTTTCAAATAGTCCTGTAGTATAGTAAAGTTTCAACTGATTCATATATGCAAGGTAAATTAGTATAATATTTATATAGTGAATTATTATTTATATTATACGAGATCATTTTATTCGTTGTTTATATATCCTTTATTTATTTATTTTTTGCGATTCGTGGACTTCTGAAGTCTGTACATTCCTGTTCTAGGCCGTTAAAACATATATGAGCAATTTGTTTTTATCATATATTTTACTAGGTCCTTCCTAAATTGCCCCATCAATGTTGTTGCAGAGTACCCTTGCATAATAAACCGTTTAAAGTAAAACCAGATTATCGCCATCCGTACTATTGCGTCTTGGTGGCTAGACAGTGAAATGGGATTTGTACTCTTTCGTTTGAAACACTAGTTTTCATTTCTCTCTCTCTGAAACTAGTTTAGCTGGAAAAATTAAGTACTTTTGGAAAAGCGAATGTATATCTTACTAAGTAGTGAGGTTGTGGTTTTGTAAAATGTATGCGTAACCGACCTTTTTTGAATTTTTGATAAGTAATTGATTTTTGCAACATTTTATTAACTAAATAAAGTCGAAATCTGTTGATAACGCATAAAATGGCATGTTTTAACATCTATGTAAATAAAATTAATGTTTGTACATATATACTTGTATGTACGGTATTCCAATGTTAACTTAAAAACATCAGTTAGCTCTCTAATTTTTCATCTTTTAAGTTATTATTCTTTAACTTTGTGTTTAGCTAAATAATTATAAAGATATTCTTATTCATCATCATCAGTGGCGCAACAACCCCATAGTGGGCCAAGGCCGTGTAGTTACTGGCAGATTTCGAGACAGGAGGTGTTATCTTTTAACGGGATAAGGTTGTCAGTTCTACGCCCAACGCTCTACGATCAATTCAGACCGGGACCTACGGCTTAAAGTGAATTCCGAACCACTACAAACATCCATGGTACCGCAGGGATTCGAACCCGAAACCTGTGGCATCGAGGGCTAACTACTCGGCCATTCAGGCCTCATGCTCTTATCAGCTTTTTTTAATTAATCTAAAGCCTTTTTCTGCCATCCGGTGGCTTGAGTTAGAAATTTTCTTTAATGTAACGTCAATTGTTAAAAAAAAAAAAAAAAAAATTAAAATTATTTCAAATATTCAATTTTTGAAGTTTGTGATTGTAATATTTTTGTTTCTATCAAATATCTGTTTTGCAGGCTTATTTACAGTGTATTTTCTAAAAAAAATTTTATTCATAATTATTTCGTTACAATTCGTGAAACCGCAATTATTAAACATCATTATCAATGTTTTGAAATAACGATTGAGAGTTTCCCGTGCTTTCTTTGCACTTTTCTTTTTCTTTCTTTTTTTTTTTTTTTTCGATTAAAAATATCGATGTTTTTGTAACATCAATGTCATACACGCATCCGATTTTCATTCCCATGTTGCGTGTTTCCGGTGATAGTGAGGGAATACAACTAGCGAAGCCCGGCATCGATGTTGGCCAGATGAGAGACGAGGGAGAACATCGTTATCGATGTCCAACATCGAAATTCCGATTTCCAACATCGGAATAATCGGTTTTCAAAATTAGTATAACCCTTTCGGCGAATCCGAGCTGTCAATCGGACGATTGTGTTTCTGCTTCATTTGATTGATACATGTGCCTTTGGCGACGGCAACTTGGATGCATTTGGCGACTTCCAATATTCGGTATTTGTTCGTTGGCGCTTTTTCATAGGTATTACATGCCAAAAAATGCAGCTCTGCAAGTTTTCGTAAGCCAGAAATAAAAACTTAGTTTCACTGGTTTTTTTTACTTGTTTTTGGTTTTTATTTATATCATTGTATTTATGCAATTTATAATTTATTTAATGATGTATAATTTTCTCATATACTTAATACATAATGTATTTCATAAACAAAAATTTTTAGTTTTTTCCCGTTTAAATGGTAATTTTTCATTTAAGTCAAAATGACGAACAATTAGAAACTAATAAAAATGTAAGCACAACATTTTTAATCAACTTATTATTATTTTTTTTTGAAGTTAAATATCTAAAAGAATTTTTTATTTTTATCATATTAAGCGTAATTAAAAGTAATTTTAAAAATTAGATTTTATCCGCACCTATGTTTCTGAATAATAATTATATGCATGTTTTGTAGAATTCTAATTTTTTTTTGTGTGTGTATGCGTTTTAAATATTTGTACTTATAATATTGTCATCCCCCTAAGTATTCATTAATGTTATATAGTGATTTATTGTTGTTTGCTTTTTCAATAGGAAAAAAAATTTAAATAGTTCATAATATTTATTGTTAGTTTACTTTTAAAATATAGGCGAGGAGGCTTTAGATATAGATGATTCGCCTCTTTGTTTGCATTCTAATAAGGGCCTTAGTAATTCCTCTATCCTCAATATTTTCCCTTCATATTGTCAAATTTAATATGATTGATATATATAGGATGACTTTAAATTAACTTACAATTTTTAATTGAAATAGTTCGAGTTTTTGCAAATAGCACCACAAACGTTTTTTTTATTGTAAAGAACGTGGAAAAGGAGTTCAATAGACAAGGTTTTCAAAGTGACAACCTTCAGAAGTGATATAGTAGGGCAACCTAGTCACAAAGTTGTCAGTTACAAATTCAAGAGTTTCTTTTTTTAAAGCTTGCAAATGCGTCAGTTATGAACTTTTTGAGACATAAGATCTGTCAGCTCCTTGTGAACAAAATCTTACATATGACCTCAAAGATAGAAGTCACATGGATTCATGCCTGGTGAATATGGTGGCCAATGCAATGCACCACGATAACTGTTTTGGTATTTATAACCGATAACTCGGGTTCCAAACTCACTATTAATGGTGTCAGATACACTGCATGTTCTGTGAGGAGGGGTACCGTTCTGCAGGAATCAATATTCACCAGTGTTCATATCCAGATTACGAATTTGGGGATAAAACATCTGTCTCAGTATTACTTCTTACTTTATCCTCAGCATACCATATAAATACCGATTAACAAAATACGATCTTCAGTTGAATATAATACTTTGGGAGACATTTTGGTTTGGAACTGACTCGAAACAAATTACTTTTAGGACCTCTCTCGCCGCAAGCATTCATAACGTCATCTAGTTAGAAGTTATTTCAGTTAAAAATTGTAGGCTAATTAAAAATAAAATTAGGCAAATTACCCTGTATATTTCTAATATATTGTGCAAGAAAAGGGTAGTATTCCACTTCGAAGTTGTCCTGGGCAAATTAAACGGATGCACCTAATTATTTATTTTAAATAAAGTCTAAATTAGAAGTTTTGCAATGAAATATGCATAATGAAATGTAAAAAAAGAGATAATTTGTTTTGCAAAATGAAATAATGCATGCATTAAAGACAACAAAATAAAAGATCAAGTGACCAAAACTAAGCATAATTCATACTAGCAAATAACCATTTAAAAAAAAAAAAAAAAAACTATTTAAAAAAAATTTCGTGGTTGGTAGGGCTCAGACTACTATTTCGCTGTTTTCGATAATGAAACTTGGTTTTGAAACGTAGTTTTTAAATCTGTATAAAAGCGTTATATCGCGATATTTGAGGAATGATATATCGGTTTCAGAAAGTTGAACAGCAACCAGCCCTAGTTAGAGGGCTGAATGACGCGCATTTAGTTCCAGTTCAAGAACAGGTTCCATATTTTATAAAGTTTAAATCTGTATAAAATCGATATATCGTAATGTTAGTTCGGCAATATAGCGATTTTTGAAATTTGAATATCATTTAGCCATGATATATAATATAGGTTTATATTATATATCATGAGTTAGCATAGTTATTAAGCAAAATTTGTCAGCAAATTGCATTCATGTAATAATTAAGGGAAACAAAAACAAAAAAAAAAAAAAAAAACGCAGTTTTTAGTCAATAATTATTTTTATCTCTTTGTATGAAATTTATAATATTATGGTGCAAGGAAAAAAGAAAAACGTTTTGTCATTTTTCATTTTTTCTCCAAATATGCTAACGCATTAAAACTTATATAAACAAACTTTTATTTGTGCT
The DNA here is from genome assembly GCA_021605075.1 of Caerostris darwini. Lineage (NCBI taxonomy): Eukaryota > Metazoa > Arthropoda > Arachnida > Araneae > Araneidae > Caerostris > Caerostris darwini. The sequence goes on along the minus strand of BPLQ01000006.1, from coordinate 234,363 downwards.
ACTTTTGAAAAAAAAAAAAAAAAAAAAAAAATGTTGTACACTAAAAATTCCGTTGTTCTTTTATAATTATGCCTTAAAGTTCCTTTTACATTAGTATTTAATTGCTTTTAAATAAAATAGTTTTTTAAAAACACTTCCATTTTTAATAGAATTTTTTTTGTTATTTCGTAAGTAAAAGAATTTGTTCAGTAGGGAAGTTCTTATTTTAATATCGCATTGAAATATTAGTTTGGACACATCAAAGAAATTTAAAAGTTCCTTTTTTGAAACTGAACTGATTCATTATTGGTAGCCTTTATTGCGTGTCTCTGTGGGTTTTATGCAGAAAGAAAAGCTGTTTAAGATTATCCAAGTTCCTTAAAGCGTACCTGTAAAATGTGGTGAATCATCTTTATTTTTTATTTATTTATTTATTTTTTTTATTCTTTTCCTCGTAAATGTGAATGAAGCAATTTTTTTCTTCTTCTAGGAAAAGTTCTCAAATGAAAATAGTTATCCATCATTGCTGGTTTTGTCCTTTTTATTTTAGCTTCTAATAATAGATTGTATTCTGATGTTTTCTTTGGAATTCCATTTTGCGATTCTATTTTTATTTAACTTGACAAAGGATGTGTGTTTTAATGGAGCACCAGGGCCGAAGGCCCGTACCTCCAGTTCTTAAGCTTAAAATTTACAATAATTATTAGTTACTTTCAGAAAATAAAATACTATTTAAGTTAAATAAAAAATATGAGAGACATCTCTCTGAAAAACAAAATGGAATAAAATAGGAAGTTTAAATATTGAAAGAAACTTTGTTCTTTTTAAAATTCTTTTTAGGGTTATTTCAGCTGCTACAATGTTTAGAAAAAAAATCGCAAACTATTTTTATTTTATCAGCAGCATTAACAAACAGCTGTGAAAACATATTTAATAACTTTTTTATGCACGTTTATTATAAACAGGATATAATATTGTGATATGGCCTTGTTTGGTATAGCATGTAAAATTAAATGTATTGCAAGTTTCTGAAGTCTATACGAACAAAACGTACAAGGTGGATAGATATTATGGAAGTATATTGTATATGCGAGTCATATTTTTAAACCCTAAAAAAAATGCTTATTTTAAATAATCAGATTTAAAATAATATTAATATTTTAAGATTTTCTTGTTTATTTTATTCAATTTAAATGTACAGAAATTATGTGATATTTCTGATAATGTGAAAAAAAGTTAACTAAAAATTTTTATAACAATTTAAGAGAAATTTTAAAGCCTACATAATGCATTCAAAATATTTATTTTTTTTATCAGATTTATTTAAATTTTGATATATTATTTAATTTTGTATCTATATAATTTATATTTTGCATTTTTAATTAATTTTTGTTAAGTCACCTAAAAAATTTTTCTGCAAGGCCACAAATTTTACCTGTAATGCAATCTTGCAAATCCTGATTCTTTCAATTCAATTTTTTAAGGTTGCAAATTATTTCACCATTGTCTTTAAAGCTGGTTAGTTGTGTATTTTGTTTGCTTGGTTCAGTTATTTTAAGGTTGTTTATTTTATTCGATTTAATATCACACAGAGATTCTATGGTACTTCTGATAATGTGGAAAAAGAAGTTATTCAAACTCTAACAATCCCAGAGAAATTTTAAAAGCCTATGTAATGAATTTATTTTTTTAGCAAATTTATTTAAATTCTGAAATATTGTTTAATATTTAATTGCGTTTTTTATTGTTGGATAATTTTTATTGTATTTTTACTTCATTTTTGTTGAGTCATTTAAAAAAAAAATATTTCTTGCAAGGCCACGAATGTACCCTGTAATTTGTAATCTTGCTAATCTTATTCTTTCATTTCGATTTTTAAGATTGAAAATTATTTCACCATTGTCTTTAAAAGCTGGTAAGAAAGTTGGTTGTTTATTTTGTTTGTTTGGTTTAGTTATTTTATTTTATTCGATTTAATTCCACTGATAATGTGGAAAAAGAAGTTATTCAAACTCTAACAACCCCAGAGAAATTTTAAAAGCCTATGTAATGAATTTATTTTTTTAGCAGATTTATTTAAATTCTGAACTGTTATTTATTTTTGAATTGTGCTTTTCATAGCTGGATAATTTATATTGCATTTTTAATTAATTTTTGTTGAGTCGTTTAAAAAAAGATATTTCTGCAAGGCTACGAATTTACCTGTAATGTATTCTTGCGAATCCCGATTCTTTCATTTCAATGTTTAAGATTTTTAATTAATTCTGTTCAGCAAATTATTTCACCATTGTCTTTAAAAGCTGGTAAGAAGGTTGGTTGTTTGGTTTGGTTATTTTAAGATTGTTTATTTTATTCGATTCAATTCCACAGAAATTCTGTGATATTCCTGATAATGTGAAAAAAAAAAAAAAAGTTATTAAAACTCCAGAGAAATTTTAAAACCCTTTGTAATGAATTCAGAATATTTATTTAAACTCTGAACTGTTATTTATTTTTGAATTGTGCTTTGTATAGCTGGATAATTCATATCGCATTTTTAATTAACTTTTGTTGAGTCATTTTGAAAAAAATATTTCTTGCAAGGCCACGAATTTAAACTGTAATGTAATCTTGCGAATCACGATTCTTTCATTTCGATTTTTTTAAAAGCTGAAAATTATTTCAACCATTGTCTTTAAAAGCTGGTAAGAAGGTTGGTTGTTTGATTTGGTTATTTTAAGGTTTTATTTTATTTTATTCGATTTAATTCCACAGAGATTTTGTGCTAGTTCTGATAATGTGGAAAAAAAATTACTAAAAAAACCTCTTTAACAATTCTATCTTCTAATTCTAGAGAAATTTAAAAAACCCATGTAATGAATTTAGAATATTTATTTATTATTTAGCAATTTTATTTAAATTCTGAAATATTATTTATTTATCATTTAGCAGTTTTTATTTAAACTCTGAAATATTATTTACTTTTGAATTGTGCTTTTATGGCTGGATAATTCATATCGCATTTTTTAATTAACTTTTGTTGAGTCATTTTGAAAAAAAAATATTTCTTGCAAGGCCATCGAATTTAAACTGTAATGTAATCTTGCGAATCCCGATTCTTTCATTTCAATTTTTTTTAAGACTGCAAATTATTTCGACCATTGTCTTTAAAAGCTGGTATTTCCATCAACTTTATTAAAAAAAAAAAGAAAAAGAAAGAAAAAAAAAATTAACAACAATCGAACAGAGGTGTAGAATCGAACGCCGATTAAGAAACACGTTGGGAAGGAATCAAAGTAGGTCACCTTTGTCAATAGCACCAGGAAACCAATCGTCTCACTTTCGATCTGTCATAGTTGCAGCAGATTATTGCTTTTTAAGAGGAACAACAGTAAATGGTTTCTTATTTTCAAATGAGTCGTACGCTATCGATTAGCGCCATGTAGGAAGTCAGAGAAGCAGCAGTTTCGTTCCGTGGGACGAGGTACTAGTTAAAAGAATTCTTGTGCTGCTACACTTGTGGGTCATCATTGCTCTGTTAAATTTAAAGGTATGTATGCAGCGACTTTCCATTGTTTGCGACAGCGCGCGCCATTTTGTTCTAAATTATCCGCTACTAACGTTTAGTGTATTTATTTAAACAAAAAATATTTGTAATACGCAGTAATGAGGTATGCTTTAAGGTACTGAAGATATTGCGTGTTCTTAGAATATGAAATTGGTTTAAAAAATTATTTAAAATTTTCCTGTAAGTGTGGCATGTGTTTTTTTTCCCCAGAACGTTTTTAAATTATTTACCGTGTTGATCTTTAGAAGTGCTTCTTTTTTGTGTATGTATTATTAAATAAAACAATTTTAGCAAACTTTAATTCTTAAAAAATAATAATAAAATAATAATAATAATGTGAAACTTTACTTATTATTTTTTATGTTACATAAGTTTACTCTCATGTAACTTCAAAATTAATGCTTTCTCATCTTACATGTGGCATAGCAATAACAGATTTTTTTTTTTTTTTTTTTTTTGAAAAAAACTTGAGGATATATTTCATTGTTGTATCCTATAATGTAATTTTATTATTATTACATACAATATTTCATAAATGTTTTTTTCTTGTGTGTGACTTTCTTTATAATTCCAAGAATTATAAAGAAGGACTTTCACACAGATTTTTCTCTATAATTCCAAGATTCGAATGATTATAACAAGAAAAGAACTTCAGTTTATTCCAAATAATACAGTTTGGTCTGTTAAATCTTAAAAACTGTCCCATTAAAATAAATAAATATTTCTAAGCCTTAAATGAGTCTTGCAAACGACTTAAACCAGTGGTCTTCTAAGTGGGATAGCGGCCTGATGGCAAGTGGCTAGCGCTCTGGCCTTTGGTAGAACAGGCTTCAGGTTCGAATCCTGGCGGTAGCATGGATGTTTGTGAGTGGTTTGAAATCCACGTTAAACTGTAGCTCCCAGTCTAACTAGTTTAAAGTGTGCAAAAAATGGCCATAGAGCAAAACAAACCTTAGTACGCCAAACAGTTTGAAGGCAGAATTTTATGGAGAAATTAAAAAATATGCAGACAAAATTTTGCAAACAATTAATGGATCTTTCTAATATTAAAACAGAGTTTTAGTGGATTATGAATTCATTTATTGAAAATTAAAAATATATCATCTTTATATTGCTATGTCTTTTGAACAGTTATTGACATGAGAGAAAGAATATTACAATCTGAATTTGAAGAAAAATTTCTTTATAATAGGTGAATGAGTATAATGGTTGCAGTTACGAATGCTGACATTAAATTCTAATTAAAAATGTCAATTTATTATTTACTTTAAATGTATTACGTATAGAGTTTAAATTAAATAATAAATAATTTTTGATTTTTGTCCAAACACTATATATAGTAAAACTTTTTAATTATTTTCATCTAAAGTGTTCGCGATTTAAAAAGTTTGGAGATCGCTGATTTAGATATACATAAATCGTTTGCTTCACATTATTTTTGATAGTAATTTAGAATTTTTTTTTTTTATACAACGTTTAAATCGTCTGATTTGTATTAAAGAAAATCATTTACATAGAATGTTCGTTTTTTTTTATCTAGTATTTATTTACGTAATCCGAATATCATAAATTGGTGACTAATTTGCTATAGGAATAGTATTAAAAAAATTGTAAAAATAGTTAATTTAGGAAATCGAACTGTTTTTTTTTAATCATAAAAAATCATCTTAATTTAAACAGCAAATCAAGATCTGGTAGACCAACAAAGCTGTTTAATGCAATGATCGAAATATCGTCCAAAAAAATTAAAGATAATCCAATATCGTCTGCTACAGGAATTAAAGCAGAATTAAAAGAATGTTATAAATTATGTGTACCCTTAATACCAGTTCTATCAATGATTCTGTGTGCCAGATATCATGATTTTGTGGCAAGGTAAAAAATATTTCATTAATAAAAAGAATCGAAAATTTTTTTTTTTATTTTTTTTTACAGCGTTGCATTAACTAATAAAAGCAAATGTAATACGTTTTAAACTAGTAGTTGCATAATAGTTGGAATAAAATCGTAAAATTATTAAGAGAACTTATTTTATTCGTTAAAAATGTAAATTAATTCTTAGAATATAATGTCCTGCAATAGGCAAGTTCAAATTTATTGATCAGTAAACGTATACTGATACCTTAAATGAAAATTTTAAGTCATTCAGCCAAATATTTCGATCTATAAAGAGACTTCTTCTATCAGGTTAACGATCTTAATTCCATTGCCTTGAATGATAGGTTATGGTTACTTTGCAACCGTTAAGGAATCATAAAAGGTTTCCACAGTCACCAGATTTAAACCCAGTAGAGCATACTTGGAAAGAACTTGAAATTAGAATCCGAAAACATAACATTTCTTCAAAGTGGCAGTTAAAAACTGTAGTACAACAGGAATGGAATAAAATAAGGTTTGAAATTACTAAAAATTTAATCGAATCTATTGAGTACTATTCCTTTTTTTTAAAAATATAATATTGACTTTATGACGAATTATTCTAAATAAAAAATAAAAAAGAAGCATATAAAATGTGAAATATTTTCGTACTGAATTGCTTTAAGATAAAATTTTTGTTATTTATTGTAAACATTTTTATTTTACAGCATTTTTATGCGAAAACTTTTGTGGGACAAAATTATTATTATTATAGGCAAATTAAAATAATTATTATAGGCAAATTAAATTATTATTTAATTGATTAAATAAAGTTTATTTTATTTTTTAATTATTATTTATTTTATTATTTAATGAAATTAATTCTTTTTACATTTTTCAATAAAAATAAAATGTTAGAGAAAATCTTGTTTTAACTAAACTTTCCGTTGAACAGAACAGCCTAATGTTGGCAAATACATATTACCCTTTCATTTCAACTTCTTAAAAAATCTATTTTAAATTTCACTATCTCCTAATCATTCAAAGAATCAATATTTATGAACTGAACTAGTTCGTTACGTATACAACTAACGCTAATCTTGAACGTACCTGTCTTTTTGTCTGTAAATACCGGTTTCTGTTTAACGGCTCACGTAGGGTTCCGTAAATCTGAATTCTGCCAGAAACGTGCCTTTTTTTTCGTTTCCGTTGAGCTCCCCAGAGTACAGCGTTATCTATTATGTAAGAATCTTCCGTAATAGAATTTTGGAGGAATTTTATCACGTCCGTGTACTTGTCGGATGACTCAGTGCGTAAGCATATGTAAAGAGCATGGCACTGCTGGAACATAGGGTGATGCTTGATTTAAGTCCGTGGAAATACTACCAGGTGATTTATTTTTGAATTAATTTGTTTTGTTTTAAAGTGATATATAAGCAATTTTTTTTTTTTTTACATACATTAAAGCATTTCAAAGGTAAAGCATTTCTGCAAAACATTTTTATATAATAAAGAGAATGTTTTAAATAATTCGCTGTGTTAATAGTAAATGAAAAGAGGACATGGTTGTTAGAGGATTGAGACTTTGAGCTAGAACTTCGCCTTAATATTAATAAATTTAATAAAATTTGGATTCTCTTGAAAAAAATTATTAGACTTAACACTGTTTTCAAATACAGAAGCCCCATTATTTATTTCTTTATTTAGAATTAAAGTAGAAATCACTTTGGCAATTTTCCTTTTAATTTAAATGTTTTAATTAAAGATAAAAAATTATTTTATTTTTTTAAATCTTAACGTAACTTGTTAAATTATTTAATTATCGAAAAAATTTATTTTTGTAAATATAAAATTAAAATAAAAAGGATTTGTTAGCTTTTGATGAAAAGCTTTATTCAAGTACTAGCAACCTTACACCACAAATAGGGTTCAAATGTATTCGTTATCAAAGCTCCTCTCTTTTACATGCACTCTTAATGCCGTTTAAGTTAGAAATTAAATACAAATTACATTTAAACTAAGGTAGAAATCACTTTTGCGTCAAACTTCTTCTGTAAAAATTACATTATAACTAACGTAGAAATCACTTCTGCAATTTTATTAAATTTAAACATTTTAATTAATAAAAGATTAAAATTATTTTATTTAAAAAAAAATCTTAACATAACTTGTTAATTTATTTAATTATCAAAGTCATTTATTTTTATAAATATAAAATAAAAATGATTTGTTAAATTTTGACGAAAAGCTGTATTTAAACACTAGCCACCTTAGACGACAAAATAGGGCGCTCTAAATGCATTCGTTTTCAAAGATCCCTTCTTTTACATGCACTCTTAATGCCGTTAAGTTTGAAATAAGCTTGTGCTTGAGGTAAGTTGTGTTTTTATTTGGAATGAAAATGTAGAGCAATCAGATCGTTTTATCTATAAAACCCCGAATACTATGTTTTGATCGCCTCAAAAGTATTTTAAAAAAAGATGTTTATAAAGGATAATGGTACTTACGTATTAACGATACCTTGGCGACAAACTTGGCGGTTTTTAAGTGTCGCCAATCTTTATTATGTGGAATAAAAATATTTTGAAAGCGTTTTGATTTTAAATGAAGTGTTTCATATATATTTTATTATTTGGAACAAAAATTTTAAGTGTAGATTGGCGTCAAATCTGTAGCTGCAGTTGGCGCGTGTGCTTTTTATTGGCGCAACTGTTGCCGAGGTACCGTTAATACGTAAGTACCAGGATAATTTTAAAAATCGCTCAAAATCATTTAAATTGTATTGCGGACTGGCCCTATTCATAAATAAAATGATTAATTTTTTTTGCATTTATTTATGAGCCAAACAAATGTTCGACAAATCCATTATCCAATTGTAAAACTAATTTCGAAAATAAATAAATAATATAATCGATTCTAAGTACACATGAACCCTTAAAGAATCTATGTGCCATAACCTACAGCCTTACCTTTCATAATTATGCGGTACACATACAAATTTTTATATATATATATATATTTTATTATTATGAATTAATTAACAATGAGAAAAAATTGAAAACTTGCATTTTGCTTTTAAGATTAAAAAAAGCAATTATAGTATTACAAAATTTTTATAATGAAATTTAACAATTAAAAGAGAAAATAAATCAAAAATTAAAATATAAATTTATACTGATGAGCAGTTAAAATGCTCACGTTAAAATTTTAATTAATGTAATAAAACAAATTAATACAAATAATTAATGATCAATTAAAATGCTTACCTTTATCTAAGTATAGAAATTCTAAATTAAAAATATTTTGAAAGCAGGGAAAAAAAGAAAAGTCTGCATCATTAGAAGATGGATATTATTTGTTATAGAGTACGAAGCAGCAATTAAATTTAAAAAAAAAAGAATATCGCTTATAAAAAAAAATTTTTTTGTGCAATATTTAAATAAAATGTGCAATGAATTAATTTTGTCACTAATAAAACATTTAATTAAATAAAAAGACACCAAACGATCAATAAAATACTCACCATTCTAGAGAGTTGATCTTTGGAACCGGCACTTTTTTTATTTAATATTTTTTTTTAAAGGGAATAAAACCTCCATTCGAATCTCTTATTTCGCGATAACGAACCCGGGGAGTCTTTTAATCCCGACTCCATCCCCGGAGCAGGTGACTGTCATCCCCTACATCCTCCCGGATTCCTCAAATATTCGGTACGAAAACAGAAACCGAAAGCGCGGGCTCCCAATTTTATCGATCGCCCCTAAATCGTCCAATTAGATAACGCCCCGGCAGCATTTCCAACCCCCCTTCCACCAGAGCATCCTCCAAGCAACAGGAGGCTATCCCACGTGGTCGCCAACCAATCGCAGCTGCGCCTTCAAAACAAAAATCTTTTTCCGTCCTTTATATATATATAGGGAGGCCGTATCGCTGCTCTCTCCCCTGTTCTGGTTGGGAAATTCGTCCACGCAACTCGACAGTCAACATCGGCTGCCGCAGCAAGTAGGTCGTGTTCTTCCTGTTCTGTTCTGTTCCAAAAAACGACCACGTCGACTTACGGTTTGTTTCGTCCAGCCGGCGTTTATGCTGGCGCCGTGCACCACCGTTATTTCGGATTATGTCCCATATGCCACTTTTTACCGTTGCCAAACAACCAGCAGCAGCAGGTGATGCTAATGAATAAGTCTCTTTACTTCTTCTGGATGTTGTGGCTTCTTACACCGTGATTCTCTTGCAATATGCATTAAAAAAATATACCACCCAACACGCAGATGTGTCGTGGTGCCTTGTTTGCATGCTTCATGGTGAAGACACTTTTATTGCACAAGTTCGTCATTTTTTATTTATTTATTATTTATTTATTCATTCGTTTTCAGTTTCTGCACGTTTAATTTATGGTTTAGATATGATTTTTTTTTTTGTTCGTTTTCTTTACTGTGTATTCTATTCGTTTTTATTTTATTGCTTGTTGTTGATGTGTAGATGTTTTATTATTTTTTTTCCCTTCGTGTTTCAGTGGTGTATTTATTGTGTGAAAAGTATTGGTGTTTTCTTTATAATTTTTTTGATTTATGGAATATTTTAGCTGTTACGGTAAAATGCATGATTTTTTTTTTTTTTTTTTTAATCTAAATCTTTTTGTGCGTGCTCTTTGGTATGATCAGATTGAGAATTCTGATAAATATTTCAAGTTACTGTGTTCTTAGTTAAAAAAAAATTGTTCTGTTGCATTTCGATTTTGTGTTTTGCTGTTTTTTAAAAACTTTTAAATTCTTAGTTTAGCAATAGCTGTTAATAATTAAATAAATTGTTTAAATAGTTTATATTTGTAAACAATTTTTTTTTTTTCAGTTTTAAATCTAAATATTTTAAATTAAGTATGAAAATAACAAATTTATAAAAATTATTTTTAAAACAATATAAAATAGAAAACGCTAGAAAGTTTACGCGTTGTAATTTAAAGAAAACATAGATAAAAACCTTGACGATTTAAAAGATAAAACAAAAACGCTTGATATATTTGGCAAAAAACAGGTTTTTAAGTTCAGTCATTCTTGAAGTAATCTCGTATAATTTCTCTATTTCTAAAATAATTTGTAATGTTAAATTTTATCATAATACTTTGAAGTTGCCTCGATCTTTTATATTTTATTTCCACTTTCAATTATTTTAAATGAAATACATCTGATAAGATATTCTTATTATTTATTGACACGCATGAATGCTTCAGTAAATTCTGCTACTGTTGTTACTTAAAAAGAAAAAAAAAATCGAAAGAGAAATTTTCTCAATTATATGCACAATAATATAAAAGTACTTCCGCGTTTTGCTTATGATATTGTTACATTTTTTTATAATAATTTGTACCAGTTTTTCTTTTTTGAAAATATAGGGGTTTTTTTTCTTCTATTTTCGTATCTTATAAATTATCTGTTTTATCGTTTTCTCCATTTTTATTGGTTGTAATTCCACCAACAAAATAGGCTATTTGCCAGAATTACACGTGGTAAAACATATGGTTGGTTTTATCGTCTGCCATTCAATTCTTCCTCTTTCCGGTGAGGCAAATGAACTACTGAAGATAACACGTCGTGTTCGTCTACATCAGACGATGTGCGCAGGTTTTTATTATAATATTTTAAGTATACCTGAATATCTCTTGACCCTGATTTGTTTCTGCAGACGATATGTTTTTTTTTTTTTTTTCATTCGTTTGGCTTTCCATTTGACCGAATTCTTTTGCGATTTTTGAGGCTAAGTGTGCAGCTTCCTCAAACTATTTTCCCTGAACTAATTTCACTTTATTCAGATCAAAATGCTTTATACCGGAATTACTGGTTGATTCGAGGCATTCCCAGTAAAACCTGCTAATAACACTTGCAGTTTTAAAATGTAGTGAATTCGATTCGAATTCGGTTGAGGTTATCGTATGGCTGTGGAGGTTTTGCCAGCGTCTCCATTCAGTTGTCGTGGTGGTAAATATGATGTAGTGTTTAGAAATGTAATGGATTCAGAATATTTTTTTTTAAATTCATTATACTGCATATCAATAAAATTTTTGTTTTTTATTATTTTTAACATCTGGTAAAATAATTTAAGTATTTTTAAAAATTTAAAATTGGTTATAAATTAATATCAGATTTTAGAAATATTAAGAAAAGTTTTGGATTTTAATACTGATTTGTATAATGAAAAATTAATGTGAAGGCAGATTAATACGATATGTATTATTTTTTAAAGTGTATTTTTATTTTTGTGGAATTATTGAGATTATTAAAATAATTGTCAGCTAAAAATAATTGTCAGCAAATAAAATAATTGTCAGCATTAAAATTTATAAGAATTTATTTGAATGATGAATACATTTTTGAAAAAATATAAAACAGTTTTTTTTTTTCTTATTTTGTTATTATTTTTTAAGGTGAATAAAATATATTAATAAAAATAAGTTATAATATAGAAATAAAAATAAGCTTTTAAATTAATTTTAAAAATTTATTTTTTAAAAGCTGATTTTTGTTTCTGTGGAACTTTTAAAATAATTTTCTGCTTTTTATTTTATTTTAAAATCTTTAGGAATCTGAACTTAAAATTTTTTTTTTTTTTTTATGAATAAAAATTTATAAGAATTTGTTTATTTGAATGAGATAAGAATTATGTTGCAATTAATACATTTATGAAAGAATATAAAACAGTTTTTTTTTATTTTGATAGTATTGATAGTAGGTGAATCAAATAGATTAATAAAAAATAAGTTATAATATAGAGATAAAAATATTTTTTTAAAATTAATCTTAAAAATTTATCTTTTGAAAGCTGATTTTTGTTTCTGTGGAATTATTAAAATAATTGTCAGCTGTTTTCATGTTTTGAAATCTTTAGGAATCCAAACTTTAAAAATGGATTTTTTTTTTTTTGATTTAAAAAGAATAAGAATTTATTTATTTGAATAAGATAAAAATTGTGTTACAATTAATACATTTTTGAAACAATATAAAAGTATTTTTATTTTGTTATTATTATTTTTAAGGTGAATAAAATATATTTTAACATTTGCTAAATTAAATAATTCTGTATTTATAATGAACTTCCATTTTTAATAATAAAAAAAAAAATTAATTGACTCCATTATCTAATTACTTTTAAATAAAATCTTTTATATAAAAGAAATAGGATATAGGAACTGTAGAAATTCTATTCAAATTTTAAGATCTATTAATGTTTTTATTAGATCTTAATTTTTTTAATATGCCCATTTCTTTTGTTATTTAAGAATTAAAACTATAAAAAAGTTATACATGGTTGTAAATTTTATATAAATGCATTTCAGGAATGTTTTAATTTAATAAACTATTACCATCCAAAATTATCATTATTGTTCAAATCTTGCAATGATGGCATAAGAAGCCACATATTCAAAACATGCGATTTATTACAACAGGAAAACGTTGACAATTCTGGGAACAGTGGAAGCAACAGCTCTCTGCAGACTCAAGCTTGCGCACCATCATCTCAGAATGCTGATGACCATCACTCAAGACCATCGAGTGTTGCTGCCAAGAAACCCAAATTGTTCTTCCCAAATAAGGTATATATTTTATTAAAAAAAAATGTCTTTATAGTTATCTTGAATAAGTAAGCTTTATAACTGAAATTGTGATTACTGCTGGATATACACACAATTTGTATAATAGTTTGATTATACATTTTTAATAATCTATTTGTGTTAGTTATCTTTCATTTGCATTGTTTTGGATTTGATTATTTTTGTAATTTTTAAAAGCATATGCATGCACATCTTTATACCATTCCTCAGTGAGTTAAAAATATGTTTCATTAAGAAGTATTTTAAATACCTAGATCGGTTCGAATCATTGCTTAGCACTCTATATTCTGTAAAGTTTGAAATATTTCTTTTTTGTCTGAATTTTTAAAAAAAAAAAAAAAAAAGTTTTTTTTATTTCATGTTGAAAAACATGAAATATTTTAGAGAGAGAGAAAAACTATAATTTATAAATGTTCTATATTTATTTTATTATTGTAACTTAAAGATGCATTATTTCTTTCATGATACACTATTTTATTTATATGGTAAAATGTTTTATATTTATGAATGTTTATATACATGAATGTAATTTAGTATTTTACACTTATTTTAATGGGCAAGTTATATGCTTTAGATAACTTTTCATTTCAAAAAATAGTATTTAAGTAGATTAACATGAAATTTAGAAATAAAACAAGGGAAATATTTAATTTTATGTCAATATTTTAAATTAAAATATATTGATGTTATTACATAATAAATTATTTGCTAGTTTATTTCAACAAATAATTCTTCTGGTTTCTAAATTACTCATCTGCCATTGCTAAAAACTAATAATTGAGAGTTTATTCCAGCAATTTTTTTATGTATAGGGGAAACTAATAAACTTTTTAAATATATTTAATTTGTCCTCCTGAAGTTTTAGATATAGTATAGTGATATAAAGCAAATTTTTTTTTTTTAACTATCCCAGTGTATAAAATTTTAGTTAAAGTGATGATTTGTTTTTTGAAATTTATATAACTAAAATTGTCTCATACTTTTTTCCAGGAACAGAAACCATCTACAGTCAAACCAGCTCATACCCAACCATCCAACTCTGCACCTCCTCCACCAAAACCTAGTCATCCATTTACTGAAATTTTTGGAGATCCAATAATTGCAAAAAGATCACCGGATCCTAATTCCACTTTGAAGTCAAAAGTAAGAAATTAATTTATTTGTATTTTAAATTTGGCCTTTGAAAAGATAGCAGTGATAATATTTAAATGTCATTTATTTCTTTAAAAGAAATACCTCCTCCCCTGTACAACTTAACTGTATTTTATGCGGGACAACCCTTTTTGTAGTCCTATGGTCTTGGCTCCATGGTTCCTAATAAATTTTATATAATCTAGAAATAATTGTTTAATAATTTTGTATATTATTTAATATAATATTTATTATTAAATATTCAAACATAATAGTGTTGCATATACCAAAATGCATACTTAATATCTTCTGAGAAATCTGGAGTTATATAGAATATTTTGTATGTATAATTTAAGTGAATAGGAATCTTATAATAAAAATAATGAAAAATTTCTTTCTATTTTTTCAAAACTTTGCAAGTTTATTTAAAATTTCAGGGAAAACATATTCAAAAGAAACAAAGTTTTACTGTTGTGGTAAATTAGTAAAAGGGTGATTATAATTTGTTTTTTGGTCTTATGAGTTGTTTAAAACAATTGGGTTTTCTCGGCTAATTATACATTGTTAAAGTGAATTAATTCACTCTAACAAACAGAGGGTGCTTTATGGTATAGTCAGTATTATGGAAACTGCTCATTAAATCTACTAAAACTGTGACCATGGCTTATAACTGTTAAATTGTCATTTAGAGTTGGGTTGCTAGTGGATTAAAAGTGTGATTGCCATCTGCTACTGTGCTACTTAAAATGAAGTCGGCATATTTAGAAATGTCCTTTTCTGTCATCAATCTCATTACCTGTGCGCTTTCATTTTATATGTGCCAGTTACTTTTAAAAAGATCACCAAGAAAGTATTTCTTTTCCTTTCCCTCTGATATGTGTGGTGTTGCAGACTCTCCTTTCCATAATGCATTCTGTTTAATGTTGAATCTGTTAAAAATATTTGCCGTTATTAATCAGCCTCATAAATATTTTCCATGTGAAAATTTAACGTTAAAGGAGAAAAAGTTGTTTGCAGACAATAAAAATAAAAAGAAGTATTTGCTGTAAAAATTCCTTGTTGAGGAATGAAAAATATTATGAAATAAGTTTTTGAAAAATGGTGTATGGATAAGATGTCTCACTTGCATTGCTCTGAAATCAGCATGTTTTTAAGAATTAGGAAATAGAAATAGATTTAGAAAATCTATAACAATTCACTTTGCACATTTATTGTTAAATTGGCTCAAAACTTGCCATATAACAATTAACCTACATATTTATTTTTATTAACTAACAGTATCTTCTTTATATATATTTTTTTTAAAATGTTCTTTTAGTAATATCATTTTCTTTGTCTTTTATTATGAAGGGGCATTAATAATAATTAGATAAAGCATTTTCCCCCATTTTTATTTATTTTCTGCACTTTCCATATGAGTATAGAATAAAGGACATGAACATATTTTCTTACCTGTTATGGAATATTGAAACTTTCCAATAATTGTTGTTGAAACATGCATATATGAATTAGTTTCATTCTCATTGAATCAAAAGTGATCAAATAATAAACAAGAATTGAATTCAATAGTAGTTATTGTTGAATAAAAAATGACTGATTTAATGGTTGCTTTTATTTCTTCAAAAAAAAAAAAAAAAAAAGTGAAATTTAAAATGACAATGTTTATTGGAAATTACTAGAATCTACCCATGAAAAGATTTTATTTTTATATTGATTTAGTACATATATGGTTCATGTAAATGTCCTGAATGAAGAATCCTTTACTCTAAAATTTTATGAGTGGTTTGTTCTAAACAAACTCACACATTTTCACAAAATGTGAAAATTAAAAAAAAAAAAAACTTTAAAACAAAACTGAAACATATCTTTTTAATGCGACAGAATAGTGACACTATAATTCGAAGTTAATTAAAATTTTCATCTTATAAGATAAAGCATATTTTATCTTCATAATTTTCAGTGCATTTATTTATATAAAAGTCACTTTTTTAAATTAAAATTTTATAAATTAATTTTTTTTAAAAATTGAAATTGTCATTTATAGGGAAGTGGATCATCTAGTCACTCAAAAGGTAAAATTCCACCTGTAAGCACATCATCATCATCATCTGTTAGTAAAGAATTGAAGTCTTCATCACGAGATTCCCACAACTTCTCTAAAGGAGCCAACCCCATTTTGAAGGAATCGCATCACAAGCCAAAAGAAGGCCATTTATCTACTAAGGAATCTCATCACAAAAAGAAGGAAGGGAAGCATTCTAATAAAGATGTAAAGAATAGTCATAACTCGAAAGAATCTCATCGATCTAACAAAGAAATTAAGAGTCAACCTCAGTCAACTAATGTTGATCCATCAAAGCAATCCCATCATCAATCCAAAAGTAGCCATCATTCTAAAGAAAAAAACCACCACCATCATCACCACAAATCAAAGTCATCTCACCATCCACCCAAAGAACCAACACCCCAACTTGCCCCTACCTTTCTCCCAATCAAGCAAGAACCATTAAGTGATGACAATTTGAGTTGTTCAAAAGAGTCAGTAAAAGTTACAAAAGAAATTAAGAAGGTTCACAAAGATCCTAATCGGATTTCTTCCAAAGAGGGCATTCGCCATACATCCAAAGATCATCATTCTCATAAGGAAACAAAGAAAATTGTAAAGGATCCCATTAAAGAACATTCTCATTCTTCAAACAAGGCCAAGAATCTTCATCATGGGTCAAAAGAATCCCATAATGCTTCTAAAGAAAGCCATTCCGAACCAAAAGTCTCGAAGCATTCCAAGACTGTTAAGCCCCCTTCTAAACCTATCAAAAGGCCTGCAGAACAACACATTGAGCACCCAGTACCCAAAAAGAAAAAAAGAGAGAATTCTAATCCCCCTACTTTACCAATTCCTCCTCCTCCTCCTCCCCCAGTTTCATCAGAAAGTCGGGATTACTCCAAGATCATTTCATCAAAGCCTAAAATCAAGAGTAACAAGGAGAAAGTTCCAGTTGAACGTAAATCTGAACCACAGGCATTTAATAAAAAGGAGAAAGAGAGATCCAAGCACACCTCTCTTCCCAAAAAAGAACCCAAGGAAGTACCAAAACCCAAGCGCCCAAGTCCACCTCCAGTTAAGAAATATGTATCATCTTCCTCTAGTGACTCTGATTCAGATGTTGAATCAAAGAACAATTCTATTCGGGCCCAGTACAGCAGTCCACCATCAAGTATATCTGAGACATCTTTGGATGGAAGTCATCCATATCCCATTAATTCAGGCAGAGATCAGTATGCACTTTCGCCTTTATCAAGCGACTCAGAATTGTCTTTTTCCCCAAGGCACTCGCCTAGACAAAAATTCAACAGTGAATCTTCTGAGAATTTGCCAAAAGGTCGACTGAGCAGTGAATCCCCACCACCCCGCCCTTCACATTTAAAGAGAAGGATAAGCAGTGACATATCACAATCAAGTCCACATATCAAGAGAGAAATTATCAGCAGATCTCCAACTCCTGAAAGTAATGTAAGTTCTCGAAGCAGTTATCGCCAGAGTTCTGCTTCAGAGTCTGAACCTGAACCTGAGCCAGAACCAGAACCCATGCCCCAACCAAAAATTGATTATAGAATTAAGGAAAAGCATCACTCACACAAATCTTCAAAGCGTATGTTGGTGGACAAGCACCGATTGGATGCTAAACATCATTTTAGTCACCATCATAACAGAATGCCCAATAATATCCGAAGTGCATCTTATCACACCAATCCCAATGAAGAAAGAAATTTCAATGAGTTGAGGAATTATGATTTGGAGAGAAATTCTGAGGAAGAGCGGAATTCCGAGGAAGAGAGGAATTCTGAAGACGAAAGACATTCCGAGAATGACGGGGAATCCGAGGTTGAGATGAATTCCGAAGAGGAGGTGCATTCTGATGATGAGAGACGCTCAGATGACGATGACGATGAAGATTCTGATGAGGATAGGAATTCTGATAAAAGAAACTCGGACGAGGATCAAAATTCTGATGAAGATATTTCTGCAGAGGAGAGAGTGGTGGAGGAAGAAGAGAATTCTGATGACGATAGTGTTACAAATGATGGTGAAAACGCAGAGGTTGACTTAGATTTTCTAGATCGATTGAGATGGAGAATAAACACATGTAGAGACTCGCATAATCTCCAGCAAGTCATTGACTTATTAGGACCCACTGGTTTGTTCTATAAGACTGATACAGCTGTTAACATTGATTTAGCCAGTGTAAGTTCTAATATGGTGACACAATTAGTGAATTTGATGGAAACATGGCCAGCATATTAAGAGAATTTCATTATCTTTCATTTGTTTTTCTTTTTGCCTAATGAAATATTTAGGCATATTTTATTTTTATTGTTATATCGTAAAAAATCCACTTATTGAAGAAATTTGTTGTATACTCTGTAAATATAGTTAAAACTCTACTCTGAATGCAATGTGTATTTTGTTTCTTCATCCGTGGGCATATTTGCTTTACTCCTCGGTTTACATGTTTTTACATAATTCTTTATGAGCAGTTACCATTGTCATTTATCGTTTTGTCTTTGGTTTTAATTTATCTTACATTTTGTTAAATATTGCTTCATTTAGTGTAGTAATTCATTTTTTTAAACCACTTAAATTCATGTTTCCCTTGTATTTCTTCTGAATCAACCTCTCTAACAGTATTTAAGCCATCTTGCTGTATAAATTGTAACCAACGTTTTATCATGTGTAAATTCAGATATATTTTTAATGATTTCGGGTAGTTGAATATAGCATGAATTTTTGGACATTTAATTTTTAGCATACGATTGTGATTGTAGAAATATGGTATCTTTTAAAATTTAAGTCAAATTTATTTTACTTGAAAATGTAATTTATATTTTAAATTGATGCATAAGAATACTCATTTTGAAAATCTTTTAGTGTAGTTAAAAAAAAAAAATTATTGGTGATTTAAAAAAATAAAACTTAGGATGAATTAATATTGCTATGAATTGGATCAAATGTTTAAAAAAAATTTCAATATGGAATGAGTAGTCAGAAAATTATCAAATATCTTATTTTCTATTTCAGTTGAAAAAAATAAAGTTTAATTTTTTTTTATATTTAAAAAAAATTATATTATATTTTTTTGTTGTTACTAATAAAATTTTAAATTAAGTCTCTGTGATAGGCAAATTTAGTGTATTTCTATTTTACAAAAATGTATATAAGGTTACATTTTTTAAAATTCTAAATTATTTTAAAAATTCTTTAAGTATATGGAATTTGAGATTTTGTTTGTTATTTAAATAGTTTTTAGATGAATGTAAATAGTTTCATCTACATTATATCTTCACCTTGTAAATAATGTTTTTTGATTTTTGCTTGTCTCTGTAAAGATTGGTTGTATTTAACATGAATGTTAAAGCATGTGTTTTATGTTGTTAAAATAAATTTGTATGATTATATGAGTTTTTTTTCCCCCTTTTGTTTTTTGGTATTTTAGTCTGATTGAAATAGTAATAAATAATTTTTAGCAAACGTCTTAATAAATAACTTATTTATTAAGAAGTTTGCTAAATTTTTCAAAGAAATGATATTAGAGAGTTTTTGCATAACGTTTTTTTATCGTCCCATATTTTTCTTCCTAGCGCTCATGCTCATAGGAATAGCTCAGTAGTGCAGTGTTACAGACACGCATGCGCAATAGGTACAATGTTTCTTATGAGCATGCGTGCTAGGAAGAAAAAAAATATCGGACGATAAAAAACCGTTATGCAAAAACTCTCTATTGACTCACCACTGATTGCGCGAAAATTTTACAAGCGACCGAGGCAGATTTAGGGGAAGAATTATCATTTAGGAGGAATTTTAATTGAAATATGAAATTTTTTAATTTTTAAGATAATTAAAAAAATGTAGGATATAATATTCATGTATAATATTTAACCAGGAACAATTAAATTTTGTTATCAAAAAACTCCAATCTTATACGACAGTAATGAAACATAATTTGTCTATTCAACCCTCCTGTACTATTTAACCAGGAACAATATTTTGTTATCAAAAGCTCCAGGAACAATAATGAAACTAAGTAACTTTTAATATTCATGTATTTTTTATCAAAAGCTCCAATCTTATACGACAGTAATGAAACATAATTTGTCTATTCAACCCTCCTGTACTATATTTAACCAGGAACAATTAAATTTTGTTATCAAAAGCTCCAATCTTATACGACAGTAATGAAACATAATTTGTCTATTCAACCCTCCTGTACTATATTTAACCAGGAACAATTAAATTTTGTTATCAAAAGCTCCAATCTTATACGACAGTAATGAAACATAATTTGTCTATTCAACCCTCCTGTACTATATTTAACCAGGAACAATTAAATTTTGTTATCAAAAGCTCCAATCTTATACGACAGTAATGAAACATAATTTGTCTATTCAACCCTCCTGTACTATATTTAACCAGGAACAATTAAATTTTGTTATCAAAAGCTCCAATCTTATACGACAGTAATGAAACATAATTTGTCTATTCAACCCTCCTGTACTATATTTAACCAGGAACAATTAAATTTTGTTATCAAAAGCTCCAATCTTACACAGCAGTAATGAAGCACTAAGTAACTATTTAATATTCATGTATAATATTTAACCAGGAACAATTAAATTTTGTTATCAAAAGCTCCAATCTTATACGACAGTAATGAAACATAATTTGTCTATTCAACCCTCCTGTACTATATTTAACCAGGAACAATTAAATTTTGTTATCAAAAGCTCCAATCTTATACAGCAGTAATGAAACATAATTTGTTACTATTCATCCTGTATAATATTTAACCAGGAACAATTAAATTTTGTTATCAAAAGCTCCAATCTTATACGACAGTAATGAAACATAATTTGTCTATTCAACCCTCCTGTACTATATTTAACCAGGAACAATTAAATTTTGTTATCAAAAGCTCCAATCTTATACGACAGTAATGAAACATAATTTGTCTATTCAACCCTCCTGTACTATATTTAACCAGGAACAATTAAATTTTGTTATCAAAAGCTCCAATCTTACACAGCAGTAATGAAACATAATTTGTCTATTCAACCCTCCTGTACTATATTTAACCAGGAACAATTAAATTTTGTTTTTGTTATCAAAATTTGCTACCAATCTTATACGATTTAGTAATGAAATCAAAAGCTCCAATAATTTGTCTATTCAACCCTCCTGTACTATATTTAACCAGGAACAATTAAATTTTGTTATCAAAAGCTCCAATTTAACCAGTAATGAAACATAATTTGTAACTATTCAACCCTCCTGTACTATATTTAACAGGAACAATTAAATTTTGTTATCAAAAAAGCTCCAATCTTACACAGCAGTAATGAAGCACTAAGTAACTATTTAATATTCATGTATAATATTTAACCAGGAACAATTAAATTTTGTTATCAAAAGCTCCAATCTTATACGACAGTAATGAAACATAATTTGTCTATTCAACCCTCCTGTACTATATTTAACCAGGAAGGGATTCGCCTTCATAACGGCACAGTTAGCACAGATTTACTTATATTTACATTTACTTATACGGGTATTACTTACAGATTTACATGTATTACATATTTTGAAATTTTCAAAAATAAAATGTAATAAGGTTTACGATTTTTTAGGGGTTAACATTTATTACGTCACGGTTACCGTGAGTTCGATAGCACATAGTTACTTATATTTACATTTACTTATACATATTTACTTGATATTGCTTACAGATTTACTTATATTACAAATATCATTTGTGTTAACATATTTTTTACCATATACATTTAATTTTGCTATCATATTACAAGGATAATACATTTAATTTTATAATACATACATTTAGTTTTGTTATTCTTTTCAAAGACCTTAGTTTTTAATTTTGTTATCATATTATAAATACCAATTTAGTTACCTTGTTATAATATTACAAAAACAATACATTTAATTTTGCTATCATATTACAAATACCACTTTTGTTACCATATTACAAATATCAATTTTGTTATCATATACATTTAATTTTATAATGCAAGCATTTAATTTTGTTATTTTCGACGACTTTAGATTTTAATTTCGTTAACATGTCAACGACTTTAGATTTTAATTTTGTTTAATGTTGTTATCATATTAAAAATACCAATTTTGTTATCATATTAAAAATACCAATTTTGTTATCATATTACAAATATCAATTTTGTTATCATATTACGAATAAAAATGTTATCATATTGCAAATACCAATTTTGTCATCATATTACAAATATCAAATTTTGTTATCATATTACAAATGCATAGACAGATATATAATTGATTTTAATTTTTTATAACATATTACAAGGACAATATATTTAATTTTATAATACATGCACTTAATTTTGTTATCCTTTTCAAGGACCTTAGATTTTAATTTTGTTATCACATAGTATAACAAACACCATTTTTTTTTTATCTTGTTATCATATTACAAAAACAATACATTTCATTTTTTTTATTACATGACAAATATCAATTTTATTATCATATTAACACCAATTTTGTTATCATATACATTTAATTTTATCATATTACAAGGACCATACATTTAATTTTATAATGCAGACATTTAATTTTGTTATTTTCAACGACTTTAGATTTTAATTTTGTTAACTTATTACAAATACCAATTTTGTTATATTGTTTTCATATTGAAAGGACCATACATTTAATTTTATAGTACACTTAATTTTTTTATTATGTTACAAATACTAATTTTATTATTTTGTTATCGTATTACAAGGACCATACATTTAATTTTGTTGTCATATTATATCTGGCCTTTCCGTAGTGTATCCTATTACATCGACAAAAATGCCTCTCATTCTAGGCTAATTAAAATGCCACCAAGTCGAAGATTCGAGTACAAAAAGATTTTAAGGGGCCCAACTTCATCTCGAACTTCGCATTTAACGTCAATATTTTCAACATTTTTCTTAAGGAAGATTTATTGAATTTTAATTATGCACTCTCCGCAACTTTATCTTTTCTTTCGTAGCGAAGCCTATTAAAGTAAAATGTATTATGAAACCATGAAAAGGTCGAATCCTATTTACTAATAATTAGTTTTCGGTTCATTTTGCTTTAACAAAACCGCTATTAAATTTACAATGGCCAATTAGGAGGGGAAAAAACTACCTTTTGAATTCCCGAGGGGAGAGGTTTCAGCTTACCTTGGGTATGTATTGATGCAGACTTTTTGAAATTTACACAATTATGGAATATGAAACATGCTTTTTGTAAAGAGTTATCCTCTAAAATTGTTACCTGTTCACGTTATGGGCATTCGCTATTATTTATAGCAACTGTTAATTATTATAAACAGTTGTTTTTAGTGGTGAATAATTAGTTGTTTATATTTGCAAACATCAAACTAATTATTTAGTTTTAAACTAATTTTAGTCAACATTTTATTTGACTTGACCTTTCTAGTCTTTATTTGGAGAAATACTTTTGGTTGACATTAATATAAAAATTATATGCTGTACTGGTAATAAATTTAACAATGTTTAAAATAATTTTGGCGACAAATTTATCAATGTTAAAAATAAATTTGACAATTTTGGCGACGCATTTAACAACGTTAAAGATAAATTTAGCAATTTTGACGATAAATTTAGCAATGGTACATTTTAATTTTGCTATCATATTACAAATACATAGACGTATATATAACAGATTTTAAATTTTGTTATTATATTAAAACAATTTTAATTTTGTTATAATACAAGCATTTAATTTTATCCTTTTCAAGGATCTAGATTTTAATTTTGTAATCATATTACAAATATAATTTTGTCATTTTACAAATATTTGTTAATAATTTCGTTACTTACATTTAATTTTGTTAACATATTACAAATACCAATTTTGTTATCTTGTTTTCATATTAAAAGGACCATACATTTCATTTTATAGTACATTTAATTTTTTTATTATGTTATAAATACCAATTTTATTATTTTGTTATCATATTACAAGGACCACACATCTAATATTATAATACATTTAATTTTTTATCATATTACAAATACCAATTTTGTTATCATGTTTCTTTACCATGTACATTTAATTTTATTATTATATTATATTTGGCCTTACCGTAGTGTATCTTATTACGTCAATAAAAATGCCTTTCATTATAAGCTAATTAAAATACCATCCGGCCCGAAGTTTCGAGTAGAAAAAGATTTTAAAGGGCCCAACTTTATCTTGAACCTCGCATTTAACGTCAATATTTTCAACATTTTTCTTAAGGAAGATTTACTGAATTTTAATTATGCACTCTCCGCAACTTTATCTTCTCTTCGATCCGAAACCTATTAAAGTAAACTGCATTATGAAACCATGAAAAGGTCGAATCATATTTTACTAATAATTAGTTTTCAGTTCATTATGCTTCAACAAAACCGCTATTAAATTTACGATAGTTACTAGGCAATTAGGAAGGGAAAAAAAAAAAACTATCTTTTGAATTTCAGAGGGGAGAGGGTTTTAGATTACCTTGGGTATCTATTCATGCACATTTTTGAAATTCACAATTATGGAATATGAAACATGCTTTTTGTAAAGAGCCATCTTTGAAAAGTATGGCCTGTTTACGTTATGGACAACAACTGTTCATTATTATAAGCAGCTGTTTTTAATTGTGAATAATTAGTTGTTTATATTTGCAAACATCAAACTAATTATTTAGTTTTAAGAATTTTAGTCAACATTGTGTATTTGACTTGACCTTTCTAGTCTTTATTTGGAGAAATACTTTTGGTTGACATTAATATAAAAATTATATGCTGTACTGGTAATAAATTTAACAATGTTTAAAATAATTTTGGCGACAAATTTATCAATGTTAAAAATAAATTTGACAATTTTGGCGACGCATTTAACAACGTTAAAGATAAATTTAGCAATTTTGACGATAAATTTAGCAATGGTACATTTGTAATTTTGCTATCATATTACAAATACATAGACGTATATATAACAGATTTTAAATTTTGTTATTATATTACAAGGACAATACATTTAATTTTATAATACAAGCATTTAATTTTGTTATCCTTTTCAAGGATCTTAGATTTTAATTTTGTAATCATATTACAAATACTAATTTTGTCATATTACAAATACCAACTTTGTTAATATATTTCGTTACTATACATTTAATTTTGTTATCATATTACAAATACCAATTTCATTATGGTGTTTTCATATTAAATGGACTATACATTTAATTTTATAGTACATTTAATTTTTTTATTATGTTATAAATACCAATTTTATTATTTTGTTATCATATTACAAGGACCACACATCTAATATTATAATACATTTAATTTTTTATCATATTACAAATACCAATTTTGTTATCATGTTTCTTTACCATGTACATTTAATTTTATTATTATATTATATTTGGCCTTACCGTAGTGTATCCTTTTACATCAACAAAAATGCCTTTCATTATAAGCTAATTAAAATACCATCCGGCCCGAAGTTTCGAGTAGAAAAAGATTTTAAAGGGCCCAACTTTATCTCGAACCTCGCATTTAACGTCAATATTTTCAACATTTTTTTTTAAAGAAGATTTACTGAATTTTAATTATGCACTCTCCGCAACTTTATCTTCTCTTCGTAGCGAAACCTATTAAAGTAAACTGCATTATGAAACCATGAAAAGGTCGAATCATATTTTACTAATAATTAGTTTTCAGTTCATTATGCTTCAACAAAACCGCTATTAAATTTACGATAGTTACTAGGCAATTAGGAAGGGAAAAAAACTATCTTTTGAATTTCAGAGGGGAGAGGTTTTAGATTACCTTGGGTATTGCATGCACATTTTTGAAATTCACAATTATGGAATATGAAACATGCTTTTTGTAAAGAGCCATCTTTGAAAAGTATGGCCTGTTTACGTTATGGACAACAACTGTTCATTATTATAAGCAGCTGTTTTTAATTGTGAATAATTAGTTGTTTATATTTGCAAACATCAAACTAATTATTTAGTTTTAAGAATTTTAGTCAACATTGTGTATTTGACTTGACCTTTCTAGTCTTTATTTGGAGAAATACTTTTGGTTGACATTAATATAAAAATTATATGCTGTACTGGTAATAAATTTAACAATGTTTAAAATAATTTTGGCGACAAATTTATCAATGTTAAAAATAAATTTGACAATTTTGGCGACGCATTTAACAACGTTAAAGATAAATTTAGCAATTTTGACGATAAATTTAGCAATGGTACATTTGTAATTTTGCTATCATATTACAAATACATAGACGTATATATAACAGATTTTAAATTTTGTTATTATATTACAAGGACAATACATTTAATTTTATAATACAAGCATTTAATTTTGTTATCCTTTTCAAGGATCTTAGATTTTAATTTTGTAATCATATTACAAATACTAATTTTGTCATATTACAAATACCAACTTTGTTAATATATTTCGTTACTATACATTTAATTTTGTTATCATATTACAAATACCAATTTCATTATGGTGTTTTCATATTAAATGGACTATACATTTAATTTTATAGTACATTTAATTTTTTTATTATGTTATAAATACCAATTTTATTATTTTGTTATCATATTACAAGGACCACACATCTAATATTATAATACATTTAATTTTTTATCATATTACAAATACCAATTTTGTTATCATGTTTCTTTACCATGTACATTTAATTTTATTATTATATTATATTTGGCCTTACCGTAGTGTATCCTTTTACATCAACAAAAATGCCTTTCATTATAAGCTAATTAAAATACCATCCGGCCCGAAGTTTCGAGTAGAAAAAGATTTTAAAGGGCCCAACTTTATCTCGAACCTCGCATTTAACGTCAATATTTTCAACATTTTTTTTTAAAGAAGATTTACTGAATTTTAATTATGCACTCTCCGCAACTTTATCTTCTCTTCGTAGCGAAACCTATTAAAGTAAAATGTATTATGAAACCATGAAAAGGCCGAATCATATTTGCTAATAATTAGTTTTCAGTTCATTATGATTTAACAAAACCGCTATTAGATTTACGATAGTTACTAGCCAATTAGGAAGGGAAAAAAATTATCTTTTGAATTTCAGAGGGGAGAGGTTTTAGATTACCTTGGGTATCTATTGATGCACGTTTTCGAAATTAACAAAATTATAAAATATGAAACATTCTTTTTGTAAAGAGTCATCCTTTAAAATTGGGCCCTGTTCACGTTATTTACTTACAACAACTGTTAATTGTTATAAACAATTGTTTTTAATGGAGTATACTTAGTTGTTTATATTTGCAAGCATGAAGCTAATTATTTAATTTTAAGAATTTTAGTCTACAGTGTTTATTTGCTTTAACTTTTTATACAGAAATGCTTTTGGTTCACATTAATACACTAATTATATGCTGTACTGGTGATAAATTTAACATTGTCAAAGACAAATTGGACAATTTTGGAGATAAATGTGACAATAAGGTACAATTTTGGTGACAAATTTAACAATAAGATACAATTTTGGTGACAAATTTAACAGATAAGACAATTTTGGCGACAATAACATATATAATTTTATCGACAAATTTAATTGCTAAAGATAAATTTGACAATTTTGGCGATAAATTTAACAATGTTAAAGAAAAATTTCAATTTTGGCGAAAAATTTAACAATGCTAAACAAAAATTTACTAATGTTGGCCACAAATTTGACTATGTTGGCGAGAGAGTTTTATTGTAATTTTTTCTATGTCGATATTCAAGTTATTGCTTATCATAAAAATATGTTTTGTTTCACAAAATTTTTTTTAATTTTCTTTTATTATGTTTATATAAAAATTTTATAGTACGTGTTTAAATAAATTAATAAATATGCTATAAATCTTTTTATTGCATAAGGGAAAAAAAAGATGTCTGATAATAATGCTATTATAATTAGTCCAATAAATTTTCTTCTTCATTGACGCAACAGCCCCATGGTGGACCAAGGCTGTCTACCTATTGGCAGATTTCGAGACAGTAGATGTTTTCTTTTTAAAGAGTAAGGTTGCCAGTCCTATGCCCAACGCTCTATAGTCAAGGCGCAACGCCCTACGGTCTAGGGTGGATTCCGAGGCTCTAAAAACATCCACGGCACCACCGGGACTCGAACCCGAAACCTGTGGCACTAAGTGCAGAACGCTAGTCACTTGGTCATCAGGTCCCTCATTAAACTTTAGCTCATTTATTTGATTAAAAAGGTTTTATACAAAGCAATTTATCCATAATTTAAAATTTTTATTACATATTTTAATTATTAATTTTAATCCAAATTTGCTAAACTTCTTTTGGCGCAATTTTAAAAATTGCCAACTATGGCAATATTTTGTCATGTTTTCAGATACAGTATACACGAGACATAACTTTTTTTTCTGTATTTGTATGTGTTTATTTACAACAGCGACAAATTAAATTAATATTCATTATTAATTTGTAATTAAAGTTAGTAATCGATTAAAGTATTTATTAAGATAATTTTTTTTAAAATGGCTTAAAATAAATACTGAATTTTTAATTTTCTACAAAATCCAACAAAGCGAAACGAATTATCATATTCATTTGAATATTTAGTGTTATTTTCACATTATTGTGGATTGAAAAACCCTTATTAATTTATTAGTCATGAATTGTTTTTATAAGTAGCACGCAATAAAGCATAAAAAGTGAAAAAAAAAAAAAAAAAAATTACAGTAACTAGAAAGTAAAACTATAAAATAGCTATAAAGGGACTGTGATAAAATAAAACTATAAAAGAAAAAGAATTGGCTTATTATTATTCCTTACACAGATTTGAGAACCATAACTGGAAAATGCAACTGGTTTGTTTTTAAATGTTCAATAAACAATTCACTTTTAGAAATAAAATCGATCAGCTCGTTGTCCTATTGGAGACAAACTTTATCCGTGTAAATATATAAGTAACTTTTTAATTTGAATAAATTGGTATTTTTTAGAATTAATTTTAAATTGTTTATTAAATGATTTAATTTGATCGGGAAATTACTCTTTTTTATAATGCTCGTTATATACTTGTTTTTATAAAAATAAATGATAAATAAAAAAATCGGTAACAAAATTAATTAAGAAATTATTCAGAAACAAAATTATGGTCTGAGGACTTTTTTTTTCTATCTTGGTGATATTTAAAAAAATCGTTTGGCTTGAATCTTTGCTTAATTACTTCGTTCCATTCTATTTGTTAATTAAAAATGGCTTCCGGTTGTAAACAACTTCCGTTGTTGTTTACAACCGGAAGCCATTTTCATCATCCATTTTCCTTTTTAACATCGTTTAAAAGTTGATTATTTTTAGTGATAAAATTAAAGTAACTAGAAGTAAAACTATAAAATAGTTATAAAGTGACCACGGCAAAATAAAACTATAAAAATAAAAACAATTGTTGTGTTATTATTCTTTACACAGATTTGTGAAACCATAACTGGAAAATGCAGCTTGTTTATGTTTTTTAATGTTCTATAAACATTCACTTTTAAAAATGAAATAGATCAACTCGCTGCGCTATTGGAGACAAACTTTATCCGTGTAAATAACTGTTTAATTTTAATAAATTGGTAGTTTTTAAAAGTAATTTTAAATTATTCATTAAATCATTTAATTTGTTGGGGAAATAGTTTTTTTTATATTGAAAATCCTCATATACTTGTTTTTATAAAAAATAAAACAAAAATAAAAAATATTTAAAGAAATTAATTAAAAAATGTTCATAAATAAAATGATTGTCTGAAGTCTTTTTTTTTATCTTGGTAATATTTAAAAAAATTCTTCTTTGTTTAATTTCTTTGTTTAATTACTTCGTTCTATTCTATTTATTATTTAAAAATGGCTGCTAGTCGTAAGGAAACAACGAAAGCATTTAAAAATTGATTATTTTTGTCATAGTAATGGTAAATCTGTTCGGAATATTGCTAAATTAGTAAATTTATCTCATTCTACTGTGCAATATGTAAATAAAAACGTCTTAGAAGAAAATCGGATTCAAAACAAAGCAAGAAATGGCTGACCGAAAAATTTAATTCAACTTTATTAGAGATTTATAGTCTGCAAATTTTCCGTTTGAATTACAGTGGAGTTACTGACAATTGCTTTTCAATTTTCCTGAATTTGCTCAATGAGCGTTCTGAACAATAGTGCTCAACTGTGCCCAAAAAGATCAATCAATTTTTTTTTTTTGAAAACTCTTTATTTATTCTTCCAAATTTATTTCATCGCCTACAAAGTCATCCCCTCCAGACACAATGCACTTATGCCAACTTTTTTTCCAATCCTCAATGCACGCTAAAAAGTCATCGGCAGGGATGGCCTTCGCGTTGAATCTCTTCAATCGACTCAAACCGGTGTCCCCGGTGTGGTCTTTTGAATTTAGGGAATAGCCGGAAGTCGAATGGTGTGAATACAGTGGTTGTGGAACGATATGGGTTTCATTTTTGGCGAAAAAGTCATAAAAAAAGTCACCAATAGAGATTTAATCCTTTTGAGGTACAAAATGGAATTGACCGAATCTTCTGAAATTCCAACATCATCAGCAAGGTCTCTAATTGCAAATCGACGGTTTTCAAGAACCAAATTTTTCATTTTTTGGACGTGAGCTTCGTCGGTTGAGATTGATAGTCAACCAGAGGACTCTTCCTGTTCAACGCGTTCTCTGCCTTATTGAACTGTTTACACCACTTCTAAGCATTTCTTTCCGACATAGGAATGCTCACCGAATGCCTTCTGCAATTTCAATACGTTTTTCAATACCTTCTGCAAACTTCTACGTTGAATGCAAGTTCTTTGCTCAATTAATTCAGACATTTAAAAAATCGCGGGAATCAGTTTTAGCGTCTCACAAATCCCAGCGTAACTCAAACACTATTGAATATTTTGACGTCCAATTTCACACAGATGTCAAGGATAGTGCCAGCAACCTAAAAAAGAAAAAAAAAATTTTAATTCCATTAGACCCGAGAATTTTAAATTGAAAATTGGACTTACTTTTTGGGCACAGTAGTATTTGCATTCTCTCCGATGAAAATTTTTTTTTTTTTTAAGTGCTAGAAATATAAATCTTATGCTTTCTTTTTCGAAATCAATGATAAATAAGCCCGAAACTTATTGGAGTCTTGTCTAATTTGAAGATGAAACTAAATTCCTTTAATTAGAAAACTAATTCATTTTTATTCCATTGGACTTATAAATTTATGATGAAAAAATAAGGAACTTAAGCTGAAGAAATTAATTAACAGCAAACCATTCACACAGTTTAAATAATTGCATAAACTTGCTCATGGCTTTTATTTTCGCGTTCGGAACTACTTATCCATACGTGAAAACATTCTACAAATGAAATATAGAAAAATTATTTACGGATACAAGTTAACCGATGATAATTTGAAGAACTCAGCTGATAATTTCCACTAGTAAACATGATCCACAACTGACAAACAATTGCCAAAGAAAAGTAACAGCAATATAAATCTCATTATGATCATTATATTGTTTAATTTCCATGTCAATTACCAATGTATGCCATTTACACTCATGTCCATAAATTAAGGATAATTCAGAATCACACAGAAATTGAACTCTAAAATAAAAATTTCACCTGTAGAATTATCACACTCATCTTGAAGAAGAATATGCAAATTACAGGAAACCACCAGATGGCGCTGATAGAACGTCGCAATGACGAGAGTGTAAGAGAAGGGTATATAAGGAATGGTGGCAAAGAAGTAAAATTGTTCACAAGCGCTTTAAAAACATTTCAGTGCAGTAACCGCATAGTTATGGCACAAAGGAAGCATTTGGATGATTTTTTTACGCGGTAGAATTATCGGACGACTGGAATGTGGACGTACCCAGCTGGAAGTATCCGAGGAACTTGGAATCGCCCAGAGTGTCATCTCCAGGCTTTGGCAACGATTCCAAGAGGAAGGTAATGTGAGTAGATGTTACAGCACAGGTCGCTCCCGAGTTACAACGCTGAATGAGGACCGGTATTTAGCAGTTACTGCCAAAAGAAACAGACGGAGCACAGCATCCGACCTGTCTCGTCAGCTCTCTTCAGCTACTGGTACGACAGTTTCAAGGCAGACCGTGTACAGACGCTTAGGGCACATTGGTCTATATGCTCGTAGGCCTGTCAGATGTGTTCCACTTACCGCAACTCACTGTCGCCTGCGATTAACCTGGAGTAGAGAGCATGCATTGTGGATACCGCAACAGTGGTGCCTGAACTTCATTATCCTTAATTTATGGACATGAGTGAATATTACTTACTTAATGTTAATTCCTAACCACTAAAAAACATCCAGTTCACCACCAGGAAGCGAACCTGAAGCCTGTGGTATCAAAAGCCGAAACGCTTGCCGATTTTCCATTAGGCCGCAATTATTATAGGAGTTATAGAAAACAATTATTAAAATTAATATTTTCTTTTTATATAGATTTTTTTTCTTCTTAAAACTTGCTATTTCACCCAAATTGTAACATCAGTTGTCTTATTCATCGACAATTTGGAAAAAAAAAAAAAATGCGCAAGGACTGAATAATATAACACTTTGAGTTCAGTTTCTTATATTAAAATCAAAAATTCAAATAAAAAAATATTTAATTTATAACAACGCATTAATGTACTATAATCAGCAATCTTATGGTAAACGTAATACATGTGTTCACGTTTTTTTAATATGAACACAAACGTGGCACTTTCCAAGAAGCCATTTTACTAAGTAGGTCACACACACACATACATTAATAACAAAAAAAAAAAAAAAAAAAAGACTTCAAGGATCATAAAAGCGGTCACTGAAAGACGGGACCAAACTTCTAACAACATTGCCCAGCCTGCAACAGCAGCAGCAGCCAAAGACACAGGCACAAAGCCAAAACAACCTACCAAGCGTAAAAGTTCACCAGATACGCAATTGGACAATACTAGAGCCAGACGCTCTACCGACAAAGATGGGTTTACTGCCCCTCCACGTCACCTGATCGCCCGAGGCACCCATTACATGCCAACTCCACCAGATAGTAAACTAGATTCAACTACTAACTCTTTCTCCTCTCTCACTAACATGACTAATTCAGAAATGGCTGACGATGCAGATCCGCCAGAGCAACCCCCTAGGCGTCAAAGGATTCCCCCCTTTTTTATCAAGTGCACTAAAGACTGGGGTAGCATTCTCCCACAATTGAGAACTATTTCTCTCACTTTAAGCTCTGTCCTCTCTAGAGGTAATTTCTTAAAAATTACTGTCGCGAGTGAGGTTGAACACGTTCGAATGAAAACCAAACTCGTCCATTTGGGACTCGAATTTAAATGTTTCAATTTAAAACAAGACAGGCCAGTTAAAGTTATGATAAGGGGACTTCCAGCTTGTACCCCCAAAGAGGATATAAACTTTGCTTTATCACACCTCGGATTCAAAATTCTTGCAGTTAATCAACTCCTCAAGGGTAATAAATGGCCAATGCCACTTTTTTTATATCCAAATCGCGAACACCCTGGAAACCGAGGAAATTTACAACCTAACCACTCTTCTCGGCACCCGCATTAGTATCGAAAGATACAAGGGGCGTAACAGAATCCCACAATGCTATCGTTGTCAAGGGTTTTTCCACTCAAGTGCTGCTTGTCATCTTCCAAAACGATGCGTCAAATGTGCCCGTCCGCACGATGCGAAAGATTGCGACCTCGGTATTGAAGCTCCGCTTAAGTGCGCAAATTGCTCTGGAGATCATGCGGCGAACTGGCGCCAATGCCCCCGATTCCCACAAAAGAATCAGAATAATCTATCTTCTATCAAACCTAATGCACCATCTGTGCAGAAAAAACAAAATACAATAATTAATCCCCCGCAAAAACAAAATGTTTCTAGGACTCAGCCATTTCTACGCAGAGTTCCAAACAATTCCACCTACGCAGACATTATTGCCGGCCGAACAAACCATCAAGGGGATTTAAAATTTGTTTTTAATAATAATTATTGATATGGAGGTACGGGAAATTCCCTGGTACTCCAACTAAACACCTACCGTTACGTTACGTTTAAAAAAAAAAAAAAAAAAAAAAAAAAAAAACCTTATGTTCTATGTGAATCCTTTAAAATGAAATTTTTTTTTTTTTTTTTTGTTGAATCAAGAGCTTTTTTAGATTTTTCTTTTTCAAGAGCTTCTTTAATCGTCCATGGATTCTTTTTTTATGTAAATTGGTTTTAATCTGACATAAAGGAAAATAGCATCAAGTTTAAAACAACTAAAATAATACTAAATTAACTCTATTAAAAATAATAATAATAAAAAAAAAAGCTTAATTTTTAAGAGGAATTATTCTGTTTTTATAATCAAGAAAAAAACCCTTCAATTAACCTTAATAATTCGGTTTGGAACCAATTAAAACCTTAGTAATTAATGAATTCAGAATAAGAATTCGAATGCAAACGATTCTCCGCTGCAAACGATTTTCAAAAGATTTTTCTCTAATTGGCTGTTCTCGCGAAATTAGTCCCGCAGAAAATAAGTTATTTTTCTGTTTATACATTTCTTGCAAGGGGCTTAGTTTTGGAAAATGCTCTTACCACGGATTAAATTATAAGGCGAACGAAGACATCGTCCATATCTACCATTTTTATTTTTATTTTTCGTTCTTTGCACGCGAATCTTGGTCTTGGTTTCGCAAGCCGTGGTTGCCATGGCGACCGCTTCAACCTTGTTTTCGTCTATATCCAACCCAAAAATAACCGCTGAAAATTTGTTCTGTCGAAACGCTTCTCTCAAAACTCTTTTGTGTTTGCTAGCTGGGATTTGCTGCACTTTTTCCGCAAAATTTTCAGGTAATGCATTTCCTTTTTTTTTGTTTTTGTTTTTTTAAGGGGGTTTTATAGGGAATAAAGGATTTTATATTTCTCTACTCTCGCATTGCGTTTGTCGTAAACATGATTTCCGTTTTGAAAACACGATTGGTTATGTGTGTTGTTTTTATTTTTTATTGAATAAGGATTGAATTTCTTTAAAAATAATTTCATTTATAATGGAATTTTATAAAGAAATGCATTTATTGTACAGCAATATATTTGCCGTGATTTGTTTACATGGGAATTATTTTTTAGCGATCCTTTTAAAAGGATTTTATCGTGGATTATTACTAAAATGTTTTATCAATTTAAATAAAAAATTAAAGGCCCAAATCGCAAAATAGGGGTCGTCGGGATTTGGCGACTTAGCACCAAACATAATTCTGCAACATGGGTCAAGTAAGGCTGTTTGACAGTATAAAAAAATATTATAATATCAGCCTAATGGTGAATTTTGAGTTGAATGAGTTTTTTGAATTTTTTTTATGATGAAGTCTTTCAGTGAATTTTGGTATATATTGTTTTTTTTAAGGGTTTTGTGTCTTTTTAATGCAGTATAATTATTTAAAAAGTGTTTTTAAACTTTCGATGATGCTAAAATATTAAACGTAAAAATTAATAACTCGGACAAATCGCAGTTTAGAGAACAAAGAAATTTGTCAAATATTCTTTTTTCTTAAACGAGCTATATATTCCAAATATGGTAACCAGAGTTGCTGTGGCTAACTTAAGGTTTTCAACTTTGCATACCATGACAAAGATTCTTATAATTATTAAGAACTATTGTTCTTTTATTTATTACTTATATATTTTTATTTAGTGTTATTTGTTTTCTTTATTAATAAAGCAAAAATTTATTTATTGAAATAAGATAATTTATTTTCTATAAAAATGTTATTTGTAGCCTGTCTTCAATTATTATAAAAATTAATTTTTAATATTAATTTTATATAAGTTATTAATTATTAATTAATTTTATATAATTAATTGCTTAACTACTAAGCAGATTTAATTAATTAATAATAATATTTGTAAAACTTTAATTTTTATAACTCAAATTCGTAAAGTAATTTCGAAAAGAGCCAAATTAGATGCATTTAAGCTTAGTCGTTTTTATTCTAATTTTGAAATATTTTCTGTAATTAACTAGTAATTATTAAATTTTTAAGCTTAAGAACTGGAGGTACGGGCCTTCGGCCCTTGGTACTCCATTAACACACACTTCCTTTGTCCTTTGTATGGTTTGCAGGTGGGCTTGATCTTGCTATTAATCCCGCCAAAAAACTTCGCCGCCAAGGATATAGGCTATTCATTTCAATCAAATTTTATGTAATATCTTTTTCGGTTGCCTTGTCGCCAAATCAATTTATCGATTACCTATCAAAATAAAGCTATAATTCGAATTTTCTTTTCCTGATTTAACTGATAA
The DNA here is from genome assembly GCA_021605075.1 of Caerostris darwini. NCBI lineage: Eukaryota > Metazoa > Arthropoda > Arachnida > Araneae > Araneidae > Caerostris > Caerostris darwini. Next base: position 197,818 of record BPLQ01000006.1, on the reverse strand, counting down.
ATTTTTGGTAATTTATCATTAATGCATCACAATAAATTACAAACATTTGGCCCAAATCTTCGCTAAATTACTGGCAGTCACCAAGATCACTTATAGCTATCCCATCACCCAAAGATTTGGCGGGGATCATCTTGGCGCTTTTTAAATAACAGTGACTGTAATAATGAAGAAATACCAATTATTTTAGCCAAATCACAAAATAGGGGCTGTTGGGATTTGGCGAATTTTTTTTGTGGCTCCAACAGAACGATAAGTCGTCATTTCTGGTACTTTTTGCAATTCACATCCCTTAAAATCGCCACCCGTTACTTGGCGGACATTGGCGAAAAGAATTTTTGACGCCATATCCCAACTGTCCCTATTCTACGATTTTACCGATATTTTAATAATAGAATTGTTCACCTTCAATTTGTTGTTGTTTCTGATTCCCGCTATGGTCTAGCTATTAGAGCAAATCCATAAGTTCATAAACCTCTAAAAAGTCCAAGAATAGAAGAGGTTCAGAGTAACACCTCGTCCATTATAAAATCAAGACAGTTTAAAATATGAGCGAGCGATGCTTGAGCAGTCCTACACTTAGTGCACCGGTAGAAACTGGACTCATGATTAAGGAGAAAGTGTTGCATCTTCTGTGAGCCAAAAAGACTTGGAGCACCTGAGGTAGACGTCTGACTTTCCTCCTGCCTGTTTGCTTTAGCTCGCCATAATGGAATGGTGAATATACCGGTTCTCGTTAGATCACCGAAGTCAAGCATCATTGGGCGCGGTCAGTACTTGGGTGGGTGACCACCTGGCAACACCGCGTGCCGTTGGCAAATTTGGGACCTGAATGGCCGAGTGTCTAGCGCTCTGGCGCTCGGTGAACATAGGTTTCGGGTTCGAATCCCGGCGGTGCCATGGATGTTTGTAGTGGTTCGGAATCCACTTTAAGCCGTAGGTCCCGGTCTCCTATGACTGTAAGAGCGTCACGGAGCCAAAGTCAGGCTTCTACCTACGGGTGCTCCATCACAACAGAAGCTGCTTCCTTCCCCTTCAATCATGAGTACGTGTGGGCTTGGCCAGCCAAGTGGGATAAGAAACAACAACATAATGGAATGGTCTTCACGTCTAGAGTGATCCTCCCAGGAGCCAGGCTCCCGACGTACTTCACCCACTCCTTCCATTGACATCCCCTCTCTACTGCGAGGCAGCAAAACATGACTCGAGGAGGACTTCCAGTTTCAGTCAGTCTCACCAAACTCATTAACCACGATCATTTATATAAGCCGCCTACCACGAGAAGATTTGGCGGAAATCATCTTGGCGTCTTTTGATTAACAAGGGTCGCAGTAAAATGATATTATCAATTTTTTTATTATTAAGAGTTTTCACTCCAGCTTGTTTCTCTAGCCAACCTCATTCCTAACCATGATCGCTTATAGACCTTCCATCACAACAAGACTCGGTTAGACGAGATCAACTTGATGCCTTTTAAATAATAGAGGCTAACGTAATATAAAAGTACCGAAATTTTTAATATGAAAAGTGTTCATTTTAGGCCTGTTTCGTTCAGCAACCCAATGTATTTCTTATAATTCATGTACTACAGCGATACTTATAGCAAAATTTAGGTGAGTGATTCTAGTGAACGGTGCAACTTCGACATTATAAGTGTATGCATTAATTTCACCGAAACCTATTTGATATAGAATGTGGTTATAATTAATTTGACGCTATCCAGAGCCTTTTGCAACTTGATTTTACATTGGCAATGGCACGATGTTAGGTTGGGCGAAGTTGGTAGGGAAGGAAGCACACGAGAGTCAATAGGGCTCTTTTCAGTGCTTAGAATCTTATAATGGACCCATCAATGACTTTGAATGCTGAATGAATTTTATGTGTTTCTTACAATTTCGATGTTCATGTTCAGTCAACCACCATTCCTGTCAACCAGGAATCACAAATTATTTAAGGCATTTAAAGTCAAATTTAATATCACAAGGGGACATTATGGGATAGGGTTGTCAACCCTATGCCAAACAATCATATTATGCAGGGACATATGGTTTAAGGTGGATTCGGAATCACTACAAACATCTGCTACATACTTCTTTTTTCGGTTTTGTGCAGCATCCTATAATCCGCAACATGGAATTTTAGATTTTTTAAACGATCATCAGCGGACTATGGGCTAGAAAATTACGCTAGTCAAAAATGTTTTCCGGAGGGTTTTTTTTTCTAATGCAGCTGGCAAACACTTAGACAGCTTGGTCTTGGATGCCTTAAGGCAAGCATTGCACAGATGTTACTCACTTTGCATGACCCAGGGGGTGCGTGTCACTTGAAGATACGGACACGGAGTAACAATGCCCCTCAACGCTCTACGATCCGATTAGGACCGCGACCTACGGTTTGAAGTGGATTCCGAACCACTACAAACATCCATGGCACCGCCGGGACTCGAACCCGAAACCTGTGGTACCGAGCGCCAGAGCGCTAGCCATTCAAGCCCTGTTTTCTGGAAGTATACTTGGTTAAATTTTCATTAAATACTTCAGTTAAATACTTCTTTTTTTTAGTTTTTATAGGGGTTTTTCGTACCTATTTCTACTATCCTATTTTTAATGCGTAATACAATAATTTTTTGTAATACTTTGCATAGGAAAAAATATTACTAAAACTTTACTAACTGTTTTTAAACATTAGTTTGAAAACTATTAATGCTAGTTGCAAAGAAATAGGTTGTTAAGAAATAGGTGCACAAGCACAAATCATCTATGGATAATACCATATCAATTTATTTTTTCCGACGAAAATTGGAGATTTATAAGCATTGTTATTTTACAATTCACTTAATAAAATTGATAAAATGCTTCTGCACCTATATTTTAAGAAGAATTCAATTTCACAAAAATTTCACAAAATCAAACGCAATGACCTAAAATCGCCATGTGTAATTTCACGAAATGATACCCAATTCAAGCATTATGGGGTTATAAATTAATAACAATGTAATGCTCTGAGAAAGATAATGCTTTATTAAGCAGGATATTTGAATGCTATATGGAGGACAATCAAATGCTTTTTCCAGGACATATTGCAATAACATCAATAATACTTTTTGATGAGGATTTTAAAAGTCTGTCTCCGATATCCTAATTTGATGGGGGAAAAAGACATTGTTTGGTAAATAAGTCGATAAGAAAATTACTATCAAAATTCATGTGATGTGATGGAAATAAAAAGGCAGATAAATATGCCACATAATAGACTGAGAGAAAGAGCGGAAGGAATTATGATTTAAAATTATATTTTTGTTTGCATCAGTTATTTTTTTTTATATGTGCTTTGACATTTTATATTAATGGATACAAAATTGAAATACCAAAACTCATTGTAATTTTGAACCTTTGATGTTTAAGTGTAGGCTTTGCTTTAAAAAAGTAAACTGTATATGGATTCGTTTTGTTTGGCAATAAAAATTGCAAAACATTTGAACTTTGCGTTATTTCCGAAATTTGAGTCGCATCTTCGTACAACATTGCTTTTTTCAGCAGTGTATTGAATAGTAATAGTAGGCAGTAATTAATAATTAATAGTTAATTTAATAATGAATAATTTGCTTAATTAAGGAATCATTACTTAATTCTGATTAATAAATTATAATTATTAGTTATATAGTTTTATTTAATTCTAAATTAAAGCATCTTTAAATTAGTTATATAATATGTAATACAACTAACTCATTATACAACTACTTCAAAGACGCTTTAATTTATATTATTGTAATCATTAGTTATATATTATATATATACACTGAAGTGACAAAAGTCATGGGATAGCAATATGCAAATTTTCAGATGGCAGTAGCATCGCGTAGAACAGGTATAAATGCGCAAAGCTTTCATTTCTGTTCAAGTTATTCATGTGAAGAGGATTTGACGTGATGATGACCGCACGACGGGAATTAACAGACTTTGAACGCGGAATGTTAGTTGGAGCTAGACGCATGGGTCATGCCATTTCGGAAATCGTTAGGGAATTCAACATTCCCAGATCCACTGAGTCAAGAGTGTGCCGAGAGTATGAAATTTCAGGCATAACATCCCACCATGGACAGCTCAGTGGTCGACCGCCTGCACTTAACGACCGAGACCGGCGACGTCTGCAAAGAGTCGTAAATTCTAATAGACAAGCAACACTGCGTCAAATAACCGCAGAAATCAATGTGGGACGTACAAGGGACTTGTCTGTTAGAACTGTGCGGAGAAATTTGGCTTTCTTGGGCTATTCCAGCAGAAGACCGACTCGAGTGCCTTTACTGACAGAACGACATCGCTTGCAATGACTCTCGTGGGCACGTGAGCATATTGGTTGGTCCCTAGATGAATGGAAAACCGTGGCCTGGTCCGATGAGTCACGATTTCAGTTGGTAAGAGCTGATGGTAGGGTTCGAGTGTGGCGCAGACCCCACGAAGCCATGGACCCAAACTGTCAGCAAGGCACTGTTCAAGCTGGTGGTGGCTCCGTAATGGTGTGGGCTGTTTTTCATGGCATGGACTTGGTCCTCTGGTGCGACTGGACGGAACATTGACTGGAAATGCTTATGTTCAGCTACTTGGAGATCACTTGCAGCCATTCATGGACTTCATGTACCCAAACAACGATGGGATTTGTATGGATGACAATGCGCCATGTCACCGGGCCACAACTGTTCGCGATTGGTTTGAAGAACATTCTGGACAATTCCAACGAATGATCTGGCCACCTAGAACGCCCGACATGAATCCCATCGAGCATTTATGGGACATCATCGAGAGGTCTGTTCGTGCGCAAAATCCTGCACCATCAACGCTTTCACAATTATGGACGTCTATCGAGACAGCATGGCTCAATATTCCTGCAGAAGACTTCCAACGACTTGTTGAGTCCAAGCCACGTCGAGTTGCTGCACTTCGCCGGGCGAAAGGAGGGCCGACACGATATTAAGAGGTATCCCATGACTTTTGTCACTTCAGTGTATATATATTAGTATATTATATGTGTTAGTAGCTATGTATTGTGTGCCATAAATCTGGGATAGCCTTTGGACAACAGATTGGGCTTTAGAATAATGGATGCTTGATTGCCAATTGACACTAAATCGAAAGTTCTTGTGTCAGGGGCTCAATAAATCTGCAGGCCAGATAGCCTTCCTTTTGGCTCGACGAGGAAAGTAAAGTGTAAACCTCCAGATGCCTTTTCCGAATAGTTATGTTTGTGACTAATCCTCAGTGTCCTGCAGTGCGGGACGGACATCCCATGAGTGATCTACTCCTGGATGGAGGGAAAGGGGGCAGCTTCTTTTGTGATGGATCACCCGTAGGTAGAAGTCTGACTTTGGCTCCGTGACGCTCTTACAGTCATATGAGACCCGGACCTACGGCTTACAGTGCATTCCAAACCACTACAAACATCCATGGCATCGCCCGGACTCGAACCCGAAACCTGTAGTACTGAGATCCAGAGCGCTAGCCACTCGACCATTCAGGCCCAGTGGTGTTTGTTCGAAACTGCACTGGCACAACTTCACTTATAACATTTCCAAAATTGTAAAACTGTATCTCAACTACAGGTACAGTGACCGCGGTGTAGTAGTTTAGTATTTTATAAATAGATAAATATATGCTTAATATAATAAAGATGCGCAAATATAAAATATATATATATATCGTGCAGGAGATCTCAAATGCGATTCTGCTAGGGGCGTCCGTTGCAGCCACTACTTTCAGAAAGGAGGGCACTGTATAGAAATAGTGATAACACGCATGTAAAAGCATTTTAAAAAATAATCAGGCAATCTGGTGGGAATTTTTAGGATTTTCATCTATACGACAGGTAAAGGCTAAGCTTAAAAGATCTCCAGGAAAGCAATCAAAGAAAGTACAGTCGGTGGGCTGTTTGTGGCATACATAAATGGAACACGACTCACCGACGTTCAATAAAAATATAAATATACATGCATAAGTAAAAGATTTTGCTGCTTTATGCTAGTTTATTTTTAAAATTATTGGATAGTTAATTGCGCAAAAAGTCTTACCTGTTGAAAATTTGGAAGTATTTTGATATTTTTAAATTAAAACAAGGAATGTAAAAATTTTTTTTTAAAGTCAATTCCTACTTTTTTTTACTATATTGCAGAACGTCCTTTATAAATAATTTTCATTCATTTTTTTAAGTTTATGTGGCGCCATCTATTGGTAGATACATGCAACTTAAATCTAAAAAAACACTAAAATTAATTAATTTAATTTAATTACTGAATTAATATTTGAAAAAACTGAATTAACGTCCAGTGTCATCCATTACACTTTCAAACAAAATGTATTTGAACTTGAGTGGACGAATAAAAATTATTTTATGAACTATTGAAAATGTGAACAAGATATATATAGGGAGAGTGTGAGCTAATAGAAGGAATTGAAATAAGCATACATTTAAAAAAAATTTATTACTTTTTTAATTATAAATGGTTTTTCTTTGATAAACAAATTCAGAAAATCACATTTTTACTCAGGTTTTGATATTGATTATTTGAGTGGGTTTTAATAATAGGTTAAAAAAGCCAAAAAAGGATTTTTGATGGTAGATGTTTATATAGTAGAAGATGATGGGATTGATCATTAAGTTTTATCCCAATGAATAGTTTTACATAATTTTGCGCGCTAGCGAAATAAAAACTATGCTCAATAGTAAGAAACACGTGTGTTTATCTTTGAACGCAGATATTCAAAACCAATTACTGGCCATTCATTTTCTCTGTTATTTGCATTCAATTTTCGAATAATTTTATTTCCTACGAATAAAGTAAATGGTTTGATAGCAGTAGCCAATGCCATTCAAAATGTATCTAAAGCAAAATAACTCAAAATCCCTCCATAAAACAAATTAGTGGGCCATGTACTGAAAGATAATTTGCCAATCTATAAAGCCAATTTTTAGTATTATTATTTATTTTTATTATTATTTCCTTAAGCTACCAAGTAATATTCGATTCAATTATTCAGAATAACTTCCTTGCAAAAATTATGAGGCCTTGAGGCTTTACGTTAAAAAGAAAAGCAATTCCATTTCAAAAATTACTAAGAGCGTGGATTAATAAACATTCATTATCTAAGAATGCAGATCACATCAATTTTACATCACTTCACATCAACTGCGACGATGGCCAATTGGCTAGCGCTCGGGCCTTTGGTACCACAGGCTCCAAGTTTGAATCCTGAATGGGGCATGGACGTTTGTTAGTGGTTCGGCAGCTTCTGTTGTAATGGAACACGTAGGTAGAAGTCTGACTTCTGTCCCATGTTGCTGAAGAAGGAGGACAGTACCTTCCGGGAAGACTTTTTAGAGGGAATTACCCCGTATTTGCGTATCGTATTGGAGAAAACCCTGAAAATTCCCACTAGGTAGTTAGCGACTAATGAGGCAAGATGCTGAACATCCCAAACGGCAGCGAGTCTCTTGGCTTTTTGAAACTGTGTCTACAGTAAAGCCGCCAGTGGATTGAACCTCCGCTTAAATATTTATCAGCGGCGCACATTGTCAATGATCCATGGGTCAGGCTCACATCAATGTGATGCCTTTTAATGGATTTCGGAAAGATGTGAGCGAGGTTGTGCAATCATAATTTTGAACAAACATCGTGAACTAAGTATCAATAGAATACAACATTCTTGGTCCAGAAATTTAGCCATTAGACTACAACGATTTGGTCCACGGGCCTAGTATTCTACTGCATGCTACAACAACCTACAGGCCAGTAAGGAAAGGAGGGTACTGCCCTCCAAAAATGTTCAAAATTTAAGTCATAGACTTAACCTAAAGCGTTCTAATAAAATTTAGGAACTTTTAGGACATGAATATGTAATCACGAATATTCTTATTTCGACTTTATCCGTGTGTTGTTGTTTCTTATCCCACTTGGTCAACATCCAGACCACGAACTCGTATGGACTCATGGTTGAAGGGCAAGGGAGCAGCTTCTGTTGTGATGGAGCCCCCCGTAAGTGAAAGCCTGACTTGGCTCAGTGACGCTCTTACAGTCATATGAGACCGCGACCTATGGCTTAAAGTGAATTCGGAACCACTATAAACATCCATGGCACCGTCGGAGTCGAACCAGAAACATGTGGCATCGAGCGCTACACTCGGCCATTCAGACCCCACTTTATCCGTCTTGTAGTAATATTCCATCTGTGTCTATGTGTAGGTGGGCGTGATAATTTTGATGGTTAGAATGGGATAGAGGTAGATGAGATGTTCTATTTCAAAACCATGGTAACACAATATGGTGCTACTTCAAAACCATGGTCATCCTCTCAACACCTCTTCCGTAGTCTATAGGTGGGATATATAAGCGGAACATGAGGCCCACCGATGAGGAAACATGCACACACCCATGGGCCTGAATGGCCGAGTGTCTAACGTTTTGGTGCTCGATACCACAGGTTTCGTGTTCGAATCTCGGCGTTACCATGGACGTTTGTAGTGGTTCGGAATCCACTTTAATCAGTAGGTCCCGGTCTCATATGAGTGTAAGAGCGGAAAGAACCAAATCAGACTTCGACCTACGGCTGATCCATCACAACAGAAGCCGCTACCTTTTCCTCTATCCAAGAGCAGACTACTCATGGGATGTTCGTCCCGCACTGCAGGATATTCAGGATTAGTCACAACACATACACACAAAATACATTGACTCTTCCTTTTGATATGTGAATTTATGAATGTATGTTTTGATTTTCAGGTTCAACTCTACAAGAAGCCATGTCGTACGCTATTAAAAATCAGACCAACCCACTTACCATCAGTGCCACTGGATATGCTCCATACATAGAAGCCAGGGTAAGTTTGCACTTCTGCAACAAATCCTTTATTGATTGATAAAAAATTATCAAACGCTGTTGTAATCATATTTAATTGAATATAATAACTCGATGGATCGATTCTCTATTGATTCAATCGTTTGATGTCTATGAAAAAAAAGTGTTTAGATATTTTTTTATTAAAATCTGTAATTTTGTTCACCAGAGCAAAACATGCTTTAGAGCATTTATGGGAATATCAATCCGGTTTTCAAACACATAGAAAAATAAACACATGATGTATTTACCACACTTAATCAATTTCTTCGCGAATCTTTTCAAATCTATCAACAAATGATAACATTATTTCTATGATTTATGCACTTTCTGATGTAGAATTTTGATTGCACTTAGAAGGATATCTTCTTCATCTTTTTCTTTACTGGCGCAACAACCTCATGGTGGGCCAAGGCCGTCTAAATGACTAAATGACGCAGCTTAATCCAATGCAGAGAAATTCATGAAAATTTCTAAACACCAACATAATTCAAAGGAATTCAAGAGGATTTTTTACATTAACCAAATAATTCATGGCATTATTGCAAACTGCCAAAATGGGTTCTTTAATTCTGATCCTCAATGTTTTTTTTCCTAATGCAGCTGGCAAACACTTAAACAGCTGTCTTGGATGCCTTAAGGCAAGCGTTGCACAGACGTTACTCACTTTGCATTACCCAGGGGGGCGTGTAATTTGAAGATAAGCCACGGACGGCCAGGCCTCCTTTCATATTGATAATGAGGTGATATTTATCTTTGGTATTTTTTCTGCACTTACATTGAGGATCAGGGTGCCTGAATGGCCGAGTGGCTAGGGCTCTGGTGCTCTGTGCCACAGGTTCCGGGTCCGAGCGCTATCGGCGCCATGGATGCCTGTAGATGCTTAGGATTCATCCCTAAACTGCTTGTCCTGGTCTAATACGGCCGTAGAGCGTAGGGATGACAATCCTACCCTTTAAAAAACATCTGCTGTTTCGGAATCTGCCAGTAGGCAGACGGCCTTGGCTCATCATGGATGGTAGTGCCAGGGAGTTAGTTAGTTGTGTGAAAAATGGTATGATACCAGAAAAAAACTCTTTCCACCCAATTTAAAAGTCTTTCTTTTTAAACTACATATCTCTAAAAATAAGGCTAGTTTAAACATGCAGGAGATAATGAAGTATAAATTAGAAGCTATCTTTTTCAAGACAACTCTCTCCCCTAATTAGTTTGTGAAGTTATACAATCTGTATAGTTCTATAAATATCGTATATATTTTCTTCTTTTGTAAAGGACCTAAATTCTTTTTTTTTCTATGTAATAAAAAATTTTAAAATAAAAAAAATTAAATATTCTTTTCTATGTCTTTTCTATGCTTATTTAAAATATAAATATAAAAAAAATTTAAAATAATAAAAATATATAAAAAATATAAAGATATTACAAAATATAAAAAATATAAAGATATTACAAAATATAAAAAATAAATATAATATTTTAATAAAAATATAAAGAAATTTTATTTGGTCGAGAGCGTCTTGACAAATTGCTAACATTATGACCATATGTATAATTACGTATAAGGTGTATTACATTACTTTATGTATAAGTTACAGATGCACAAATTTCTTGTACTACATAAAAGTAGTGGGAACTGTGTTTAAGTTTTTAGCTTTGTCGCACATGTGATGCATTTCACAAGTCGAGGTTGCTTGTTTATGTTCTGCCCATTCCAATTATAATTCCAATTTGCATTATCATTGTTGTATTCAAACAATAACAACATTGTACAGCACTTGACAAAATCGCAAATCTATAAATACTCATTTTATTAACATAAATCCCAAATCGGTGAACAACACTTGACAAAATCGCAAATCTGTGGTGTTGCTTAATCTTAAAACCTTAACTTAAACAATACCCGATTCTAGAAACGCTTAGATACTCCGTTTTACCCAACACACACGTTAACCATTATGTATAACCGCAATAACCCATAACCATATTTTAAATCAACAAGTTCGCATGCCTTCAGAGACTTATATAATTAGAAAAGGAAACACACTCACATGAAATAATTCACAAACAAATGAATAATTTTAAATATAAACAAAAGTGAATTTATTATTATTTACAAATTTAAGTTTGTAATAAGTCTTGCAATTAACCTTATCTAAGTAACTGTGAAATTCGGATAATGCAATAATATAAATATAACTTATACAAGTTGCCGCAATTCTGAATTAATATTTAATAATAAAAAAATAGGGTGATAGACCTTCCAGTTCATAACTTGCCATGACAGCAGGGGAAGGGGGGTCCTTTTTTTTTCATTTTTAAAGTTTCAGTGTTAATAATGTTCTATACGCACCATTATTCAAAGTCTTGGCAGCAGGGGGCCAACCCCTCATGGGGCTCTTGTGTCGGGCAGGAGACCTGGGGAAACTTGTCCATATCATGTAGCATGGGAAGAGCATTTTCCTTTTTAATACGCTTTTATTAGTTTCACCTGTATGTTTGTATGTATGTAACTGACTTTTTTCCCTGGAGATCTGTTTCTCCTCATATACACTATTTAAGCTACAAAGAAACATTTACAGGCATTTTTCAGAACGAAAACAGTTGATTCTTTTTAATACGCTTTTATATTAGTTTCACCTGTATGTTTGTTTGTTTGTAACTGACTCTTTGGGCTCGATTTTGCCCTACTTTAAGCGATAGCCTTTGTTTTACTCACAATTACATTATTGTAAGAACTATAGTTCCACACCTCCATACCGGAACCTCATTTAAATATTATAGTTTAAAAACACTGAAAATCCCGCTTTTAGAGTTAATCAAACTAAAAAGTAAAAAATAAATGAATAGTTTAAAAAAAACTAAAAAACACGCTTTTAGAGTTAATCAAACTAAAAAGTAAAAAATAATTGTTAACATAGGAATAAAATGACTGACGAGAAAATGAATGTCACTGTTCTAAAAGCGTGGGGTGCTTAGTATGACATTTTAAAACTAACTCTGCATTTCGGAATGAAACTAGTGAAAAATTATAACGATTGATATCGAGCACCCCACGCTTTTAGAACAGTGACATTCATTTTCTCGTCAGTCATTTTATTCTTATGTTAAATTATTTTGTACTTTTTAGTTTGATTAACTCTAAAAGCGTATTTTTTAGTTTTTTTAAACTATTCATTTATTTTTTACTTTTTAGTTTGATTAACTCTAAAGGCGTGTTTTTTAGTTTTTTTTAAACTATTCATTTATTTTTTACTTTTTTGTTTGATTAACTCTAAAAGCGTGTTTTTTAGTTTTTTTTAAACTATTCATTCTAAAGACGCTGTAGCCAGAGGATCTTCAGCTAACTCGTTCAAATCGAGTCAGGCTGAAATGCATCATGACGAAAGAAGTCTAGCATCACTGTTCAAAGTCCGTGGCAGCCGGGGCCAACGGTTTAATTGGGCCCCTGCGTCGGGCATGAGGTCTCTAGACCTGGTCTTTTAACTCGGAGACCACGTTGCGTCATCTTTCCTCTCCTGGGCCCTCTAGCACTTCATTACGGGGGATGGGGCAGCTCCCCCCCTTCGCCATCTCCTGTCTTCAGTACTTCTACATCTTGCTCTCTCCTCTGGGTTCCACCTTCTATCTCCTCTTTCCCTTGTGATGTCCATCACCTCCATTTTATAGCTAATTTTCAGTGTGGGGGCGATTTCCGAGACCGTATTAGAGTCTATATCCGTTAGGCAGACACATCCCCGTCCATAAATCTCCAAGGAGAGATAACGTGAGTTTTAAAATTCTTGGTAAATGGTTGTTATTGACCATCTGGCTCGAAGTATTGTATGGCTCCCTTCCAAGGGACGCACATAGAATATAGTCTAACATATACAATAATTATATGGAATTTTACCGTAAAAAATATTTACTAAAAGATATTGCTCACATTGACACGACAAATCTATAAATACTCATTTTATAACATAATTCCCAAATCGGGTAATACCAATTCCAATAAGGATTTTTCCTCACCAGAATTCAATTCCAATCTGCTGAATTCCCTATCGGGTAGGGAAAATATTTGTTATGGATTCCCTTTTTTAGTGATTAAAGAAGAACCCGTGGTTTGAGTGGCCACTGCACATTCATTCAATATTATTATTATTATTTTTTGCTTTAATGCAGCTGGAAAACACTTAGAGAGTTGTCTTAGATGTCTTAAGACAAGCGCTGCACCGACGTTACTCACTTAGCACTACCCAGGGGTCGCGTGCAGCTAAGATAAGCTACGGACTCGGAGCAACAATACTACGGCAAAGCTCTACAATCCTGTTGGACTGGGACCTACGGCTTAAAGTGGATTCCGAACCACTACAAACACCCATGGCACCGCCGGGACTCGAACCCGAAACCTGTGGTACCGAGCACTAGCCACTCTGCCAATCAGGCTCCCATTCATTTAATATTCAATGATACATTTATTTATTCAGTATAGCCGATTAGTAGATCAGTGGCCACTTATGCCGCTGGCGAACATTAGTGCTGAAGTTCAATCCACTGACGGCTTTGTCTAAAAAAGCGAGGATATTCGATTGCGTGTGTGATGTTTAGCATCTTGCCTCGAGAGTCAGACTACCTGGTGGGAGTTTTCAGGGTTTTTGTGCATACGGTAGTTCCCCTAAAAGTCTTCCCGGAACGCACTGCCTTTCTTCTTTAGCGACACGCCAGACTTCTACCTACGGGTGTTCTGTCACAACAGAAGCTCTTTCCTTTCATTCATGAGATCACGGATTCAAGAACTGGGTCTAGATGTTGTTGTCTACTTGATTGAACTTACATACACTTTAAAATTAAAAACCATTTAAAATTTATTTTTTAATTTTCAAAAATTAATAAACCCTCACAATTCCCTCCTTCCAAGCAGCTTGACTATTAATGCCAGCCGCTTAATAAGTGTTGTCACAATCGCCATCGAGTCGCTTTGTTTCCAAGAATAGGGAATATAATGGAAGTCACTAACGGATTCGTGTATGAGTCCTTCTGCACACGTTATTACCGGGCTACAATTTGTGCATTTACTTCATATTGGCTTCGGATTTCTGATACTTACTTTGTTATTATCCAAGTTCGAAAGATTCGACGATAAATCTGTAAGCCAGAATATGTTTCCTACGGGATAAATGTAGAGAGTGCGAACCTATCATTCTTGGAAGTATTCGTTCAAAATTGCTGCGACATACTAGTATTGTATGTTGTGCAATGTAAGAAATCCCCAAAAGTGGTGTATCGTGACTAACGTTGATTATGTTATATATCTATATCTCTAATATAGCAGGACCTAGTCAAAGTCCCAAACAGTCGAAAAGAATACCTTACATCAGGAAAGCTCTTGACTGCTTTGAAATTAAAAGTTTTTATAAACTTATTATTTTTACGATGTTTCAAAACATTTTATCCGTACAACATTACTCTAGAAATAATTACACTTTGGAAATAATTTCAATTAATTATCTGTATAACATTACTTTAGAAATTGCATTTAAATAATTGCAATTAATTATGCGTATAACATTACTTTAGAAATAATTGCAATTAATTATTCATACAATATTTATTTAGAAATAATTGCAATTTATTATCCGTACAACATTACTTTAGGAATAAATGCACTTTTGAAATAATTGAAATTAATTAAGCGTACAATATAATTAATTATTCTGTGCTACTATATTATTATACTATACTATTGTGCCAAAAAAGTAAGACCAATTATTTTTTTTTCCAAAACTCTTTATTCATTCTTCCAAATTTATTTAATCGCCTTCAAAGTAATCCCCTACGGATGCAATGCACTTATGCCAACGCCTGCTAATGCTCAGGGATGGCCTTCAAAGCGCACGGCGATGCACATTGAATCTCTTCGATCGACTCAAAACGGTGTCCCCGGAGTTGTCTTTTGAATTTAGGGAATAGCCAGAAGTCGCACGGTGTGAATACGTGGTTGTGGAACGATATGGGTTTCAGTTTTGGCGAAAAAGCCATGATGAATCAATGCAGTGTTAGCTGGCACATTCAGTGTTTTCGGTATCAATCGGCATTTGACGTGTTTGAGGCCCAACATAGAATTGACCGATCCTTTTGAAATTCCAATATCATAAGCAAGGTCTCTAATTGTAAATTGACGGATTGCAAGCAACAAATCTTTAATTTTTTGGATGTGAGCTTCGTCGTTTGAGGTTGATGGTCGAGCAGAGGGCTGTTCATCTTCAACGCGTTCGAGGCCTTCTTTGAACTGTTTATACCATTTCCACACATTTCTTTCCGATATAGGGATGCTCACCTTCTGCAACATTCTATATGTTTCCGCAAACAAAATGTAATGCAATTTCTTTGCTCAATGAATTGACATTTCAAATTTCGCTAGAATCAATTTTAGCGTCTCACAAAGCCAAGCGTAACTCAAACACTAATGACTATTTAGACTTTAAATTTCACACAGATGTCAAGGGCAGTGCCAGCAACCTAAAAATGAAACAAAAATATATAAATTCCATAAGCCCCGAGAATTTGAAGTGGAAAATTGGTCTTACTTTTTGGACACAGTAGTATATACACAGTCCAGTCACATTAATGTGACCACCTGCCAGACTATACACTCTTGTATAGTCTGGCTTTAAGTGGAGTGTGGAATGTGGTATTAAGTGGTATTTAAGTGGTATTACGTGGAATTCTTTATATACACTCCACTGCAATGTGCTGCCACCTGCCTTTTGTGATGGATTATTTCACATTGACGTCGAAAGTAGGTGGTGGTCACATTAATGGGACTGCACTGCGTATTTTTAGCTACGAAAAATAATTCCTTTTTACATATCACAAACATATCTGTTGTGCCAATAATGCTAATTAGTATGTAATGATGGATTGTATTTATAATGAATGAATGACTCTTAAATTCCTGGTTTATTCGAAATTTAAAAAAAAAAAAAAAAAATATGAAAAAAATATATTTACAAAGAGTGTTTAGATATTTGTGTAACGATTTTATATTTCAATTAATTAAATTTAAATAAGAAAAAAAACCTGAATGGCATCAGTTCGGAATAGGGTTTAATCATCGTCTGCATCATAAAAATTATTATTTGCTTTAATTAAAATTATTTTAGCTCTTTTATGAAGAGAAATACTTTTATTCGATAATTAAAAACAGATGTGAAAAGCGTGATTTTAATATTTGTTACTCTCAAAATAAGTGATATAATCAATAAAAAAAGTAAAGAAATGTCAAAAATTACATTTGACTGGGAAAAACAGGTAAAAAGTGCATAGCCAACAAAAACACGTACACCTCTTATATCTATGTTTTAAAATACAGTAGAACTTCTTTAAGTCGAACCTCGGTAAGTCGAAAACCTCCAAAACTCAAATATTTTTTCTGTTCCCTTCCCTTCAAGCCCCAAAACCTCCATTACTCGAAATTTCAACCCTCTATATGTCGGAATAATTATTCAATTCCCACAAGCCATTTTGGATACATTTTCCCTCCTCGAAAAAAAAAATTGGACCTCTGTATCTCGAAAATTAGCAATGTTTGATTTTACAAGCTTTACAACTCGATCATTTGAAATTATTTCGGAATAATTTTGATTATTTATTGTAGTACATAATATAACTTTTAAGTTGCAAATAAACATGTTTATTAGCTCTGTAACTTGAATTTTTAATTATTTTACCTCTCCAACTCAAAATAAGTCAGAAAGAATCTAAACCGAAGTCGAATATTTCCTTACAAAATCCGCGTAAGTCGAAATCCCCCATAAGTCGAAAACTCTATAACTCGAATTATTTGGCGTCTCCCTTGAAGTTCGACTTACAGAGGTTCTACTGCACTATCACATGTTTTAAAAGTCAAACCTCCCTTCCCTCCAGAGAACTATTGTAAAGTCTTTATACATCTCCATAGAAACTATACATAAAATTATAAAAACTGTTTTCCAGCTAATCAATTAAAAAGACATACCGTTCGCCAGCTAAGACTATGAACATATTGTTGTATGAAAAGTATTTGGCAAGGAAAAAATAAAGACACCTAGTTACAAGGGATGGGTGAATTTATATATTTGCAATAGAAAAGATCGATTTATTACCGTAAAAAAAGAATTAAAAGTTTTAAAACGTTGATACAAATGTAGATGTTAGTTCGGAAAGTTTTTCTGAAGGCTTCATGATTCTCTTGTCAGGAAGGATTTTCTTATAATATAAAACTTGGAGTACGGAAAGTAAAATAAAAAAAAAATATCTCGAATTTTTATCATAAACATATTTTAACCCTTATTTTCCCATCACTTTATACAAACAATCTTCTCTGCGCTTAAATTCCACCAGTCAAGGTTACTAATCACACTTCTAAATGTACTGACCGATATTTGGAAAAAATTAGAATTAAAACCCGAATTGAGGCTATTGCTGACCTATATTTAAATGCACACAACTCAGGTCCCCGACGTGTCTGCTAGGGATTATTGTGAATTTAGGTTCTTAAAACAAGCCCTATATAAGCGGAATCCCAAATCACATGTGATGGATTCTACTAAATTGTATAAGAGGAGTGAAACAAAATCTGCCATGCTGTTTCAAGAAAAGCTCTTGGTCAAATAGCAAAATAGGGGCCGTTAAGATTTGCGATTTTTTTTTTGGCTGCCAAATTGATAAAAATTGCAAAATGATATTTGGCAAAATATGGCTCGGTTAAACTTGTATCTCCTAATTCCTGATTGGCTAAGATTAATTAAATGAATTAATTCAGTTACTGGAATGTTCTAAACCAGGGGTCTCCAAACTACGGCCCGCTGGAAAATCCAGCCCGCCGGTGTCATTCATCCGGCCCACGACAGCGAATAGCTTATTGTTGCTGTAATAAGTTGGATAAAAAAACACAGAATGATAATAACTCGGTTTCATTGACTTGCTAGGTAAAGCTTAATGACAAGCATAATACGCAGTAAATTTAACTTAAACATAACACCTAACAAATGAACCCCAACCTAAATGAACCCCAACTAAATGAACCCCATTATAAACTAATGCACATCCCGCGGTTACCCTCGGTAGTTCTGTTTGGGTAAAGAATATCGCATATGTATGTATATCGTTGTTTGGAATGTATATATCCTGAAGCGAACATATGATTTTTATCCTGAAAATCTCTCAGGAACGGAAAAGCTAAAAGTGAATGAAACAAAAATACTAAAAGTAGTAATACTTGCAAAAAAAAAATACTAATGAGATTTATGTAATTGTGATTTTTCACTGATAATCGTTTGTAGTTAGCAAGCGTATGCTCGCCCAGAGCGCGTACTCGGCGACTGGTCTATAAATTATAGATAATGGCTGAAAAATCAAAACGGTTTTGGCCCTGGGTACTTACTGGAGTAAAAAGTATGGCCCTAAGGCTGGAAAGTTTGGAGACCCCTGTTCTAGAAGAATTAGAAACCGTTAATTTTAATAATGATCCATTTCATCGTTACCAATTCTTTTGGTTGCGATTGTTTTCTTTCTTTGTGTATTAACCAAAGTCTTTCGAATGGCGATATCTGGTATCGAAGAATGTTATTTTGAGAACAAAAACTCCAGGCACTTCTTAAAACTGTGGAAAAGTGCTATCAACCATGCTATTTAAAAAAAAACAACTCTTGAAACCGTTAATTTTAATTATGATTCATTTCATCATTACCAATTTGTGGTGTTGCGAATCATTTCTTTCCTTGTTTGTTGACCAAAATTCTTCTATTATTTTTATACAAAAATTCCAGGCATTTCTTAAAATTGTGGAAAGGCAGCCACACACTGAAATGATTTCTATATGGATTTGGAATGTTAAAGTATGTGGAAAATTATTGAATGGTTTATGATTGAAAGTTTCATTTGATGTAATATGAACAGCTGCGAACATCAGCTAAACTGAACATGCTAGAAAAGTGTCGTTTATATATATATATATACACTGAAGTGACAAAAGTCATGGGATACCTCTTCATATCGTGTCGGCCCTCCTTTCGCCCGGCGAAGTGCAGCAACTCGACGTGGCATGGACACAACAAGTCGTTGGAAGTCTTCTGCAGGAATATTGAGCCATGCTGTCTCGATAGACGTCCATAATTGTGAAAGCGTTGATGGTGCAGGATTTTGGGCACGCACAGACCTCTCGATGATGTCCCATAAATGCTCGATGGGATTCATGTTTTATCTAGGTAGATCATTCGTTGGAATTGTCCAGAATGTTCTTCAAACCAATCGCGAACAGTTGTGGCCCGGTGACATGGCGCATTGTCATCCATAAAAATCCCATCGTTGTTTGGGTACATGAAGTCCAAGAATGGCTGCAAGTGATCTCCAAGTAGCTGAACATAAGCATTTCCAGTCAATGTTCGGTCCAGTCGCACCAGAGGACCAAGTCCATGCCATGAAAAAACAGCCCACACCATTACGGAGCCACCACCAGCTTGAACAGTGCCTTGCTGACAGTTTGGGTCCATGGTTTCGTGTGGTCTGCGCCTCACTCGAACCCTACCATCAGCTCTTACCAACTGAAATCGTGACTCATCGGACCAGGCCACGGTTTTCCATTCATCTAGGGACCAACCGATATGCTCACGTGCCCACGAAAATCGCTGCAAGCGATGTCGTTCTGTCAGTAAAGGCACTCGAGTCTCTCTTCTGCTGGAATAGCCCAAGAAAGCCAAATTTCTCCGCACAGTTCTAACAGACAAGTCCCTTGTACGTCCCACATTGATTTCTGCGGTTATTTGACGCAGTGTTGCTTGTCTGTTAAGAAAACGACTCTTTGCAGACGTCGCCGGTCTCGGTCGTTAAGTGCAGGCGGTCGACCACTGCGCTGTCCATGGTGGGATGTTATGCCTGAAATTTCCTACTCTCGGCACACTCTTGACACAGTGGATCTGGGAATGTTGAATTCTCTAACGATTTCCGAAATGGCATGACCCATACGTCTAGCTCAACCAACATTCCGCGTTCAAAGTCTTTTTCCCGTCGTGCGGTCATCATCACGTCAAAACCTCTTCACATGAATAACTTGAACAGAAATGAAAGCTCTGCGAAAGCACTGCGCATTTATACCTGTTCTACGCGATGCTACTGCCATCTGAAAATTTGCATATTGCTATCCCATGACTTTTGTCACTTCAGTGTATACTGCTGCATATTTCGAATTATATCTATATATATACATAATTCAAAATCGTTATAAAATATATGAACACCCTCTGTGTATTTTAAATGCTGCATTAAAAATATTTTTTATTTTAAAATGTATATTTGGATAAGAGCTCTTATAATTTGCCTATAGAAATAAGCACATTAAAATTTATTATTTTATTATTTAAAATGTTTTGATTTCAATAGATAATTGAAAAAAATTTAACAACTGAAATTAATATGCGTCTGTAATAGATGCAATGAATAAAAAATGTGTACTTAAAATAAGGAACAAAACAAACACGCTTTATTCAAATATGTATTTATTACATATAAGAAAATGGAAATACATATACGTTGCATGAGCGTACAAAGCAAAATTTGTAAATGAAACATAAATACGTTACATGAGCGTAAAATCTAAAACTTAAAATTAAACATAGTATATATGTTATATGAACGTAAAAAGAGAAAATTGAAATATTACTAAATAAACAAAAAATTCGATATACATAACAAAATTAAAAGATAAAATATAAAAATTTTTTAACTATCAATACAAATATGATTGGCCCCCACAAATATGTACAAAACACCTATTTATAATAGAAATTATTTACAAGATGAAGGTGAATATTTACAAGATGACGATGAATATTTACAATATGACGATGAATTATTGATTACAATTACAATTGACGATGATGACAAGTTAAAGGTGATTGAAAAAAGAGAAAAAGTAGTTTAAATTTTTTTTGAGAGACAAACACGAATTAACAAAGGACAAATTTTGAATTTTAACTTTTTTTTTTCGGAGACGAAGCACACACAGGACAACACGCTAGGACAAGGGACAAATTTTGAATTTTAACTTTTTTTTTTCGGAGACGAAGCACACACAGGACAACACGTTAGGACGGGACAAATTTTGAAGGAGACACACACAGGACAACACGCTAGGACAAGGGACAAATTTTGAATTTTAACTTTTTTTTAACTTTTTTTTTTCGGAGACGAAGCACACACAGGACAACACGCTAGGACAAGGGACAAATTTTGAATTTTAACTTTTTTTTTTTTTTAACTCGGAGACGAAGCACACACAGGACAACACGCTAGGTCAAGGGACAAATTTTGAATTTTAACTTTTTTTTTTCGGAGACGAAGCACACACAGGACAACACGCTAGGACAAGGGACAAATTTTGAATTTTAACTTTTTTTTTTTTTTTCGGAGACGAAGCACACACAGGACAACACGCTAGGACAAGAGACAAATTTTGAATTTTAACTTTTTTTTTTCGGAGACGAAGCACACACAGGACAACACGCTAGGACAAGGGACAAATTTTGAATTTTAACTTTTTTTTTTTCGGAGACAAAGCACACACAGGGCAAAGCACAAGGACAAGGGACAAATTTTGGATTAAAAATATTAAAAAAACATAAATAATAAAAATAAATATAATAAAATAATATGAAATAATAGCTGTCCACTGCTAACTATATTTTTAAAAATGTTGAAAACAACTGTTACTGAAATTATTGAGTTTTGGGGAACAAGCTATTTACTATTAGTTTTGAACTAACTATTTTTTATTGCTGGTAAAGTTAATAAATCGTCTTCTATGGATTTCTATTCTCAATAACTATTATAATTTGATTGTCTATTAATGAAGTTGCAACTATTGTATAACTTACGTCTATTGGACCATTGGAAATTTAGATGTTTAAAATTTTCTTGGATCTTGAACAGTTTATTGTTTTTTAATTGGAACTATTGTCTAAAATGTTGATATTTTTTGGTGGCGCTGTTCTTCGGTTTTTCAAATGTATTCAATTGTCTATTGTAGGATTTTTTATTTCTGCAACTATGACGACTTGGATGTCCATGGAAGAATATGCTATTAATATTGATCAATTATTGAAGAATTCCATGTTCGGGATTTAGTGGGTTATTGCTTGCTTGCTGTTCTTCAAAATAGAAATATTGTTCAAATATTGCCAAGGTTATTAAACTGTCTATTGTAGGATCCTTTATTTCTTCAACTTTGGCGACTTGGATATTTATGGATGAATCAGCTATTGATATTGATCAATTATTGAAGAATTCGATGTTGAGCATTTCTTGGTTATTGCTGGCTGTTCTTCAAAATGGAAATATCGTTTGTAGAAGCTTTTCAGAATTCAAATGATTAAGTAGAAGATGAATAGGCTTGATGAATAGTCCAGTATGAATAGGATCAGAAGGATGGCACTTCTAGTATTACTTGTTGTACGGTGGTTGGAATCGAGATATTGTTTTGAGAATAAGAACGAGAAGATAAAATGTTTAGCAGGTTTGAGGATGACCAGCGAAAATAAAATCCAAACAATAAACTTATCGAGATGGTGACAGTCTTTCTTTTCTCTCCTTTAACTATTTCCTTAAAAAACTATTCTCATTGTATTGTTAAGATGGTTTTTAAAATGTGGATAAAAATTAACGATGTTGACTCTTTGAATGTAATGATACATTCTGATATTTTTCAGGTGTTGCAGAACAAACAGCAATTGTTTGTAATGACGCCTATTGTTTCAACATTGCAGCTCTCCTCAAGTTATTAAAATTGATTGTTGCAAATTTATTTATACCCTTTTCTGGTTTTTCATTGTTTAAATTTTAATTGTCGTATTAAAAAGAGTTATTCGAATGAGTTGTTGAGCATATTAAGGAAACTTGATTATCACATTTGAATTAAATGGTATTTTAAAACTAATAGCGAACCGAAATCAATAAAAATTTGTTTCGCTAATTTTTAATATGAAAATATATATGTTTCATTGAATTTGAATTTGCAGAATTTAAAGAAATAAACCGAATTAATAATTAAATTCTTAGTTAACTCCAATATCCCGTTGAAGTAAAAGAAAAGAAATTAGTATTCATTTTAATATAAATGTAATAGAAAAAATAATTATTTAGTAGATCCTCTAAACGTAGACATATTGTTCTTGACATTACCATTTTATTTTACTTTTGAGATTACCACCTTCCTTACTCACCACTTCAGCTCACTGATCTTGACATTACCACTTACAGCAATTATTGACACAAGCACACCTTTGAAATTAGTAAGCCACTCAGCCACGAAATTAGCATGCCATCACCACTATCATTTTTTACCAGTTGATCTTCAATTTACCACTTCGTTTAAAATTATCATCACCATAAGTTATCACTTCAGTTCATTAAGATTACCACTTAAAACAATTATCGCCACACAACACACATTTGAAATTAGCCCGTCACTCACCCACGAAATTAAGATACTGCCATCACAATCACTATCTCTTTTTACCCTATTGATCTTGAATTTGCCACTTCACTTGAAATTCCCCCCACACACACACACCAACACCATTAGTAAACTTACCCTTACAACTTTTTCAACACGTTTTTGTTCTCTGTAGCGTTGAAAAAGTGCCAAATCTTTAATTATTGACTGTATGGTAGAATAAAGTCCACCACTCAAAATTGATTCATTCATTTTCATTCATAATTTGAATTCATTTTCTTAAGAAGTTATAAAATACATTTCCTTTGGGAAATAGAATTACTATGGCTATTATAGTTATTTTTATTGCCATTACTGTTGTTATTATTGCTATTTACTGTATACTGTTATTTTCGTTATCACTACTAACTCCGATTTGCAATGGATAATTTTAATCCTTGCAGTATCAGTGTCAAACTTCCCAATGGACAATCCGAGATAGAAGCTAATGGCTGCTGCGCAGCCACGGAGCTTCAACAAAGCTCAAATCATCATCATCATCATCAATGTCGAATGTCGAAATGTCCTCCCATTGGGACTTGAAGAGGGTGCGAATCCCTCAGTTGTTATTTTTTTTGGGGGGGAAGGGGGGGATATCCGTTCAAACGTACAGAGACGCAACGTGCCTGAAGCATAGTAGCCCCTCCTCCCCTCCCTGCATTGTAAGCTGGGTTCTAGTTACATATGGCCAGAAGGCAAAGTGAGAAGGCCTTCGAAAACTGCAACAATATAAAAAGTTTTTAAAGAATTATTTCATTTTATTTTAGGTAGATCTTTTTAAAGATTATGAATTAATTCGCGAAGTCGATTTACTGATGTACGGTCAGTCACAAAAGTCTACCATACACCTTCAATAATTCTTTATTCTTAATTTTTCAGCATTTTCTTTATGTAATTCTATGAAATGGAAAAATGCAATATTTTTTATATTGGAAAACAAATTGCGTTGACTATATTAATGTAAAAAGGAATTACTCAATAAATGAAAAATAATTTATATAATGTAATAATGTACAATCAATCACATATAAGGAAAACACAAAAGTTTGCATCCACTTCAAGGCAAATGAAAAATTAACATAGCTTATGTAATTGAAAATAATTTGATATCTTATGACTTCGTCTCGTAAATCAATAACGGCTTATAATCTCCAAGGCTTTAAAGCAATGACGATTTGTTTGGTATTTGACGTAATGTCAGATCCCGCTTGCAAAATGTACTTTTTAAAGAAATTTGTATCTAAAAAAAAAGGCATTTTCCACCTCTTCTGTCACTTTCAGCCTATAAGTGCTTAAGAGGATTCAAATCTGGCGATTGAGGTGGAGGATGGACACAAAGCATTTACAAAGGAGACATTCTTTCAATGTCTTCGTTGTATGTTTTGGATCGTTGTCATACAGAAAGTTCCACTGGCTTTCAAGCTGTAAACTGTCAACAGTTGCCTGCCCATGCTATTGTTGTTGTTACCTACGGCTTTATTGAAACTAAATACATACATATTTGGTCACTTACCGTATAAACAAAAAGAACATATAAGCCAATCAAAATTACAAATGGAAAAGACCAGACAAGTCTTAACAAAAATGACCAAATGCCTTAAAAACTGTTAAAAACAAGTTAATTTTTCTAAGGATAAAAATTCAAAAAACTAAACGCACCCTAATAAAAATCCGTGTGATCAGGATATGTTTTCTCTGGCCCTCCAGTAAAGGGTACATTTATCATCATTCTGTTGTTAGTTTTGAGTCCAGTCCAGATGAGTAGATGGACCCTATTCATTTTCTCTGTCTTACATAGAACGCATATATCAGAGTTCGCAATCTCTTTTTAATACGCTTTTATTAGCTTCACCTGTATGTTTGTATGTTTGTATGTATGTAACTGACTTTTCCCCCTGGATATCTGTTTCTCCTCATATACACTATTTAAGCTGCAAAGAAACATTTACAGGCATCTTTCAGAAAGAAAATAGTTGATTCTTTTTAATACGCTTTTATATTAGCTTCACCTGTATGTTTGTAACTGACTCTTTGGGCTCGATTTTGCCCTACTTTACGCGATCAGATTTAATTTAAACGTTGTAGACTTATCAAGGACCGACGACACTAAAATAGTTTGATAAGTTTATTATCTCATCAGGATTAGGATCGCCAGGATTAGAGATTTTATTTTAATTTATGACGAGCAATTTAACCCATGTAGAATGAAAGTATTCAGTAAAGTGGGACAGTGGTACAACGGACTATTCGCATTTAGCCTTTGTTTTACTCACAATTACATTATTGTAAGTACTATAGTTCCACTCCTCCGTACCGGGACCTCATTTAAATATTATAATTTAAAAACACTAAAAAACATGCTTTTAGAGTTAATCAAACTAAAAAGTAAAAAATAAATTAATAGTTTAAAAAAAATAAAAAAAAAAAAATTAAAAAAAAAACACGCTTTTAGAGTGAATCAAACTAAAAAGTAAAGAATAATTGTTAACATAAGAATAAAATGACTGACGAGAAAATGAATGTCACTGTTCTAAAAGCGTGGGGTGCTTTGTATGACATTTTTAAATTAACTCTGCATTTCGGAATGAAACTAGTGAAAAATTATAACGATTGATATCGAGCACCCCACGCTTTTAGAACAGTGACGTTAATTTTCCCATCAGTCATTTTATTCGTATGCTAACAATTATTTTTTACTTTTTAGTTTGATTAACTCTAAAAGCGTGGTTTTTAGTGTTTGTAAACTAATTACTTTTTGGACAGTTTTTCGGTCAGGCAGTCTTGTCCACTTCTTAAATTGGTTACTTGTCTTTAAATTTAATTTTTTTCAGTCCTGCCCGATTGTCTCCCAGACTTTTCCTTTGGTGTTGGATTAATAATAGTTCACTAATATACAATGGCTTAGTTTTGTCTCGTATAGCTCTCCTAAAAGAGTCAAGAGTGATAGGACACTTTCCAGGAACTTCTGTTCCTTTTTTGCCAGAATATCTGCCCTTTCGATGCCTACCAATTTTCTTGCCTTATTTCCAAGCAGTTGAAGAGACTCATGTTACCTTAAATGAGGGTTTACTTCCTAACACCAGCAGAAGACTCCTCCTCCACCATGCTTTATTGTTGGAACGACAGTTAAGCGTTTCATTTCTTGATTTCTGCACAACTAAAATTTTGCTCCATCGATTATTTCCGGAAACATAATTACTCTCCTCGGAAAGAAGGACAGTTTTACAATAAAAATATTTATGTATTTATTCATTAGCAATGTTCAGCATTTTGCCTTTGATTTATTTCGGATAAGAGGGGCCTGAATGGCCGAGTGGCTAGAGCTCTGGTGCTCGGTACCACAGGTGTCGGGTTCAAATCCCAGTGGTGCCATGGATGTTTGTAGTGGTTCGGAATCCACTTTAAACCGTAGGTCGCTGTCCTAATAGGATCGTAGAGCGTTGCGGGGACATTGTGACTCCGCGTCCGTGGCTTATCTTCAAGTTACGCGCTCCCCCTGGGTAATGCAAAGTGAGTACGTCTATGCAGCGCTTGCCTGAAGGCATCCAAGACCAAGCTGTCTAAATGTTTGCCAGCTGCATTAGAACAAAAAAAAATTTCGGATAAGAGTATTTTTTTTTTCGTAGAACTTTACTATGGAATCCTTTAGATCAAAGAATTAATCGAATTGTTTCCATATTAAAACTTCTACTAGTTGTCTTCTTCTTCACTGGTAGAACAACCCATGATGGATCAAAGTCGTTTACCTACTGATAGATTTTGTGACAGGAGATGTTTTCATTTTATGTGGTAGAGTTGTCGGCCCAACGCCCAATGATCTACAGTCGTATTAGACCATGACCTACTATTAAAAGCGAATTCCGAAACACTACAAACATCCACTGCACCGCCGTGACGCTAACCTGAAATCTGTGGCACCGAGTGCCATAGCGTTAATCACACGGAAGGCCCCTTTACTAGTTGTCACCGCAACATATTCCGTTAATTAAGTAGAAAAATTTTTGATTTAACCTTTATTTCCTCAGCAAAGCTCTAACATCTCGATCATTCCAAATCATTGCCCGTTCGTTAGAAGTTTATTAAAAATACGTCCAATTGTTTCGTAATTCCTTATAAAAGTTTGAAGTATAATCGGATTCCCTTCCCAAACAATTTTTGCAATTTTAACGTAAGATCTTTTTTAAGAAATTCCATCTTAACTTGATTATCGACTCTACGATCGTGGTTAAGTTTTTAGCTTTGTCGCGTTTGTGATAAATTTACAAGTCGAGGTGCTTGTTTATGTACTGTCCATTCTGAACATAATTCCTCAAGATAAAGAATCGATCGAATTTCGTCTTAACTTGATTATCGATTCTTAAACTTGATTTATTTCATCAAGATTAAGAACCGATCGAATTTCCTTTTAACTTGAATTATTTCATCTTAACTTGATTATCGATTCTTAAAATTGATTTATTTCATCAAGATTAAGAACCTATCGAATTTCATTTTAACTTGATTAATTGCATCTTAACGGGGCCTGACTGGCCGAGTGGCTAGCTCTCTGGCGCTCGGTACCACAGGTTTCGGGTTCGAGCCCCAGCGGTGCCATGGATGATTGTAGTGGTTCGGAATCCACTTTAAACCGTAGGTCCCGGTCCTAATAGGATCGTAGAGCGTTGCGGGGGCATTGTGACTCCGCGTCCGTGGCTTATCTTCAAGTTACACGCGCCCCCTGAGTAATGCAAAGTGAGTAACGTGTGTGCAGCGCTTGCCTTAAGGCATCCAAGGCCAAACTGTCTAAGTGTTTGCCAGCTGCATTAGAAAGAAAAAAAAATTTCATCTTAACTTGATTTGATCTTAATTTAATTCTTAACTTATTGAAATTTCTGTCTTGGATCCATTCTAACTGGAATGCTAACCAAACAAACTGTTCAAGTATATTCAAGATTCACTTTTCATTTATGATGTAATGTAGTTAGATTTTCTATGGAACTCACCAGCCCCTGCAGATGATTCTTCTCCAGACCTGCAATGTTTCTTATTAATAAAACAAATGAAATCGTTAAATGTTTTATAAAGGCGCCTCTTCAATATAGATTTTTGTAACGCCAATTTTACAGATTGTTTGCATACTCTGAAGAGGTACATCGGTTTTTATCACTTATTTTCATAAAACAAAATTTGCATGGTTTGTAAAATGTATTTGGTATTACGTTTTTTCTTACTTTCATACTATAAAATGTAATATCAAATAAAGCTGCCGTAAATTTAATATTTAAAAAAATATTTATAGTTTCTTAAATCACGTTATTTTAATAAAAAGTTTTGTTGATTTTTGTGACTGACTGTAGTTGATACTACTGTATTTATTTAATAAGCACCTAATTAAAAAAACAATTTAAAAGACTCTGCTTTTAAACTATTGATCTCTAACAATAAGGCTACTTTAGACATGCTATAATGAACTATAAATTAGAAGATAACCTTTTTAATATAAAACTCCCTCCTAATTAATCTGTAAAGCTATACAATCTTTATAGTGTTGTTATTACATGCATTTTCTACTTTAACAAAGGACTTAGATCCCATCTTTTCTTTGTAAAGCTTATTAAAAAAAAAAAAAGAAAAGAAAGTTTTATTTGGTCGAGGGCGTTTTAACAAACTTCCGGCACGCTCCTATCTTACTTTTTGCTAACATTATTGTCATATGCATAATTACGTATAAGATGTATTACTTTACATTATGTATAAGTTATAGATGCACAAGTTCCTCGTACTACACAAAAAAGTAGTCGGAACTGTGTTTAAATTTTTAGTTTAGTTGCACATGTAATACATTTCACAAGTAGAGATTGCTTGTTTATATCCTGTTCATTCCAATTATAATTCCAAGTTGCATTCTCATTATTTTATTCAAACAATAATAACACTAGACAACACTTGACCACATATAAATGTATAAAAACCAATTTTATAATATAATTCCTAAATCAGTATATACCGATTCCAATAGAGGTCTTTCTTCAGCAGAATTCAATTCCAATCTGATGAATTCCCCATCGGATAGGGAAGATACGCATTATGGATTCCCTTTCTTAGGGATTATTAGGAACCCGTGACTAGAGTTCCCATAGCACATTCATACAATATCCAATGACACATTTCTTGCATTCAGTAACTTTAAAGTTAAAGGGCTTTTAAAATTAATTTTTTAAATTTCAAAAATTAATAAAACCCCGGCAATTCCCCTCAAGCATCTTGACCATATGTGCCAGCCACCTAATAAGTGTTGTTGACCATATGTGCCATAAGTGTTGTCACAATCACCAACGAGTCGCTTTATTTCCAAGAATAGGGAATATAACGGATGTTGCTAGCGGATTCGTATATGAGTCCACTGGGCACTGTATACGTTACCACTGGGTTACGATTTGTGCATTTACTTCATATTGGCTTTGTATTTCTGATTATTAGAGCGTTAGGAACCAGGTTCGGAATCTTCCACAATAAATCGGGAAGCCAGAATATGTTTTCTATGCGATAAAGGTGGAGAATGCGAATCTGTTATCCTTAGAAGTATTCGTTCAAAATTGTAGCGACATATTGTGTAGTGCAGCAGATCCCCAGTGGTGCATCCTGACTAATGTTGAATTTGTTATATATCTATATCTGTAATATAGCAGGACCAATTCAAAGTCCCAAACTATCGAAAAGAATACCTTACATCAGAAAAGCTCTTCATTGCTTGGAAATTAAAAGTTTTTATAAACTTATTATTTTTAGGATGTTTCAAAACATTTTATCCATTCAGCACTACTTTAGAGATAATTGTAATTATTTATCTGTACAAAATTACTTAAGAAATAATTTAAATTAATTATCTGTACAACATCAGTTCAGATATAATTGCAATTAATTATCTGTATAATATAACTTTAGAAATAATTGCATTTAATTATTTTAGCTGTGAAAAATGTTTATTATGTATCACAAACATTTCTTTTGTACCAATGATACTACGCGATACTTAACAAAGAATTGTATTTATAATGAATGAATGACTTTTAAATTTCTAAATTATTCGAAATTGAGAAAAAGTATTATAAGAGGGTGTTTAGACATTTGTGTAACGATTTTATCTTTCAATTAATTAAATTTAAATGTGTAAAAAAAACCTGAATGGCATCAGTTTCGAATAGGGTTTAATTATCGTCTGCGTTATCAAAATTATTCTTTGCTTTAACATGTCACTGAAAAATAAACTATGGAAGGCTAACTTTGCTCTTTACTAAGATAAATATTTTTTATTCGATTCTTATTAAGAAAGGTATGAAAAGCATGACTTTAATATTTTTATGTTTAAAATAAGTGATGTAATTAATGAAAAAGACAAGAAACGTCAAAAATTGCATTTGACTGGGAACAACAGGTAAAAAGTGCATGGTCAACATAATTATATACATGTCCGATATCTATATTTTAAAATATATCTCTTTTTTTAAAAGACAAACATCCCCCAACAACATTAGGAACTAACGTAAAGTCCTTATACAACTTCATAGAAACTGTAAATAAAATTATAAAAACTGATTTCAAGCTAATCATATAAAAAGAACATGACGTTCACCAGCTAACACCAAAACACGTTTCTCAATTTAAGACTATGTGCATATTGTTATATGAAAAATATTTGCCAGGTGAAAAATGGATATATATGTAGTTACAATTGATGAGGTTTGCAATATTTAGCCAAATGCAATGAAAAAAAGTTCGATTAACTACCAAAGGGGAGGTTTGGTTTGGCTTGGTTTGTTTTGGCATTTTGTGCACACTTTAGGCTACTTAGACCGGGACTAACAGTTTAAAGTGGATTCTGAACCACTTACAAACACCCATGCCACCGACAATGTTTGGGCATAATAGTGGAGAATACATCATTTGACGTTAAAACGTTAATATTTGGCGAAAAAGCAATTTCAATTGGTGATAAAATTTGGCGATAAAGCAATACTTTTTGGCATAAAAGCAATTTAAAAATAAAATTTAGCTTAGTGAAAAAAATTGGTGAAATAGTTATAAATTTTGGCGTAAAAGCATTTGAAGAATAACATTTTGGCGGGACAGTGATAATATACGGTGTTAAAGCGATAAAATTTGGCATAAAAGCAATTTAAGGAATTAAATTTGACATAATAGCTATTTGGCTATTATTATTGGCATAGTAGCAATTTTTGGCGAAATAACGTTTTGCAAAGTCACCTAACTTCGGCAGCCATTTTGTTTGTTTACTTGGCGACTTGACAGCCTAGTGATCGGTTTTGGCGTAATATCTTTTTACCACTGCGGCATTCATTATTATGTTTACTTGGCGATTTGGCATACTAGCGATGCATTTGTCACAAAGGATACAGACTTTTAGATTAGCGATTTTTGGCTATGCATTTTTGCGAAATAGCGTTTTACAGCCATTTTGTTTGGTTACCTGGCGGTTTCGCATCCTAGTGATGGGTTTTGGGCGTAATATCGTTTTACCGCAACAACCAAGTCGCCAAGTAAACATAATAATGATTATGTTTACTTGGCGACGTGACATACTGCAGATGCATTTGGCACAAAGGGTACAGTATTCTAGATTTTTTACCACCGTTAAATTTAATAACGATTCATTTCACTCGTTATCAATCCATACCGCTACGGTTGATGTATTTCCTTCTGTGCTGACCAAAATCTTTCGATTAACAATATCTGGTAATGAGGAATTTTATTTTGGGAACAAAAATTCCAGGCATTTCTTAGAATTGAACGAAGTTTGCAACAGCAAGGGTTTCTACATGGATTTGGAATACCAAAGTAGTTTGAAAATTATTGAACATTTTATGTTTCTATGTTTGATATGAGCAAAGGAGCTAACAGACTGAACGTGTTAGAAAAGAAAATTAACGTATATATATATATATATATGTTATTGTTACAAAAATGTGTGAATACCCTATCCATTTTTTGAGTATTGAATTCAAAATTTTTTTTATTTTAAAATGTACATTTGGATAAGAGCTCTTATAATTTGCCTATAGAAGTAAGCACATTAAAATTTTAGGATTTTATTATTTAAATTGTTTTGATTTCAATAGATAATTGAAAAAAAACTTAAAAAATGGAATTAATATTCGTTTGTAACAGATGTAATGAATGAAAAATTTGTACGTAAAATAAGGAATAAAACAAACACGCTTTATTCAAATATGTATTTATTACATATAAGAAAATGGAAATACATATACGTTACATGAGCGTACAAATCAAAAATTGAAAATGAAACATATATACGTTATATGAACGTAAAAACTGAAATATAAAATATAACTAAACAAACAAAAAATTCTATATACATAACATATATATATATGCACATATTTACAAGATGGAGATGGATATTTACAAGGTGAAGATGAATATTTACATGAAGAAGATGCATATTTACAAGATGAAAATGAATATTTACAAGAGAAAAATGAATATATACAAGTTGACGATGAAAGTTTACAAGAGGAAGATGAATATTTACATGGAGTAGATGAATATTTACAAGATGAAGTTGAATATTTACAAGTTAAAGATGATTGAAAAAAGAGAAAAAAGTAATTTTAATTTTTTTTTCAGAGACAAACGCAAGTTGACAAGGGACAAATTTTGGATTTTAAATTTTTTTTGGCGGCGACAAAGCACACACAGGACAAAACACAAGGACAAGGGACAAATTTCGGATTTTGAATTTTTTTTGGCGGAGACAAAGCACTCACAGGACAAAACACAAGGACAAGGGACAAATTTTGGATTTAAAATTTTTTTGGCGGAGACAAAGCACATGCAGGACAAAACACAAGGACAAGGGACAAATTTTGGATTTTAAATTTTTTTTGGCGGAGACAAAGCACACACAGGACAAAACACAAGGACAAGGGACAAATTTTGGATTTTAAATTTTTTTGGCGGAGACAAAGCACACACAGGACAAAATACAAGGACAAGGGACAAATTTTGGATTTTAAATTGTTTTTTGGCGGCGACAAAGCACACACAGGACAAAACACAAGGACAAGGGACAAATTTTAATTTTTAAATTAAAAAAAAAATATAAATAAAATATTAAAAAACATAAAACATTAAAATAAATAATAATAATAAATGTAATATAATAATAGCTATCCACTGCTAACTATTTTTTTTAAATATTGATGGAAATTGTTTGTAATTAATTGTAAGGAAATTATGAGATTATTGAGTACTGAAGAACGAATTATTTGCTATTAATTTTAACTAACTATTTTGTTTGTTGGCAAAGTTAATAAATCATCTTCCGGTGGATTTCTATTTTGAATAACTATTATAATTTGATCGTTCATTAATAAGTTGGAACTATTGTCTAAAATGTTGGCATTTTTTAAACATTTCTTAGGTTTTTCAAAGTTATTAAACTGCCTATTGTAGGATTTTTTTTTATTTCTGCAACCTTGGCGATTTGGATATTCATGGATGGATCTGCTATTAATATTGAAGAATTCGATGTTCCGGATTTAGTTGGTTATTGCTTGCTTGCTGTTCTTCAAAATGGAAATATTGTCAAAGTTATTATAGTGTCTATAGTAGGATTCTTTATGACTTCAACTGTGGTGACTTGGATATCCATGGATGAAAATGCTATTGATAATGATTTATTATTGAAGAATCGATGTTCAGGATTTAGTTGATTATTGCTTGCTTGCTGTTCTTCAAAATGGAAATATTGTCAAAGTTATTATAGTGTCTATAGTAGGATTCTTTATGTCTTCAACTATGGTGACTTGGATATCCATGGATGAAAATGCTATTGATAATGATTTATTATTGAAGAATCGATGTTCAGGATTTAGTTGGTTATTGCTTTCTTGCTGTTCTTCAAAATGGAAATATTGTCAAAGTTATTATAGTGTCTATAGTAGGATTCTTTATGTCTTCAACTATGGTGACTTGGATATCCATGGATGAAAATGCTATTGATAATGATTTATTATTGAAGAATCGATGTTCCGGATTTAGTTGGTTATTGCTTTCTTGCTGTTCTTCAAAATGGAAATATTGTCAAAGGTATTATAGTGTCTATTGTAGGATTCTTTGTGTCTTCAACTATGGTGACTTGGGTATCCATGGATGAAAATGCTATTGATAATGATTTATTATTGAAGAATCGATGTTCAGGATTTCTTTGATTATTGATTGCTGTTCTTCGAAATGGAAATATTGTTCAATATTTTTAGAAATCAGATGAATAAACTGTAGATGAATAGATTTGATAAATAGTCTAGTATGAATAGAATTTGAAGATAACTGTGGCATTTTCAGCTATTGCTTGTTGGATGGTGATTGGAATCAAGATATTGTTTTGAGATTCAGAATTAGAAGACGATATTTTAGTAGGTTTGAGGATGGCCAGCACAAATAAAATCCAAACAAAACCTATCCAGATGGTGACAGTCTTTTTTCTTTCATTCCTTTAATTATTTTCTTAAAAACTATTTTCGCAATATTGTTAAGATTGTTTTTAAAATGTGGATAAAAGTAAGCGATGTTGACCCTTTGAATGTAGTTATACATTCTGAAGTTTCTCCAGTGTTGCACAACAAACAATAGTCATTTGTAATAATGCTTATTGTTTCAACAATACGTTACATTGCAGTTGACCACAAATATTTATCAATGATTGTTACAAATGTATTTATGCCCTTTTCTTGTTTTTCATTGTTTAAATTTTGATTGTTGTATTAAAACAATGGATTCAAATGAGATGCTAAGCATATTAATGAAATTTGATTAATTTATTTTAATTAAAAATTATTGTAAAACTAATAATGAACTGAAATCAATATCATTTTGTTTCACTAATTTTTAGTATGAAAATATTTACAACATTTCATTGACTTTGAAATTGCAAAAATTAATGAAATAAACCTTATTATTAATTAAATTGCTTAGTTAACTGAAATAGTTAGTTTCAAATAAACAAAAAAAAATTAGTATTCATTTAATGTAACTACAATAGAAAAATTAATTAGTCAGTATATCCTCGAAACGTAGACATATTGATCTTCAAATTACCATCTAGATTTTACTTTTGAGATTACCACCATCATCACTCATCACTTCAGTTCACTGATCTTGAAATTGCCACTTACAACAACTATCACCACAAAACACATCTTTAAAATAGCTCGTCACTTACCCGCGAAATTAACATACCACCCTCACTATCACGGTTTGCAAGTTGATCTTGAATTTACAACTTGACTTGAAATAATCACCACCATCACTTATCCCTTGAGCTCATTGATCTTGGAATTACTGCCTACAACAATTATCGCCACACAACATACCTTTGAAATTAGCACGCCACTCAACCACAAAATTAACAGACCACCATCAACATCCTTTTTACCAGTTGATCTTGATTTTGCCGCTCCACTTGAAATTACCACCCTCATCATTTATCACTTTAGTTCACTTATCTTAAAATTACCGCATACAACAATTATCGCCACACAGCACACCTCAGCCCGAAATTAACATATAATCATCACCATCACCAACATTTTTTTACCAGTTGATCTTCAATTTGCCATTTTACTTGAAATTCTCCCCACCACATCAACACCAGTGGTAAAACTACTATTAACACTTTTTTAACAAATTTTTTTCTCTGTAACGTAGAAAAAGTGCCAAATGTTTTAATTATTGACTATATGGTAGAATGAAGTCTACCACTCAAAATTGGAATTTTATTTACATTCTTCACCAAGTTATAAAATTCAATTCCTCTGAGAAATGGAATTACTACCACATACTGTTATTTTTGTTATCTCTACTAACTCCAATTTTCAATGGGTAATTTTAATTCTGAGGCCTAATGGCGTATCGAACGTAGAGCGACAAACCAAACCAAACTCGTTATTGCTTTAGATTAATAACAAGGTAGCTTTAGTTGCTAGTTTGAGTTCAGTATTAAAGCTTAATTTTTACTTTAGTTAATTTGTAGTATTTCAAAATAAAATAAGATACGTTTATGCGAAATAATGCTTAAAGAGATTAATTATTCTATTCACACAGGCTCAATCTCACTTGGTGAGTTCTTCTTCAGCTTTGAATTATAATCTTAAGCAACACGGAGACAGAGATTCAAATGTTATTTTCAGAGTGAATCTACAATTTGACCCTTGTTTCTGTAGGCTCGCAAGGCCAGCCAAAAGACGGGCCCCTTGAGCCAGGCCGAGAAGAATGCGCAGAGGATTCGCGACTACTGGATCCGCCAGGACTTCGCCAACGAGATCGAGCAGTACGCCAAGGACCATGAGAAGGACTTGTTCCGCAATCGGTGGGAGTGCGCCGCCGACAAGAAGGGCCTCTACAGCAGGGTCCAATGGGAGATGGACAAGATCAACGACCAGATGGACCACGAACTGGACAAGCGAAGGAACAGGTGAGGCTCTCAGTCCTTTCCAATTTTTAACCAATAAACAACATTCGTGTTAACCAATATTGCAACCAATATGCTACTACAAATGAGCAGCCAATAAGCATCCAATAACAACCAGTAACCAATAAGGAGCTTTCGTGTTAACCAGTGTTGCAACCAATAAATTACTACCAATAAGCAACCAATACCAACCAATAATCAATAAGCAACTTTCGTGTTTACCAATGTTGCAACCAATATGCTACTACCAATAAGCAACCAATACCAACCAGTAACCAATAAACAACTTTCGTGTTTACCAATGTTGCAACCAATATGCTACTACCAATAAGCAACCAATACCAACCAGTAACCAATAAACAACTTTCGTGTTTACCAATGTTGCAACCAATATGCTACTACCAATAAGCAACCAATACCAACCAGTAACCAATAAACAACTTTCGTGTTTACCAATGTTGCAACCAATATGCTACTACCAATAAGCAACCAATACCAACCAGTAACCAATAAACAACTTTCGTGTTTACCAATGTTGCAACCAATATGCTACTACCAATAAGCAACCAATACCAACCAGTAACCAATAAGCAACCAATACCAACCAGTAACCAATAAGCAACCAATACCAACCAGTAACCAATAAGCAACTTTCGTGTTTACCAATGCTGCAACCAATAAGCGACCAACATGCTACTACCAACCAGTAACCAATAAGCAACATTCATGTTCAGGTTCGAATCCGTTGGTGGTGACTGTTGCTGTCACTGCTTTAAAAAATGAAGAGAATTAATGGCGATTAGGACAAAATGTGTAACTCTCACCTCGATAGTCACGTTGTTTGAATGGAGTTCTGGGTTTTTTTCCCCATAAGATATGTAAATGCTGGACAGCTACATTTGAAGGTACCCGCGGATAGCAACGAGCTTTCATCGTCTCCCTTAGATGGTCTGTTCATTGCTTACATAAGTGGAAAGGTAGTCATACTGGTGTAATACAAAAAAGGCCCACGCAAAAGTGCAGAATTTCGATTACATATTTTCTTGTATTTTTGAAATTTTTAGAAAATTATTGAGACTGCAAATGAAATTTTTTTCATTTTCTTGGTGGCCCAATAATAAGAGAATACATCATTAGAATTTGGAAAAATTTATTGGAATTTTTTTATCTTGTTTCAAGGAATTTACGTCAGAATACTCTTTCACCACCAGCACGGACTTTTAAAACGGATAGAAATTTATTATTGGTAGTTAAAAGCAAACAGTGTGAACTTATTTCATGTGTACTAGTATCAGATTGCAAAGTTTCTTTCAATAATATTATATATATATACATTTTATTTTCTAAATCAAGACCTAATAAAGGTGAACTTTCATCTTGATACTAACATGTCGTAGAACGCCAATCAATCAATCGGAAACATTCACTTGTTTCCAATTGGCTGATGTTCTACAACATGAGAGTTTAATGCCAAATGGAAATCCACCTTAACTATTGGCCATTTTCCAAAGCACCAACCCTTTCAATGAGTAAGCGTTGTTCACCCAAGCCACCGCAGTTATGAATAAATATTACCAGTCAGTGTATTATATGGAGGTCACATCTTTTTTATTCTTCTTCGAACCCACTGGAGAGACTATCTGGACTATAGATTCACTACTCTTAACCTAGACATAAGCATGGGAACTTTCTTTTTGTTTTGCTCACTTGTCAGTCTTCAAACTGATCTAATTAGAAGTCCGGAAAATCTAGGTAGACATTTCAAATTTTATAGTGCTTACGCGACAGGTTCTATTACCTGCACCATTATTGGTGAGAAATATCGGCAAATGCTGGAAACTTATGTCTTTACTGAATTGCAATATTGGCATTGCTTGGACGACACGACAATTTTTATGCAAAATGCCACATATTCTTCGTTCAGTACAGAACATTTTATTTGAATAGAAAAATTCAGCTGAATTTTGATAATTAGAAAGTTTTCAGTCACTGTTTTCCAATGCAATGACCAACCCGTTTCCCGTTGATTTTGGCTACGGATGCCTTAAATCTGCTGTGTATGCTGGTGGTGTTACAAACATGAGCTCTTTAAAAGAGAATATAAGACGAGCTGCTGCAAGCATCAAGGTAGAGACCGCCATACACCGGATGCAATATCTTGCATACTTGAAAGGTCAAGCCCTTTGCACGATGCGCATATTGCACGATGCTCTGGGGAAATCTAATGTTGATCAATAAAATATTATTTTCTGTTGTTTTTTTATTAATATACGAACATTAAAACGAAATTTGACATAATCCATTTTCCGCGCATTCATTGTAGTAATTGACTTATTTTTTCGTTTCCAACAACTTCAAAAACATTTAAGTACTATTAAATTTAAACCTTTGCCTAGATTGTGGAAATTGCATAGTGCGTATGTGACAGCAGCGCTAAAATCTTCCAATCGGTAACTTATGATACTTCTTGAGGAAATAATTTCCTCATGTCTTCCACAGTCTGTATATGAAATTTGGTTTCCTTCTGTTCATTGGTTTTACCTGCAGATGACTCCCACATGGAAAGTTTATGGCCATCACGTGCATTGTTTTCAATGGAGACTTAAACATGAGTGTTGAGTTGTTATTTAGTCGAAATATAATTGTTGTTATTTAGTTACACATTAAGTAGTTATTTAATCGAAACAACTTTGATAAAATTGTTTTAGTGGAATAACCGTGGGAATAGAACTTACATGTTCAAACCTATTCGTGAATACCGGTGTTTATTTAATAGACTACTTGTCTGCTACATATTGTTTTTTTCCATCGCCCTGTTCTTCTGTAAGATTGGTAAATATCATGCCGATGGATATAGAATATTTTATTAACTAGATTGGGAAAAGATCATTGTTATAGGATTGCAAAATATTCCCATAAGTTTTAAAAAAGAAATATAGCATTTAAAAAAAAGAACACACCAAAGAATATTTGAAGCATTTTAAAAAAGAAATATACCGAAAAGCATTTTTAAAAAAGTCCAAGTTGATGATTTAAGTTCTATTAACAGAATGTCCGGATAATAATTAATAAAAAAATTAATCAATTACTCATCCGGAAATAGTTAAAAAAAATTTGGCCGGATACATTTTAATTTGTAAAACTGCTCATTAATAAGTCGTTTACTGAATAATAGATGTAACCAAAATTGTTTTATTTAAATTTCCGCCTTAGTTTCTGAAGGAGGGCCCAAACATATGCAATCTCTTTAAACACACTTTAAGACCGAGCTGCGTGACAATTATTGGATCTCTTAATGCTCGCATTGGTAACATTTTAGTTAACGGAGACTAAATAATTTCGATACTAGAAAGAGACTTTTGCTCCTCGTTAAGCACGTATTAGCTCTACACATCTCAGTATTAAAATGGATTTAAAAGACCTTTCATGTGTATTCTTTCCGAGACTAAAATGATAACAAAGAATTAAACTATATGGCTACATCCATGATTCAGTAAAAGACTTGTCAATGATCAGTTTTACAATCTAAAAAGTATCCAGATAAGTTTTTTTTGTTTACATTTCCAGAGGAGTAAATAGAGCCTTCACATTTTAATGAAATCTAAACCATCAAATTGGACCTTTTTAAAAATGTTTATCGGAGTATTTTTTTTAAAATGTTTAAGGCGTCTTTTAATGTGTTCTTTTTTAAATCTTATCTGAGTATTCTGCAGTCGAATTATTTGAAGAACGTCTATATATAGTCGTTTTTCAATCTCAACAATAAAAACACTATACAAACATCGGCATGATGTTTACCAATCTTACAGTAAGAGTAGGGCGATGGAAATAGTGTATGGAGTTCACTCCTTTCTGGCAAGTAGTAAAAACTAAATAAATACAGATACATGCGAAGAGGCCTGAATATGTAAGTTCTATTATCACGGAAGTACATACATATAAAAAAATACAACAAAGAAAGAACAAAAAAACGTCAAAACACAGTAGAAGAAATAAAGACCGAAGTACGCCAATACTATCTTGCAATCTCAGAGTCAGTTCCATGGAGTGTCTTGCAACATTACAGGTTTTCTATTCATGGGCTCTTGCAAGCCACAAAGACGACAGTAGGGATGGTGAGTCTATGAGTGAGTCTGCATTAGTAAAGAAAATGAAACGTT
The DNA here is from genome assembly GCA_021605075.1 of Caerostris darwini. NCBI lineage: Eukaryota > Metazoa > Arthropoda > Arachnida > Araneae > Araneidae > Caerostris > Caerostris darwini. The sequence goes on along the minus strand of BPLQ01000006.1, from coordinate 156,784 downwards.
TTGTTTCTAAACATTTTTCCCACAAAATTCGCCAATGTTTAGGAGATATAGACATCAATGGTGTAACAATAGGGTGGCAAGGTGGGCAAATTGCCACGAGTCATGAGCACCGGCCTTAGCAGAGAAGCTATGAGTACAGGAATTTCCTAACATTTATTATTACAATATAAAGTAAAATTTATTAATTCTGCATTTAATAAATTAATAATTTATTAAAGTGATAAACTAAAAAAAAATGCGCATCAAGATTTTGAAAGTATTCATTTGTATGAAAAATGTATCGCATCTGATGGTAATAGTAATAGAAATAGTTACACATGGTAATCTCGATACTAGGGACTTTCCCGATTTCTGGTTTGCGAATGGGTAAACTTACAAAATTAAAATTGGGAATCTCCACTGGCAAGTCAGAGACATCCAGAAAGCTTGATGATACTTTGCATTGAGGAGTCCCATTCGAAAAATTTGCCGCAGAACTCAGATGGTATAGTTACGTCACTGCGAGGAATAAAACTCATCTAATACTATCGGAATTATTTAATCACCAAACAAAAATATTGCCTGTGAGTGGGAGGCTTAGCTTATACTATTTCGGAAAGAATGAATAAATTAAAATTTGAACCCAATGTAAAATCTTTTATTTAATAGAGAGTTTTTGCATACCGTACGTTAGTTTCCGTAGAACGTCCGTTAGCTTTTTCTCCCTAGCGCGCATGCTCATAGGAAACTGCGCATGCGTATCTGTAATAATGTTTCCTATGAGCATGCGCGCTAGGGAGAAAAAGCTAACGGACGTTCTAGGGAAACTAACGTACGGTATGCAAAAACTCTCTATTAAATACAGTCTACTTCGTATTTAGGTTTAAAGAGCATATTGTTAGCAAGAAAAAAAGAAAAAAAAAAAAAAAAAAAAAAGAATGACCTCGTAAAATGTTGCAAAATCGAGTGTTTATGCTGAAGATCACTAAACATTTAACTTAACAGATAATATTCCAACCAAATCATTCTTGCAAATTTTGCAATGGATGACAGAAGGCGATTTTCCATTGGATACTACACTCTGACATAGCAGAATGTTGTTATAGTCACCTTCAAATTAATCATAATTGTCGTTATAGTTACCTTCAGGTTAATCATCATTATCGTTACACTTACCGTCATGATACTCATCATTGCCGCTCTAGTTACCTTCATGTTAATCCCCTGTGTCGTTATAGTCCCCTTCATGTTGTGTCGTTATAGTCCCCTTCTCTGTGTCATTATAGTCCCCTCTTGTTAATCATCATCTCGTGTAGCCAATTTATAAGGGCATGTATATCCATTGTTATGTGTGATTTTCACGAGTGAAAAAAAGTAAGTGTTTTGTGTAAATAAAAATTATTCGATTTTCTTGCTTTCTTTTTATTTTGCTGCAACATAAAAATCTGTCATTGGCATGCCGTCTTCAGTAAATTCTTCTTTGCTTTCGTTTATTTAATGGGGTTTATATTCATGCATTGAAATTTATTCTAATCCAGAAGCAAGATTCCAAAAAGCTTTTGTTTCAAGGCGAAATTCATTTTGAAAAGGGGTGGGGAGGTTACATGATTCCCCAAATACTTAGGAGAGATTATTATTTTACAAGGTTATGATAAATAAAACGAAATTTTCGAAGAACATTCACCGACGGCTTATTAATCAATTTTTAAGAGATTCTCCATGAGTTAGTGTTTCTAAACGCAAATAAACAAATCTGGAATCCAAGAAGAAAAAGAAATCTACGTCATTACTTTGGTGTGAATGACGTCATTGGTGAATTCCTACCATATTTGCCTTCCTTAATTTAATTTTCTCAACCAACATTTTTATTGTTATTATTTTTTTACTTTGGAAAAAGGCACGCAGGATAAAATCTTTTGGAATTTAATTGTTGTTCGAAGGCGTTGCTAGGCAGAGAATGAATCGTTTGGAAAAAATTAGAATGATTTCATTATGTTTGTTGAAACATCATTGCTCGCTTGGTATTGATTAAAAAAATTGTTTTAAATGCTGCTAAACCATTTTGTTGAAAATGTCACGCAGAAATTGATCGCCTGTAAAAATGCGAATTCCAGCAGAATTAAAATGTAATGCTATTAAATGCTTTAAACGTTATTTTATTTTATTACATTAGTATCTTTATTGTACTTCTTCATAAGAGTAAGATATATAAGACAAATAAAATTTACCACTAAAAATATTTTATCATTACGAAATGTTGATAAAGTACGTTTAATTAAATCGTCAAGTATTTTAAAATAATGAAATTTTTAGGATAGATTTAAGTATAGATTTTATACATATTGTCCGATTCACTAACTAATCATTCAAATAATTCAATTTAAATTATATTGAGTCTCATTTCAGGTTATAACTTTTTAAAATCGAACCTCAAACACATTAAAAAAAATTAATTTCTTTTCAGTTTTTCTTTTATCAATGTACAAACTACAGCGATGTTTTTTTTTTATTACAACAAAAGCTTAAAATGTCTAATTTGAAGGGAAATATTTCTCCTGATTAGATAGTGTAGCATTTTTCCCACGAAATGTGACATAACATTTCTATTCCCAAAGGAAAGGAATGCATATTCTTTAACAAGTGCATAATAACAACCTATCACTCAAATCTGACAGCAGATAAACAGTTTCGTGGGTATTTATATTAGTGTTTTGTTTTAATGAGAACAGCCTGCCATTCAAATCTGATAGCAGATAAGCAGTATTTTGGATATTTATACTACATGCAATTAGCAATCGTCTGTGCGACCTTCACAGGTCGAAACAATTACAGATGGGATACGGATACGCAATGAGTTGCTGCATCGTGATGGGTGATAGACCATGGGCTGGGGAAGTGGCGACTCCAATGAGAAGTGAAGGAAGCTGACCAACCACTTGATGGACTTTGTTAAAGGGAGGTTTTTTGGAGAAGGATTTTGCCTGATTACAAAGTGAGCCCCTTATGGTTTCGCGTATCACGCCGTGTGATAATTAAGATCTGCCGCAGACCGGACGTACTAGATACGTCGTAGACTCGAGAACTCTGAAAATCCCCGTCCTTGGAGTGAGCTGCCCTTGTGAATCAAATTATCTACAATTTTCCTTTTTTTGTAAATAACATAACCCAGAGTTCTGTATATATAATGCTTGTAAATAAAAATTAAAGTATTCCCATGATGCTGAAAGTGGCCCTTTTCTTGAAGATGTTATAGGTCTAGTATAAGTCGCGACGTTACAGATAGCTTTTAGAAATATAGGATTAGCTACTACGATTCGCTTCCAAAATGGTTGTGGTAATAATGCCTGTATACATTATACTTTTTAGAAACTGTGTACTTGCAGATAAATTTTAATAAATTTTTACTTAAATGGTTAGCATCACGCACTAAAGTATGTTGCTACAATCATAATTTTCCTTTGTGTGCACGATATCTTGTACAGTATAGAATCTAAGAGAAATATCATAAAAGAAAAACTAGAATAAAAGGAGTTTTTAAGTTATATTCAATACTTATAAGTCCTTTTGTTTTTGCTGAAAGAAATAAAAGAGCGTTTTGCAAAAATATCTTTATTATTTCTTGATAGTTTTCAATTTAAAAAAAAAAAAAAAAAAAAAACTATAGCTTTTCGTAAAAACTCAAAACTTTTCGTAACTGCAAACATATTATTTGTTTCGGAAAAACAGTTTATTTAAACTCATGTAGCATATTTTCTAAATAACGCGCGGTAAATAGGAAAACGGTTTTAGAAGAGAATTATTTGACTGACAAGTCTTTGACTGAAAAATTGACTAACGAGTGTTTGAAGAGAAGATAGACAAATGTTTGTTTGGCGAAGAGATTGATAACTGTTCTTTGACAAGTGTTTGAAGAAGATATTGACAGTTTGAAGTAAAGATTGATAATTGTTTGATTGACGAGTGTTTGAAGAAAAGATTCATAATTATTTGATTGACGTCTAAGAGGTTGAGGAAAAGGTTGATAACTGTTTGATTGACAGTTTGAAGAAAAGATTGATAATTGTTTGATTGAGAATTTGAAGTAAAGATTAATAATTGTTGGATTAAGTATTCGAGGTAAAGATTGACAATTATTTGAGTGACAAAATGGCGAAAGAAAAAAAAGTGCTTCAAATAGCCGAAATGGACATTTTTGAGGCATTTCGACATGAAAATCGACTAGTTCACGTATCTTAATTGAAATTCGCCAACTTATATCATTTTTCTGTCTGTATAAATGTGACATTTAAACCATTTTCAATATATTTTGCAAATCTTAAGTGCAGTTTTTATCTATTCAGAACCTTGTTGTTAATGTTTTTTCTTCTGTCCAGGTTATCAGAACTCTTGAAATCCGAAGAGGACGCCCTCATGAAGGAGTCCTTCGCCCCGAAAGAGGATCCTGAATCCAGGCACGAGCGCATGCTCAGTAGATACAAGGAGCTGAGGATGCAGAAGGAGGAGGAGCGCGTGAAAGTGGCGGAGGAGAAGAAGGAGCAGCAGTTCAAGTAAGGCAGCAGCCTTTTCATCATGTAATAAAAAAGAAGAAAGTTTTATCTAATAAATAAAGTGCACTCATCCCAATTCTCTCTGCACTCTTTTCCTCACTCATTCGGCACAATGCAAAGCGCGCATTCCATAATTTAATATTAGGAGGAGTTAAAAGCTGCCTTGTTTTTCTCTCATGTTGTTATCAGAGAAAAGGTTTATTAAAAAAAAGTCTCTCTTATTTGGCACCATTAGTTCTTCCCGAGGTGCTTTTAGATAAGATTTAAAATTAGCCAAATTTTTCAAAGTGAATAAGTTTCACTAGAAATGGGCAACCTTTTAAAGTCGGGGTGGGAATGTTGTTGTTTATTGCATTAAAATTTCGTCGCCAATGTCGCCAAGTTTGACTTTGTGAAAAGTTTAGATATGCAGTGTTAGCATAAATGAATGAATTTACAATCATAATAAGCATAAATGAATTAATTTCAACTGAAATCAATAATGTATAAAAATTTAAAAAAAATTACATTACAATTTCTTTCTCTGTTCGTAATTGCTTAAATGAGGAGTTTCGACAATATCGGATTGAAACTGCACACGCTGATAATTTTCCCTTATTCGCATGGAAACCAAGATCTCCTGATCTTGCACCATTTCTTTAAATTCGATGTTATATATTGCATTAAAACTTCCTCGCCAATATCGTCATGTTTGATTTTGTGAAATGTTTCGATATGCAGAATTAGCATAAAAAGAATGAATTTACAATGATAATAAGCATAAACGAATGAATTTGCAATCATAATAAGCATAAATGAATAAATTTACAATCACAAAAAGCATGAATGAATGAATTACAACTAAAATCAAAGATGTATAAAAATAAAAAAATTATTGCTAGAATGAAAAGTTTAAATATGCAGAGTTAACATAAATGAATGAATTTACAAATCAGGATTTCCATACTAAAATCAATGATGCATAAAAATTAAAATTTAGCATTCCAATTTTTTTTCTCCCTTTGTGCTTTGGTTGTTCGTAATTATTTAAATAAAGAGCTTCCACAATACCGGACTGGAACTGCGTGCAATAGTAATTTACCCTTATTCGTATGGCAAGCAAGACCTCCTGATCTCTCACCCTTTCTTTTTATGCCGTTATATTAGAAATCTTGTTTATGAATCCCCATTGACGAAGAATTTAAAGAAAGTATTAGTGTTGCACCGTTGATAATGAAAAAAACTACAATATTTATGAGACAAACTTGATTAGAGATTAGGTGTTTGTCGTATTACGAAAGATTAACTCATGTTTTTAAAGTGAATACATTTCACTTTTTAAAGAGTAAATAGCGATGGGAAATCTCTTAAAATCGAGGTGAAAATGCGATGATGCATATTGCATTAAAACTTTCTCGCCAATATCGCCAAATTCATCTGAGTGAAAAGTTTAAATATGCAGAGTTTGCATAATTGAATTAATTTACAATTCATATTTTCCAAAATAAAATAAATTATGTATTACTATAAAAAATAACATTACAAGTTTTTTCTCCCATTGTACCTTGAAATTAGTAATTATATAAATGAGAAGCTTCCACAATACCGGACTGGAATTTTAATCAATGATAATTTACCCTTATTTGCGGGGCAAGCAAGATCTTCTGATCTTACACTATTTCTTTAAATGCGATGTTTATTGCATTGTGAGAAGCTAAAAGTCATTTCGGCGATTTTCGAAATGTCTGAATTAATTGAGCAAAGAACTTGCATTAAATTTTGTTTATGTTAACGTATAGAATGGTGCAGAAGGCATTCGGTGAGCATTCCTGTATCGGAAAGGAATGTTTACAAGTGGTATAAACAGTTCAAAGAACGCAGAGAAAGCGTTGAATAGAAGAGCCCTATGGTCGACCATCAACCTCAACCGACGAAGCTCACGTCCAAAAAATTATGGATTTGGTGCTTGCAAACCATCGATTTTGTTTGCTGATATTGGAATTTCAAAAGGATCGGTCAAGTCCGTTTTAAAAGATATTTTGGACCTCAAACGCGTCAAATCTCGATTGGTACTGAAAACACTGAATTTTTGGAAAAACATCGCCGCGTTGAAGTGTGTTAAACAATGCTTTCTGACTATCAGGACAAGTCGAAACGCGTTATAACTGGTGATGCTTACGCCCTGAAAACAATCGATCAATCGAGTGAATATCGTGACACCGTTTTGAGTCGATTGAAGATATTAAACGTAAATTGGCGGGCGTTTGAAGGCCATCCTTGCCGGTGACTTTTTAGTCCAGTATTGGAAAAAAACATACAAAAAAGAAAGATTGAACATGTTACTTAAAAAAATCAGCCTTCGAGTAAAGTTCCATGGTAGAAAATCTGTTTTAATGTTAATTGAAACACTTAATGAACACTGAAATAGTAAAAAGATTGGCATTTTATCCTCCATAAAAATGTGTTCCGTTGCTTTTAAATTGATAAATACAATTAAACAATGATAAATCCAAATTCAAGGAACTTAGGTCTTTGTAAAACCAAAATACTTCATAACTTTGAATCATTGATGTTACAAAGCTAAAAAGCACAATGTAGTATTCCTTAATATAGTATTTTTAACATTTATTTATTATTATATTTTTAATACTTAATAGAACACTCAATGAGTACTGAAAAATTAAACAAATTGGGAGTTATCCTCTATAAAAATGTGTTCAGTTAATTTTAAATCGATAAAAAACAATGATAAGCCTTGATTTAGACGACCTAGGGCTCCTGTAAAACAGAAATTCTTTCATAATTTCGAATCATTGATGTTGCAAAGCTAAAAAATACAATGCACAGTGTAATATTTTTTAATATGGTATTTTTTAATGTTTAGTGATTATTATATTTTTAATATTAAAAAGAGCACTCAAGGAATACTGAAAAAGTATACAAATTGGAAGGATATACTTCAAAAATCCTTCTACATCTGGGTGTAACTGTAAATTTTTTTGCCAGTTCTGCCACCGTAAATTTACGTCACTAGGTTCCCTGTATTTCTACAAGAATCAAAACATTTCTGAAAAAAAATCATACAAAAATCATTTTGGTTTATGTTAATAAATAAGAACTTTTATTGTTGTGCAGTAATTTTCCTATCTTTAAGCCATAAAAAATATTTAGAACTGGAGAATTTATATGCACTATAACATGGAAGATTATTGTTGCTGTTTCTTATCCACTTGGTGGACATCAACTAGTCCAAGAACCCGTGTAGTCTCATGGAAGGAGGGAAAAGGGGGGGATCTTCTGGTGTGATGGAGCCCCCATAGGTAGAAGTCTGATTTGGCACCGTGAGGCTAACTTTTTATGGGGTAAGGTTGTAAAGCCATACGCCAAACACTCTGCAGTCATATTAGACCAGGACCTATGGCTTAAAGTGGATTCTGAACCCCTACAAATATCCATGGCACTGGTTGGGACTCGAAAACTGCTTCTAACCTGTGGTATCATTAGCTAGTCATTTGGCCATCAGGTCCTACAGGGAAGATTAAATGATTTATATCGCACCATTTTTTTTTTCTTCATAAAGACAAACTACTTGTAAGTTCATGCTTCATTATTGGTAAAATATATGGCACTAATCATCTAATTTTTGTATGAATATTGTTTTTTAATACTAAGAGAGTTTGAGGTTTATCTATTCAAACTATCTCATCAAATCATTCAGAGGCATTTCCGGATAATGATTAAAAACTGATTTTTTAAAATAAAATTGGATAATTTTCGAAGTCAGTAAAATAATATGTATTTTTATTCTAAATTCCACAAATCTTAGCTACAATTTTTAAAAATTAAGAATGTAATAATGCAATTTTTAAAAGAGTTATAAATATTTGAAAATAATAGCATGAGTTAGCTTGCATTTTCATAAACGGCAAATAAATTACAAGCTTTATTCTTCTATTTTAAAAAAATGATCAATATGGCAGCCACTCAACTGAAGACGGAAAACGATATTCTCGTCCGTTGCCATGGCAACGTTTATGAACAAGTTATGAAAAGCCAAAATATTCACAATGTGGCAGTTATTTGAAAATCTACTTTATATGTGTTTTTAAAATAGAAATTTGGCATAGTATTCTATGGAGATGAATATTTTTGGCTTTTTATTTTTGGAGGTGAATTTCTTTTAAAGAAATACATTTTGAATCTATATTTGAATCTATATTTTTATATGTATTTTTATTTGAATATAGACTTTTATATGTATTTTTATTTGAATACATATTTTGATACTATTTAATAAATTTTGAATTTATATTTTGTTATCGAATATGCTAATGCAAAAAAATCAAGCAATAATTTTAATAATTTATCTCCATCTATTTTTTATACAAGAGATTCATTTGACTTTGCCACATGTGTACTCATTACAAAAAATGACTAGCACTTTTTCCCTGGTCTCTTAAATTGCCACCAAAGTAACGATATTTTCAAATGAATAAACCATGATAAAATGTGTCCTGAATTAAAGGTCAAGGCCCAGATTCCTCCCGACACTAAACTCTCACGTCGTAAAACGTCAGTCAATCTGAAATCTAATTAGGCAGGAGTTTATGCTCCCGATTGGCTGGCATAAACAACGTACTATAACAGTATCCTGGCCTTAACACTTGTTCTAGTATAGAAATTAAAAACAAATTTATCTTTGTAAATCAAGAGATTTGTCCGTGAGTGTGTATTTATTAAAACTTAAATTCTGTAAAATTAAATTTAGGATTCCAATTTTTCCCCTGAATTTATAAATTTTTTTTTATCTCTTTCGTATCCAAAAATGAAGAATTTTTTTAAAAATTAGTTCTTCTTAATTAAATAAAAAGTGTAACTTGAGTTTTTTAAACAAGACAACAATGACACAATGTGCATTTGACAACAATGTGTATTTTCAGATCTGGCCCATTGCACAAGCTTCTTCTATATTCGTTTAGTGAACTCACGGCTATTGTCACTTTGCAGTATACTAGGGGCTCGAAATATAATAAAATTGTCAAATAGGTTACATGCAACCGTTTCTGCATGTTTGCTTTTTAGGGCACGCAACTGTACGAATTTCGTCAAGTGGTCTTGGTAGACCAATATAAATTTGCAGTCATTATTTGGTTGCGATTGCTTGGCAATTAGGTCTAGCTGGCATTTTGAGTTCATATCTTGATAGATCATTGGTCTAACAGCAAGTCCTTTCTTTGGTACCTTTCATTCTTTTTAACAACTTTCACACAAGTTTAAATAAATCATCTCTTCTTGTTTGTTGTTACTAACCCCCCTGGTGTAGGAAAGCCTACACCAGGTCCAACGAACCCCGTCGCAAGCGACATCCATGGCTAAGGGCAGTATGCAGCTTCACTTTTAGCGAGGAACGACTAGGGCTGAAGACTGACTAAATCTCAAGACAACGCTCTACGATCCTATTAGACAGGGGCCTACTGAATAAAGTGGATTCCAAACCATTACAAACATCCATAGTACAGCCAGGACTCGGAGCGCTAGACACTCTGTCATTTAGGCTACATCATCACATCTTCAGTAGTAATATTTTTCTACTTTTTTTAAAAATATTTTAACATCTTTTTTTAACACCTTTTTTTTTCTACCCCTATTGATAAGCGTGATCCATGAATTATGGTAAAAAAGTCCTTCAAAAGAGAGGTGAAATCTAATGATGGAGGTGACTTTATTCACTGAAAAGATAAGTTTTTCAATATTGCCGATTTTCATCACATCATATCTTTTTAGTCTTTAATAATCTTCCGGATATTTTCCCACTACTATTGTTTTTACTATTACTCACTTTTTTTAACAAGTCACGATATCTTTTTTTCATCAGAAAACCACTGTTTGCTTTTTATTAATGCTCATAACATTAATTAACTTAGTGTTAAAACGCTCAAGTATACCAACTATCATTCAATATTTTATTAAACACGAGAATGTAGCCAAAAAACGTCCAGCCGGCACGAAATTGGAAATACTACTGTAGGCACTAGTCGAATGGAATAGTGGACAAGTCCGATCCCGACACTTGAGTGTTTGGCGCTCGCCAAAGGAACAGCGTAAGGAAAGAGAAAGTACATACGGCATCGACAAATACCGCCAATAAGAGCAATGAATGACTTTTATCACAATCGCCATTACGAATTAGGGATTATATGAATTGCCCGGTTAATTTGCCAATTATTCAAGAATTCATCACATTTACAAGACTTAGTGGTGATTATATATAATAACCGGCAATTATTCATATTCACAGGATTAATCACATTTATCGTAACACACTATTAAGTTTGGTAAATGTGAAGAAGTAGAGGATATTTATCAATTTAGCCGGTCAGTATAGGCTAAATTGATAAATATCCCGGTACCACAGGTTTCGGGTTCGTGGATGTTTGTAGTGGTTCGGAATCCACATTAAACAGTAGGTCCCGGTCTAATAGGATCGTAGAGCGTTGAGGGGGCATTGTTACTCCGCGCCCGTGGCTTCTCTTCAAGTTACACGCGCCCCCTGGGTAAAGCAAAGTGAGTAACTTCTGTGCAGCGCTTGCCTTAAGGCATCCAAGACCAAGCTGTCTAAGTGTTTGCCAGCTGCATTAGAACAAAAAAAAAATATATATATACATATAAACATATGTTTGTGTGTAAAATGTGGTAAATTGCGTAAAAAAGTATTAATTTCTATTGAATAAAACATTATGCGTACGCATGTTTGGTTGTTTATTTAAATTAATTCTTCAAGGCTTAAATAATAATTAGTAATTTGTTAATTATAATAATTGGATAATTTTTTAAATGATAATAATTTACATGTTATATTTAAAACATAACCATTAAAAAATTAATAAAAAAACAATTGAGGCGATTTCTATTTAGAACATTGAAGTAAAATTGTATTAAACTTGTGAAATGTTACTCTGTGATCTAGTATTAAAAAAATAAATCTTGGTATCTTGATAAAGAAATGCTCCAGCATTATCTTTCAAATGAGGCCACTACTTTGAGACAATGGGCCTCATAATTATATGAAATTACACCTATCACCTTCAAATGTTTGTGTAAAATAATGCACGTCGATTTCTTGAATTTTAAAGTATGAAGTAGACAATTTATCTCATCCATGTAAATCTTTGTTGATCTACAATTTTGCAACTGGAGATTTTGCACCATCTCTTTTGAATTTCGCCTGTAGAGATAGCTGTTATTGATTACATAAAATCAGGTTTAATAATTTGAGATGATATACGTCTTTTCGATTGCAAGTTATACCATGACTTTCTTAGGTACAATGTACATAGGTTATTATTGTTTACACATTCTCCCCAAAACATGGTCTCCTGAAAATTCTGACGGCCTGCATTGTCCCTCCCTTTTTCCCCTTCTTGTTGGTCCCCCTTCCTCTGTACGTGGGACAGTATTGAATCTTCTATAAAAATTGTTGCATCAGCACTAATCAGCATGAGTCGAAATGATGAATGAAATGGTATATGGGGATGTGAAGCAACAAGGACTATAATCCCCTAATCCCTATATATATATGTGAACAGTTAGTTTTTCCTTTTATTTATTTTAATATGTCACGCTCCACAACGCTATACGATCGTGTTAGACCGGGACCTACGGTATAAAGTGGATTCCGAACCACTACTACTACTACTACTACACCACACCACATCACTGTGCCTAGAGCTTAGTTGCCCCTATACAGTTTGGGAATGATGCGGGTGAAAGGAAAGGACGCACGATGGAGGCAGAAAAGTTTTGCAAAATTCACTTTTGGAGGTACAGAAGCTGAACAATGGGGAAAATTCATACAAGAACAGAACTAAATGTCAAAAATTTAAAAAGGAGGAATATGAAATGCGAAAAATATAAAAACGTTAGGAAAGAGATTTTAGAGAAAAAATTAAAAGCAATATGATACAATAAACACTACATAAGAGATTATACAAATCACAGAGCTGAAGGAATATTCATCAAATCAATTAATTCCGAACCACTATAAACATCCATGGCACCGCCGGGAAACCCGAAATCTGTGGTACTGCTGTGAAATCTGCTGAACCCGAAACCTGTGGTACCGAGCGCCAGAGCGCTAGCCACTCGGCCATTCAGGTCCAGCATCAGTCGAATAACTTCAGGCCAAATGCCTGATATTGAAAAAAACAATACTTATTTTATTGTGAGTTATAGCTCAGACCAAATGCATGGTATTGAAAAAACATTACTTATTTTGTTGCAATTGGGGGCCTGAATGGCCGAGTGGCTAGTGCTCTGGTGCATTATGCTACAGGTTTCGTGTTCGAATCCCGGAGGTGCCACGGATGTTTGTAGTGGGCCGGAATCCACTTTAAATCGTAGGTTCCGGTCTAATAGGATCATAGAGAGTTGCGGGGGTAGTATCACAAGCATCCGTAGCTTATCTTCAAGCTACACGCACTTTCTGGGTTGTGCAAAATGAGGAACGTAGGTGCAGCGCTTGCCGTAAGGCATAGAAGGCAATTGTCTAAGTGTTTGCCAGCTTTATTAGAACAAAAAAGAATTGTTGCAAGTGATAGTTCAGACCAAACGTATGGTATTGAAAAAACATTATTTATTCTGTTGCAAGTAATAGCAAGATTTTGATAACCTTCAAGATGATTGTGTCACAAAGTATTCACCAATTGCTTCCTTTATACTTTTTAATGACATTTTTAAACCTCCTCAACCTTGGCTAAATTTGCTTTTTCAATACGTCTTTTATGAAGTGGTCGATATCTTTTTTCAACGTAATGATGAGTCCCTCAGTTAAAAATAACAGTTGTATTTTGCTCTCTCATCTCGCTTTATTGTGTACAAAAATTGAGAGCTAAATTGAAAACCTTTTGATGACCACCCTTGTCATTGTTGAAGAGCAAGGACAAAAGATCCACGTTTCTTTTTGTTGAAACGGAAGATCTTTTCTTCCTACTTGGAGGATTTCTGTTTATCCCTTTGAAAATCACAGCAGAATTTCTTTAATATAAGCTTATTGGCTTTGAACCGGGTTTTTTTTTGTGTGTATGTATGCTTTAGAGATAAATGGACTTATGAAGAATTATATGTCCCATTGCTAAAAAAAGATACATTTTACAAAATTTCCACTTACAACATTTAAAAAATTAAATTACATAACATTAATTGACAACGAGTTAATCAATTTAACTTGAATTCCATGTATTGGTGTACTATATCTCAAATTTTGTCTTTGTATTCGAAGATCAAAACATACGTGCCAAGAATTAGTATGGTTTGGTTTTTCCCTCTACGGTCATTTTGTGCATTTTATGCTAATTAGACCGGGACCTACAGTTTAAAGTGAATTCCGAACCACTAACAAACTTCCCTACCGCCCCCCAGAATTCAAACCTGAAGCCTGTGGCACCAAAGGCCAGAGCACAAGCCAATTGGTTATCAGGCCGCCAAAGATTTGGTGTATGCATTTTATAAATTTGTAGGCAAATGTCATATGATTACTGACGATCTATCTATTATTCTCATAACAGCAACATTCATTTTCATAACATCAACTCAACATTTGCAAGCATCAAATCTTTAATTTTTTTTTGACGTTGAGCTTCGTCAGTTTATATTGATGGTCGACCAGAGGGCTCTTCGTCTCCAACTCGTTCTCTGCCTTCTTTGAACTGTTTATACCACTTGTAAACATTTCTTTCCGATATAGGAATGCCTTCTGCAACATTCTATACCATTCCGCAAACAAAATTGAGCGAACGTTCTTTGCTCAGTTAAGTCAGACATTTAAAAAATCGCCGGAATCAGTTTTAGCGTCTCACAAAACCAACCGTAACTCAATCAATAATGAATATTTTGACGTCAAATTTCAGACAGATGTCAAGGACAGTGCCAGCAACATAAAAAAAAATTGAAATTCCTTAAGCCCCGGGAATTTTAAATTGAAAACTGGTTTTACTTTTTGGGCACAGTAGTAAATGTAAAACTTGAAAAGAAGAATTTCTTCCATTTCTCGTTATGTACAGAGTCATTTACATTTTCTAAATAAATGCCGGCTGGGAAAGGAAGCCAAGTGGCGATACATCGCCAAATCTAGTACGTAAAGGATGGGATATGTTTGTCCTTACTTTCTGTTCCTTTAGCACAGGGACACGAGATATATTGCATTAAGGCTCGTTCCCATCGAGGCGAGAGGCGGCGACGCGACATACGGCAGACGAGAAAATTTTTTCGACCCCTTCACAGCGAAACGTCAGAAATAGCATTACGCCTAGTGATTTGGTTTGGTTTAGTTAGTCGCTCTACGGGAATTTTTTGCACACTTTAGGTAAGTTAGACTGGGACCTACAGTTTAACGTGGATTCCGAACCACTCACAAACATCCATGCCACCGCCAGGATTAGAACCTGAAGCCTGGGAAACCAAACGCCAGAGCATAGCCACTTGGCCACCAGGCCGCTTACGCCTAGTAAAGTTCCGCTTCGAGTTGAAAGTGGGTCAACTCGAAGCGGTGCATTTCAAACCGGTTTCAGGCGAACGCGATGAGGCTAGTGATTGGTCAACGCTTCACGCTTCACGCTTAAACGCCTCACGCCTCGGTGGGTACAAGCCTTTGCTACTCTATGATTGACAATTGTGAATTGTCTTGTTCGCAGACGCAACTGCGAGGAGCTCCGCACACTGATGAGCCGCAAGATCGCCACCGAGATCGCGGAGGAGGGTCGCAAGGCCCGGTACGAGAAGATGTGCGATGCCAAGGAGAGGGACAAGGAGGAGGCCCTGTACGCCGACATGTGGCTGCGGGACGCCGAGGCGAAGAAGGAGAAGGAGGACCGGGACGAGAAGGAGAAGAAGCGGCATGACGCGAAGTACGGCGGCTACATCAAGGATCAGATGCAGCAGAAGAGGCTGGAAAAACAGAAAGTGCTCAGAGAAAAGGAGACGGACGCGGAAATCAGGGTGAGGTCTCTTTTTTGTATATGCATGGATGATATTTTGATAGGAGAGAATTATAAAATTTGTTAGAGTGTCTGGGATCTGGAGGTTTACATAATAAAATGGTTTTTTTTAGGATATTGGAAGGTTAAAAAATAAAGTGGAGTTTCTATGATCTTGAAAGTATAGGGTGATTATATTAAAGTCCCACTTTCAAAATTCTGTAAAAAAGACTGTCACAATGAGTTCAAATTTCACCTGAAGATACTTGATGGATGAGAAAATGGTACGGAATCAAAAAACGTTCCGAAGTGTATTACTAGATGGCGCTGTAAGCGGCATAGAGAAAGTGATTTCGGCTGCCAGTGATATTTTGGATCGAAATAACAACCTATTTGGCATGAGTTGCACATCAAGCCAACTGTAGTGTTCAATGTGCTTGTTTGTTTCGGTTTTTGGACGGAAAAAATGACTTCCAAGTCATTCAACAGTTGTGAATGTTAGTAGAAGGCCTATACCAAATTGGATGGGAAGGAACATAAGTGGAACCATTTCTTGTACTAATTGAAGATACTTGAAGAAAGGGGAAATGGTATAGGATTAAAAAAATTTAAAAAAATGTTCCACCAAAGTTCCTTCCCATACATTTTGTTATAAGCTTTCCACTAATAATGACACAACTGTTGAATGACATGTAAGTTATTTTTTCCGCCAAAAAACCGAAACAAACAAGCACATTGAACACTACAGTGAGTTTAATGTGAAACTCATTCCAAATATGTTGTCATTTCCATTCAAAATAGAGCTGGCAGACGAATTCACTTTCTTTATGCCGCTTACAGCGCCATCTAGTAATACACTTTGGAACCTTTTTTGATGCCGTGCCGTTTTCCGCCGTGCTTCAAGTATGTTCAGTGCAAATTTGAACTCATTGTGACTTTTTTTTACAACATTTTGAAAGTGGACTTTAATTGTAATCACCCTGTATGCAAAATGAGTATTAATAGGATTTTTGAAGATTACAGAATAAAGTTAAGTTTCTAGGATCTTTGAAGGTTACAGAATAAAAATTCTAG
Source organism: Caerostris darwini (assembly GCA_021605075.1). Classification (NCBI taxonomy): domain Eukaryota; kingdom Metazoa; phylum Arthropoda; class Arachnida; order Araneae; family Araneidae; genus Caerostris; species Caerostris darwini. Next base: position 140,235 of record BPLQ01000006.1, on the reverse strand, counting down.
ACTGCTAGAGGAAGTACGATTTCTACATTCTTAGATGAATACAGAATGATGCGGAGTTTCTACAATATTAGACGGTTACAAAATAAAATGCAGTTTCAAAGAAGTTAGGAGGCTACAAAATTAATTAGAGTGCCTGGGATCTAGAGGTTTACAAAATGAAGTGGATTTCTTGGGGATATTGAAAAGTTACAAAATAAAGTGAAATTTCTAGGACTTTGGAAGAATAAAATTTCTAGAATCTTAGAGGGCTGCAAAATTGAATTTTCTAGGATATTAGAAGAATGTAAGATGGGTATTTCTAGAATTTTTGAAGATTACAAAATAATGTTGAATTTCTAGGATCTTAGAAGGTTACAGAATAAAATTTCTAGAATTTAAGATTGTTTCTAGAATCGTGGAAAAATTCAAGATGAAGTACGATTTCTACAATCTTAGATGAACACAAAATGATGCGGAGTTTCTACAATTCTAAACGGTTACAAAATAAAATGCAGTTTCTAAGAAGTTAGATGGGTACTAAAGTAGTTAAGAGTGCATAAAATTCTAGGTTTACAAAATGAAGTCGATTTTTAGGGGTATTGGAAGTTTACAAAACTAAGTGAAATTTCTAGGATTTTTGGGAGAATAAAATTTTTAGAATCTTAGAGGGCTGCAAAATTGAATTTTCTAGGATATTAGAAGAATGTAAGATGAGTATTTCTAGAATTTTTGAAGATTACAAAATAATGTTAAATTTCTAGGATCTTAGAAGGTTACAGAATAAAATTTCTAGAATTTAAGATTGTTTCTAGAATCGTGGAAAAATTCAAGATGAAGTACGATTTCTACAATCTTAGATGAATACAAAATGATGCGGAGTTTCTACAATTCTAGACGGTTACAAAATAAAATGCAGTTTCTAAGAAGTTAGAGGAATACTAAAGTAGTTAAGAGTGCATAAAATTCTAGGTTTACAAAATGAAGTCGATTTTTAGGGGTATTGGAAGTTTACAAAACTAAGTGAAATTTCTAGGAATTTTGGGAGAATAAAATTTTTAGAATCTTAGAAGGTTACAAAATTGAGTTTCTAGTTTCTTGGAAGAGTACAAAATGAGTATTTCTAAGATTTTTGAAGATTGCAAACTAATGTTGAGTTTCTATGATCTTAGAAGGTCACAGAATAAAATTTCTAGATTTTCAGAGGGTTACAAAATTAATTGGAGATTCTAGAATCTTGGAAGAATGCAAGATGATGTACGCTTTCTATAATCTTAGATGAATACAAAATGACGTGGAGTTCGTAGAGTTCTAGATAGTTACAAAATAAAATGCTGTTTCTAAGAACTTAGAGGGCTACAAAATTAGATAGAGTGGTTGAGATCTGGATATTTACAAAATGAAGTAGAGCTTTTAGAACTCTTAAAAGTTAAAAAATAAAGTTAAGTTATTAGGATCTTGGAAGAATGCAAAATAAGGATTGCTTGGTTTTTTGAAGATTACAAAATAATCTATGAAACTATCATTAACTATTGTTAATTTTTTCATATTTTTTTATATTATCTCAGACAGTACTTATAGAAATTCACAGAAAAACAAATTGCTAAATATCATAAGCTGTCTAACATTATTGCGTTCAATACATCACATATTTAATAAATATATATTAAAATGATATATATGTTTTACAATAGATTACTGACTTTTTAACTGATTTACCATATAACAACATGAAAAACAGTCACGTTGCCTAAGAAATGCTTACAAACCCATCTATGAAACCATCATTAAGATATATAACGTCTACGTAGAAATCCTTTAAATATATAACACCATTAAATACCACTTGGCGCTATGAATAAAACATCAGTGATCCTATATTAAAAGACCCCTTTTGTGCTTCAAATAAGGGATTCATCCGTGGAATCAATTTCTGATCTTCACAAATGAATGAATCCAGTCCAGTTTCCAGACAAGCAATCCTCTTTACAAGAGCAGTGAGAGACATACGAGTCGGGAGATGACATGTGAGCCTCGTAATTGAAGAGCCTGCTGGTACTCGAGTGTCAAGGACATCGAGGACGTATTAAGTGCATCGGCCATTAGTGCTCCCGTTTCGCTTGTTGCACAGAACCACACCAGTCCGACTAATGGCCCAATTAAACAGCCCTATTTATAAATGGAGAGCTGATTACGAAGGCCGCTCCGATACGTGGGATGAGTGACTCACGCTGCAAACCTGGAGTAGCAGTACTGGGGGCTGAAACGTGATGTACTAGGTGGATGGGTTTTTAACGCGGAGCACTCTGTTCTGAGAGATTTGACTTCCACGAGACTCGTAATAGTGAAAAGTCACGTTGCAGTCAGAGTTGGTTGTTGTACGCAAATAGTTATTGTCCCGTATTTGTTTGTTTAATGTTGTTTTGCTCGTTTTGGATTTAACTATCGCTAATTTTTTTTCATATTTTAGATTTAACTATTTATTTTTTTGTATTTTGGATTTAATTATTGTTGATTTTTTGTTTTTAGGATTTAACTATTGTTAATTTTTTCTATTTTGTATTTAACTATTGTTACGTTTTTCGTATTTTGCATTTAATTATTGTTAACTTTTTCGTATTTTGGATTTAACTATTGCTAATTTTTTTTCATATTTTGGATTTAACTATTGTTAATTTTTTCGTATTTTTAATTGAACTATTGTTAATTTTTTCGTATTTTAGAATGAACTATTGTTAATTTTTTCGTATTTTTAATTGAACTATTGTTAATTTTTTCGTATTTTAGATTTAACTATTGTTAATTTTTTCGTATTTTTAATTGAACTATTGTTAATTTTTTCGTATTTTAGATTTAACTATTGTTAATTTTTTCGTATTTTTAATTGAACTTTGTTAATTTTTTCTAATTTAGTTTATTTTTTTTTTTTATTTTTTGGATTTAACTAATGTTTATTTTTTTTGTATATTGAATTTAACTATGATTATTTTTTCGTATTTTGCATTTAATTATTGTTAATTTTTTCGTATTTCGGATTTAATTATTATTTATTTATTATTACATTAACTGATACATGATTTCTTTTCCTTTATTATGGTATGTGTTGTTGTCAAGTTCAGTTTGCAAAAGATGTATTGAAATATCTAAATGCTGGTTAACGAAATACTGGTTTCCTTGATAGACATTTTTAACATGTGTGAACATGATGTTGTTCCTTGATATCCTTAAAACTGGTTCGAAGGGAAAAATAAGCGTATAAGTTATCATTTAAAACAGACTAATATCCTGTGTAAAAATGTTGCTCTTTAACATTCGTAAAAATGGTTGAAAAGTAAAAATAAGGGTATAAATTATTATTCAAAACATATTATTATCATGTGTGAGCATGATGTTGTTCTTTGACATTCGTAAAACATGATTGGAAATGAAAAATAAATGTATAAGTTATTATTTAAAACAGATTTTTAATATGTGTGAACATGATATTGTTCTTCTACATCCTTAAAAATGGTTAGAAAGGAAAAATAAGTGCATAAATTATTATTTTAAACAAATTTTTATCATTCGTGAACATAATGTTGTTTTTTGACATTCGTAGAATTCGAACCTAACGCCGTTAGTAGCCAATTGGTCATCAGGCTGCTACAGAGTTTAGATGCTGCTTTCAGGAATTGTAATGTTTTCGGTTTTTTGCTTTCAAATTCTGATCGTATATAATTTTTTTTTGTTCTAATGCAGCTGAAAGCACTTAGACAGCTTGGTCTTGGATGCCTTAAGGCAAGCGCTGCACAGATGTACTCACTTGTAACTTGAAGATAAGCCACGGACGCGGAGTAACATTGCCCCCGCAACGCTCTACGATCCTATTAGGACCGGGACCTACGATTTAAAGTGGATTCCGAACCACTACACACATCCATGGCACAGGCGGGACTAGAGCCCGAAACCTGTGGTACCGAGCGCCAGAGCACTAGCCACTCGGTCATTCAGGCCCGACCGTATATAATTTAATGTGTACAATTCATACGATCCAGAAGATAGGATGATAAATCTTTATAATTGTAAAATAATCACAATAGAATTTTCAAGACAATATACTTAAAATCGTTAACATGATAGCAATTAAATTTATTGCCCAGACAATGTTTCGGCCAACACTATTTATTTAAAATATCTATACATGTACTGAACTAGTAAGACATCCACAAATTCGAATTTAACTAAATCCATCACAAGATTTCATCCTCCCTCCGAACGTGCTATAATGCATTCACCACCATGCGTATAGTACGGTTGTCTTTTAGAAATTCTTGTTTCTTTTTTCTCCAAATATTATGTACTTACTAGCTCCAATTACAGCAAAATTACTTTCATCCGACTGTCGTACACCGTTCCAAATCTCTAAAGAACAGCTTTACACTGTCATAAGTTGTTCTATCGTATAGTATATATCGTATACTGTTGTACACTGTTCCAATTCTCTAAAGAGCATCTCTGTTTCAGACTGTCGTACACTGTTCTAATTCACTAAAGAACCTCTGTATATTGTCTTACACTGTCACGCACTGTTTCAGACTGTCACTGTTCTAGTTCTCTAAAGAATATCCATATATACTGTCGTACACTATCACACATTGTTTCAAACTGTCGTACACTGTTATAGTTATCTAAGAACATCTTTGTACTGTCTCACACTGTTCTAGTTCTCTAAAGAAAATCTTTATACTATCGTAGACGGTAGCACACTGTTCCAGTTCCCTAAAGGACATCGGTATACTGTCACACACTGTTGTACACTGTTCCAAATCTCTAAAGAACACCTTTATATGTTTTTTTTTTACAAATGAAATTCGAAGTTTTTTTAGGTCGGGTTTACTTCTCGTGTTCTCTCATCAAGTTGCACTAGCATCGAACTGCAACATATTTAACCTGGAAAACCTTCATTTTCTCAAATAAGCATATGAATTTAAATTTTCATTCTGTTTCTGTCCCATTTTTAGTTCTGTTTAATATTTGAAAAACAATGAAGAAATAGGACAAGAAATAATAACTCTTTCTCACAGCAGCCAACTTTTTACTCTACTCAACTCAGTTTTTTGAAATTGATTAAAATGAAAATATATTTTCCATTCGTATATCGTCAATTTAACATAGCGGTGAAACAAAAAACGGACGAATAAATATCTGAGACAATTTGATCTTGTCTTTACCAAGAGGAAAGTGTTTCTGTGGTGCCTGTTATCAAGATTCATTGGATAATTTTAATCACTTGTTCAGATATTATATTCAAATAGTGATTTAGAAGATACATGAAACAGCGGTGAAAAATATTTTTAGCTGGAAACTCGAAAATTTATAGTTCTTTTTTGCTTTCTGCTAAACATAAAACTATGGCGGATAGAAGTACAGTAATAAAAAGTATAGATACACAGAGATTAGTCATACTACAAAGACCAGTTTGTCAAGCCGAGAAGACCGAATTCAGTGTTATGTGTGATCTGAATGCTGATCTTCAGGCCTTGTACAGCGAAGGCATACTTTCCGACACAGAGCTCCGCACAGCGACGAAGACATTCCCCGCCCACACACAGATCCTCGGCGCCAGATCTTCAGTTTTCAGAGACATGTTCTCGAAGGAGGAGGGTATCGTAGAGTACGTCGACATCCCCGACTTCGACGACGACACTGTGCGTCTGATGCTTCTGCACATATACACAGACACGTTCGAAAAAGACCTCCAGTACAAAAAGGCGTTCGAACTGTACCAAGCAGCACTTAAGTACGATATAACGTCCTTGAAGCAGAAATGCACCTCTTTCTTGATGAACCATCTGTCCGCCAGCAATGCTTGCGAGATTTTGGCTTTCGCAGACGAACACAAAGAAGAATGCTTGAAAAGGGCTATCCAAGCGTATATTTTAAAAAACAAGGAGGTGCTTCTGTCAAATGAGTGGAAACATCTGATGAAGTCTAATCTTCAGTTAGCTGCGGAGACTATGCACTTAAATTGGATAAGATCTTAGAGAACATATTTCATTTTAAAATATCGTATTTTAACAGTGTACCGGGAAAACCACTAACTTCAAAGATGCACTTTTTTTAGGACAATGGCTGTCTATGGTCAAATTCAATCTTCACTTCTTATTTGAAATATGAGAAACGCTAACCTCACCAGTTAAAGGTCCAAGATGCATTTTTTTCAGGACAATGGATATCTCTGGTCAAATTCAATCTTCACTTCTTATTTGAAATATGAGAAACGCTAACCTCACCAGTTAAAGGTCCAAGTAATTTTTTTCAGGACAATGGATTTCTCTGGTCAAATTTAATCCTCACTTTCTGTTTGAAACATTGAAATATGAGAAACACTAGCTTCAGCAGTTAAACAACAAAGATGCAATTCTTACAGGACAATGGTGAAATTTTATCCTCACTTTTTGTTTGAAATATGAGAAACACTAGCTTCACCATTTAAACGTCCAAGATGCACTTTTTTTCAGGACAGTGGATATCTCTGGTCAAATTCAATCTTCACTTCTTATTTGAAATATGAGAAACGCTAACCTCACCAGTTAAAGGTCCAAGTAATTTTTCAGGACAATGGATTTCTCTGGTCAAATTTAATCCTCACTTTCTGTTTGAAACATTGAAATATGAGAAACACTAGCTTCAGCAGTTAAACAACAAAGATGCAATGCTCACAGGACAATGGTGAAATTTTATCCTCACTTTTTGTTTGAAATATGAGAAACACTAGCTTCACCATTTAAACGTCCAAGATGCACTTTTTTCAGGACAGTGGATATCTCTGGTCAAATTCAATCTTCACTTCTTATTTGAAATATGAGAAACGCTAACCTCACCAGTTAAAGGTCCAAGTAATTTTTTTCAGGACAATGGATTTCTCTGGTCAAATTTAATCCTCACTTTCTGTTTGAAACATTGAAATATGAGAAACACTAGCTTCAGCAGTTAAACAACAAAGATGCAATTCTTACAGGACAATGGTGAAATTTTATCCTCACTTTTTGTTTGAAATATGAGAAACACTAGCTTCACCATTTAAACGTCCAAGATGCACTTTTTTTCAGGACAGTGGATATCTCTGGTCAAATTCAATCTTCACTTTTTATGTGAAATATGATGAACACTAACCTCGCCAATTAAACGTCCAAGACGCACTTTTTTGAAGACAATGTATATCTCTGGTCAAATTCAATCTTCACTTTTTATTTGAATTATTGAAACACGGGAAACAATCTCGCCAGTTAAACGCCAACGATGCACTTCCTTTTGGACAATGGCTATCTCTGGTCAAATCTGACCTTCAGTTTTTACTTGAACTATTGTTAGATGTATTAAAATACTAAGGCGAAATTTCCGATGCAGTCTAATATAGTTTAAAATATATATTATTCACCCGTTAATTATTTATCTCAATATTTTCCTTTAAAGTAGTTAAATATGAATAGTGTATTGTTTAAGCAAATAATATAGTATTTAAAATTGCCTTGCTTAAGAATCTTTTAACATTAAGAATTTTAAGAATCTATTTAAAAAGGTTAAATATTCATTATTCGATTTATTTTAAAAGTTAAAGTAATGAAATATTCATATAATTCTCTCAATTTTTAGATCTAATTATTTAAATGTATGTATAAATTATTCACCTCAGTATTTTAGTTACGATTTTTAATTTACCATAAATTTGTGTTGTATAGTATATAATAAATATATTCATTTTCTTGCAAAAAAAAATCATCCCAGAAATTTCATCTAGTTAATAATTTTAGTATATTAAGATAATTTTACCATATAAATAGGTAAAATTACCATATAATATACCATATAGTTTTACCATATTGTACATAAATTTTAATCATATTGAATGTGTCGCGTTAGAACCATAAGCTCTAATTATTTCAGTACTTTGAATACGAAATGTAATCATTAAAGATATTTTAATTCCTTTTTACTTACTTAATACAAGTATTTTTCTGACATATAAAATGAATTTTCACAAATAATTCTCAAGTGAAAAAAAATCAAAACAATGCTGAATTGATAATGTTTGAATAATTAATTGTTTTAAAATATGCACTTAATTTCTGCTATTTAAAAGTTTCAGAAAAATTACAATTAAATATATTCAATTTTCAGAGTATATTGATATGTTTCGTGAATATTTTAATGTTTAAGATATCCTTTATTTTACTATTTTTAACTTTGAAACAGGAGAAAAAAAAAAAAAAAGTTTTTCGTTTGAGATTTTAAAAATTTGAATTTTCCCGAGTACGTAAGAAATGCAAAAATTCTTTAAATTCGATTTATATTATCTTTAATTTAATGGTTGTGATATTGTAAAAATACTCTTTCAGAAATTGAAATGTGTTCGTAATTGGATAATTAAATAAATAAAATTCTCTTTTCAGTTTATTTTTACGTTGATAGTCTTTTGATTGCTGCATTTTACAAGCACCCAATAAATAAACATTGGGATTCATGTTTTTATACACCAGATAATTTTTCTTCTAGTTGGGAATCACTGGATTGCTAAACTGGTGGATGGGGGTTTGGGCAATTACTAGATGGGTACACTGTTGGATAGGGGGGGAATAGTAGATGGGTAAAATATTGAATGGGAGGTTGTAAAGTAATAGATGGGTACACTATTGAATAGGCTGAGATTAAAGCCCATTTAAAAAATTCCTTTTTTAAATGTGAATGGAGCTAAAATACAACAATAGATGCCTTACTGTGTAAATGTATAGAGATATTTGTGTTTACGTATATTTTTTAACTAATATTTTGATGCCTTTTCTTCATAGTTTCTAATTTTTATCAAATTCGTAATCAAAAATTTTTAATCAAAAAGAGCACTTCGATAATGAAATTTCACTTTTAATAGTTAAAAATCATTTACTTTTAACAGTATATTCTGAATAATAAAATTAAATTCTAATTAAAATTTCAACAATTCTGTTGTCGAAAATTGATTTTTGTTCAGTTAAAATTAAGATCTATAATAACATATCCAATGAATTTTCTTGTAATATTATCATTTATTTGTCTGTTATTATAAAAGAAATCGCTATAATTCAAATAAGTTTTTTTTTTATTGAAATAAAAACAATGATTTCTGATGGCAAATTAGCGATAAAATGAGATTAAAGAGCAATTTCAATTGGTGTAATTCTTCCGTACAAGTTAATTTTAATGTACCATTTGACAAAGCAAATATATAACTACTGTAGTCTCCTCTTGGCAGAGATTTTGGAACCAAAAATGTATAATAAACCCAATTTTACAATTGGGAATTACTAGAAATGTTAAAATATTCCTTTTTTTAGATGTAAATAGAGTTAAAATACAACAATAGATATCTCTATACATTTACACAATAAGGCATTTGTGTTTATGTATACATTTTAATCTAATATTTTGAGATTGCTTTTCATCATAGTTTCTAAATTTTTATCTAACTCGTAACCGCAAATTACAAATTTTTTCATCAAAAAGAGTAGTTTGATAATAAAATTGTATTTTTAACTAACAGTTAAAAATCCTTTGCTTTTAACAGTATATTCTGAATGTTAATAAAATTAAATAAATGACAATTTTGATGTTGAATTAATTTTTATTCGGTTAAAATGTAAATCTATAGTAGTAATTATTTCATTCAATTTTATCATTTGTCTGTTAATACAAAAAAAAAAAAAAAAAAAACCCGCTATAATTCAAATAATTTTTTTTATTGAAATAAAAATGATTTCTGATGGCAAATAAGATTAAACCTCAATTTCAATTTGTGCATTTCTTCGTACAAGTTAATTTTAAAGTACCATTTGACAGCGCATATATATAAATACTGTAGTCTACTCTTGGCAGAAATTCTAGGACCAGAAGAGAAATAAACTATAGAATCTTTTATAAAACCAACCATTGCAGGATTTCCAGACTCAAATCTTAACTGATTTTTAACAGTAAAATTGACAAGACTTCGAATCAGACATGTTTATTTTATCCATAGATAATTTTGTTTAAAATATTTATTCCTATGCTCATCCATGATGAGATAAAATTGAGTTTTAACCAAATCTGTCTTGACTTGGTGCTTTGAGATGTATGCTTGCTGACGCTGCTTTATCTCAATTTATCCAATTGTTTTTTTTTTTGGTTTATTTTTTTTTAAAGAAGTTCGTTTTTGTCAGAAGTGAAAATGAAACCACTCTAAAATTAGAAATTCCAGAAATCATTGCATATGACGGCTTAAAAATTCCTTTTAAAATATAAGAAACATTACTTGTACTTTCTAGCAACCAAAAGAATTAAAAATAAAAGGAGTAGTTTGAACAAGAAAGAAATAGACAAAGCTACAGATCAAATAGATCACAACATTTTAACAGTTAAACGATGATTAGAGCACATGAAGCACGACTAGTACTTGAAACAAAAAGTGAAAAAGAAATAATAACCCCAGAAACAATATGTGGGGTACCCCATAGCTTACAGGGTTACGAGACTTTTCGTAGAAATTGGAGTATCTTTATTATCATATAATAAGCTTCCGCTGACATATCAAATATCCACCAGTAAGACAGAACTTTATATCCAAAAGCACTTTGGAGTTTATTTCGTGCTGCTACATATCTTATGCATTGAAATAAAATGTGTTCAACTGTTTCCGGAGTTATGCAGATCGGGCATAATGGAGATGAAGTCAGGCCAAATCTATGGAGTTTTGCATTGCTAGGATATGTCTTTGTGCGAAATCTGGAAACAAGAATGTCTTCTTTTCGAAGATTAGGGAAAAGTCTCTGAGAAGTTTTAATACTATTCAAATGACTGAATTTCTGAGCATATTTGCCCCCTATCCATTACTCTGTTGCTTTTAGCTATGATTTTTTTTTTGACGAAATATAAAATCTTCCGGTTGTATCCAATGAACCAAATCTGTCAGATGATCCTTACACATCATAAATCCTCCACCGTCATTAACAGAATTAGTACCGAAATTCCACAGCACCCACTAGCTCTATATATGTATTAAAAATTCGAATGAAATTATGAAATTATAAGTTTCTATTGGATCGGGTGGTAATTTCGAATCAATCTCTTTAGTTATCTACAGGCCCTAAATGTTGTTGTTGATTTATTCCTTTTGGAGCTATTTAGCCCCTAGGGGTCCATCTCCGATATGACAGGGTAAATACAGTAATGTAACATTGGAAATCTGTATTTTCTTAAATAAGTAAAGGAAATTCATTTTTTGCAACCTTTCGCAGAATATTTTTTTTTTGTTCCAATGCAGCTTGGTCTTGGATGCCTTAAGGCAAGCGCTGCACAGACGTTACTCACTTTGCATTACCCAGGGTGCGCATGTAACTTGAAGATACGGACGCAGAGTAACATTGTCCCCGAAACGCTCTACGATCCTATTAGGACCGGGACCTACGGTTTAAAGTGGATTCCGAACCACTACAAACATCCATGGCACCACCGGGACTCGAACCCGAAACTTGTAGCACCGAGCGCCAGAGCGCTAGCCACTCGGTCATTCAGGCCCATTTTTTGCAACCTAATTGTAGTTATTTTTAATACTATAATGAAATGAAACAATAGAGCAAGGAAGAAATAACACCTCTTCTCAAAGCAGCCATCTGTCTACTCAACTCAACATTTCGAGAATGTCTATCCACGTGACCACAAACTATCTATTTCTACGTAATTGAAATTTTGATTCGTATATCGTCGGTGTCAAATAGGGGTGGTTTAAAAACGGAGGTATAAGCACCGGTAAAGTTTCGTCGTTATCTCTACCTAAAGGAAAGTGTTTTATTTGTTATAGTGCTTCGAATGTCTCTGTCTCTTTACACTTGTTGGATTGTTTTAATTACTTGGTAATTAATTATATTTAAATACTGAGCTAGAAAATTCATTGAACTGTGATAAACAACATTGTCTGGTGGTTATCTTACCGAAAACCCGATTTGCTGATGGGCAGAAGCATACAAGAAATTCCGACCAAGAGGTTCCCCCTCCCAAGTATAGTTCCTAAAGCAGATATTGAAGAAATGGAACCCAGTATGACACATACCCTAAAAATTGATTTGATGTGGTTATACAGTACAGGCGTACTTTCCGACACGAAACTGGTTACCTCGACAGATACATTCTTCGCCCACTCTCATATCCTTGGTGCCAGATCTCTGGTGTTCAGAGCCATGTTCAGTACAGACATGGAGGAGCGGTCCACGAAGACAGTCCATATCTCCGACTTGGACAGCGAGACCGTGAGCAGGATGCTTGTGTTTATGTACACAGACATCCTCGAAGACCTGGAGTGGAAACGTGCCTGCGATCTGTACTATGCAGCAGACAAGTACGACATCCGGTCTCTGAAATTCAGATGCTTATGTTTCTTGAAGAGGAACCTTTCCGACGCCAATGCTTGCAAAACTCTGGTTCTTGCAGACAGGCATCGAGACAAAGATCTCGAGGTGACCGCGCAAGAATATATTTTAATGAGCAGAAAGATAATTCTTTCCGACGAGTGGAAAGACTTAATGGAGGCTAATCTTCAACTAGCTGCAAGGACTATGTACTTAAATTGGAAAATATTTTAGATGGAATATTTTATTATTTCTACAAGCATATGAATCACGTTTTTAATATCTATTTGATCTTTTATATAGAATAATAAAATTCCTGAAGTGTTTTGTTTTACATTTGTTTTGATGTTTTATTTCTGATAAATATACACAAAGTAAAAATGTATTGCATATTGATGCCGAAAAACTTTATTTCTGATTGATGCTTATTGAAAACAACCGCTTTTTTAAATTTCTGATTAATGCTTATTGAAAACAGGAATTGGGAATATGCATTCACTCAAAAGTATTGGGACACTTGGCATGCATAACATGTAAAGCTATTTATAAAATTATTAATTGAATTAAAACAAAACCAAAACTAATCAACATTTGCTGTAGAATATAAAATAAAATTCTTTTTACCATTTTAGAGTTACAATTTGATCTAACCATTTAAATAAAATTTAAACTCAAACAGTTGTCAAAAAAATATTGGAACAGTTTTGAAATGAGAAATTTAAGAAATATAAAGCGCACCAATAAAATTTAATTTGTTACCTCTTTTTTAGACTATAATTTTAGACATAATGTATCAGCAGAAAAGTTTTCGTATGGTTCGTACTATTAAGAGTGTACTATTAAAGGGAAAATTGATGTTCCTGAATGTATTAATTACAACGCCATCGGTTATCTTGCAGCCTGGAGAGGCTGTCCCAAATTTCCGAAAATTAACTCTTAACTCCAATAGGCAAGCAGCTTATTCTAAGATCACCTCTTCTAGACGAGTTATACACAACGCCAGATTTGCTTCTACTACTGTGTCCGAAAAGTAAGACCAATTTAAAATTCCCGGAGCTTATGGAATTTTATTTATTTTTATTTTTTAAATTGCTGGCGCTGTGAAATTTGACGTCAAAATATTCATTAGTGTTTAAGTTACGCTTGGCTTTGTGAGACGCTAAAATTGATTCCGGCGATTTTTGAAATGTCTGAATTAATTGAGCAAAGACCACCAACCTCAACCGACGAAGCTCACGTCCAAAAAATTAAAGATATGATGCTTGCAAACTGTCGATTTACAATTAGAGACCTTTCTGATGATGTTGGAATTTCAAAAGGATCGGTCATTTCCATTTTGGGCCTCAAACGCGCCAAATCTCGATTGGTACCGAAAACACTGAATGCGCTAACTTACACTGCATTGATTCTTCGTGATTTTTTCGCCAAAATTGAAACCCATATCGTTCCACAACCACCGTATTCACAATTTGCTACATCTGGCTATTCCCTAACCTCAAAAGACCACTCCGGTACATCGTTTTGAGTCGATTGAAGAGATTCAATGTGAATGGATGCGCGCTTTGAAGGCCATCCCTGCCGATGACTTTTTAGCATGCATTGAGGATTGGTAAAAAAGTTGGCATAAGTATATTGTGTAAGGAGGAGATTACTTTGAAGGCGATCAAATAAATTTGTAAGAATAAATAAAGAGTTTTTTAAAAAAATAAAATAATTGGTCTTGCCTTTTAAGCACAGTAGTATGCTAAAAACTTCTGTAATTTCATCCACTCCTGCGATTGTGACTTAGAACCAACAAAGTGCTTTGCCCAGCATTCAAGATATTAACTTATTCCAAAATGCTATTTTCTCAATGAAAGAATTTATTTCTTTATTTACTGACATCAACAATGTTCCAAATTTGATTAATCAAATAAATTCCTCTAAGATCAAAGCAGACAAACTGCAAATATTCGCAAATTGTATGCGCTCTAATACTTCTATTAATACCTCGTAATGATTACTCGTTACTGGTCTTTGTTTATGCTATTAGAATGCTTACAAGATTTTGAAACAAGATTCTTGAGTTTGATAATTTCCTTCAGGTATATGAACCTAACATAGCACTGCTTCAGGAGACCCTTCTTGAAATTCTCAGGTCCCTTTTATTTCCAGTTATACTTTCCATCGTGACAAGGGACCTCATAATCCAGTTTCTGGTGGAATGGGAGTTTCCATTAAAACCAATATTCCTCATACTTATGTTCCTACTCGCATTCTGCTTGGTATCAAAGGTTTGGTTCGGTTTGTCGCTCTACGGTCATCTTATGCACACTTTGGGCTAATTTGATAGGGACCTACAGTTTAAAGAGGATTCTGAACCACTAATAAATATCCAACGCTTTAGCCACTTGGTCATCAGGCCATTATAGGCATGAGATTTGGATTAGTTTGTCACTCTACGGTCATTTCGTGTACACTTTCGGCTTATTTGATAGGGACCTACGGTTTAAAGAGGATTCCGAACCACTAACAAATATCCAAAGCTTTAGCCACTTGGGCATCAGGCCATTACACGGTCTGATATTTGGTTTGCTTTACGGTCATTTCGTGAACACTTTGGGCTAAATTGTCAGGGACCTACCTTTTAAAAAGGATTCCGAACCTCCGAACCACTAACAAATATCCACAGCTTTAGAGTCATTTGGTCATCTGGCCCTTATACAGCATGAGATTTGGTTTAATTTGTCGCTCTACGGTCATTTTGTACACACTTGGGGATAATTAGACCGGGACCTACAGTTTAATATGGATTCCAAACCACTAACAAGCATCCATGCCACAGCCAAAATTCGAACCTGAAGCCTGTGGTACCAAAGGCCAGAGCTCTAATCAATTGACCTCAGGTCGCTACTCGATATCAAGCTGAGAATTATTTTTCTTGTCTTTCGTGGGCGGCCTGATGGCCAACTGGCTAACGCTCTGGCTGTTGATGCAGAAGGCTTCAGGTTCGAATCCTGGCGGTGGCATGGATGTTTGTTGGTGGTTCGGAATCCACATTAAACTGTAGGTCCCGGTCTATTTAGCGTAAAATGGGCACAAGATGACCGTAGAGCGACAAATCAAACAAACTAAACTTGTCTTTCCTAATCTTCCCTCTTTGACCATTGCTCCTGCATACGTTCCTAATCGTATTGTCACTTCTAACTTAACTAATGATATCAGTGCACTCCTCTCTATTAATAATAGCACAATTCCAGCAGAATTCTATTAATTAGAATTCTAATTATATTAATCAACTTGAACAATGACTTATTATGTGGAAAATTGAATTAAACGTTAAGAAAACTGAAGCAGTACTATTAAAGCGTAAAAGGGTTCTTAGCACCCCTTCTATCAAAATTTATACTAATCCTATTAATTGGGCTGGGCAGGCTACATATTTAGGTGCCATCTTAGATCGTAAATTGAATTATGTTCCTCACATTAGATATCTTAAGGATAAATTTAATAAATGCATTCGCATACTGTATCCACTTATTTGTGGGAACTCTACCATGTCCTTGGAAAATAAAATAACTCATTTATCTTGCTTACTTGCATCCAATACTTGCATATGCGAGTCCTGTTTGGGGATCTACTGCTCCGTCGAATTTCGAGATCATACAAAGACGTGAAAATAAAATTTTACGTATGATTACAAATTCGCCCTGGTTTTTTCGAAATGAGGATATCAGACATACTCTTTCCCTCCCAAGTTTTAAGCAATTTGCTCAGAAAACTGCATAACACTTTTATAATTCTAAATATTAATAATTCTGTTTTGAATGATCTAGGCAACTATGATTACGACATTTCCTATGTGAAAAATCGCATAAAATCCTCGCGGTATTCTGTATATTATTCATTAGCGTTTCGATATCTTCCTTTCCGAATGACCATGCAGTTTCTCCGCTGAGTCACAACTTCCCTTCTTCAATTGTTTCTATTGTTTATTTTTTTTTTTTTTTTTTATTCTCTTTTATTCCTTACCTGAAAATTATAATAATAATATTAAAAAAAAAAAAAAAAAATTCTATTTCTATTGTTTATTTTGATTACTTTTATTTTTTCCCTTTTAAACTTTTATTCCTTATTTAAAAATTATTATAATAATAATAATTTTCTTTCTAATGCAGCTGGCAAACACTTTAGACAGCTTGGTCTTGGATGCCTTAAGGCAAGTGCTGCACAGACGTACTCACTTTGCATTACCCTGGGGGCGCGTGTCACTTGAAGATAAGCCACGGACGCGGAGTAACAATGCCCCCGAAACGCTCTACGATCCTATTAGACCGGGACCTACGGTTTAAAGTGGATTCCGAATCACTGCAAACATCCATGGCACCGCCGGGACTCAAACCCGAAACCTGTGGTACCGAGCGCCAGAGCGCCCAATAATAATAATAATATAAGAAAATGATATACATATATGTATATATATATGAGTACATTTCTTTATTTAATTAAAGAAACATTTTTAATTAATTAATAATATATATATATCTTACTCTTTTTCTATCTAATCAATGGCCTCAAAGCTTAAGAAACTTGTCTCATTCACAAAGAAGGAGATAGAGGTTGTTAAGCAACCAAGGCTCCACGTCAATCTGGCAAATCGTCATATTAATCGGTTGCGTATAGCTAGAAACAAAGAATCAGCTAATAAGTCTTTGAAAAAATAGAAAATCTATTCATTGTACAGGACAAATCTTGTGGATCAGTTAGTCTACTGTTTTAAATACAGAGATTAAAATTAAAGTCCCACTCTCAAAATGCTGTAAACAAGTAATACAAAAAAAAAAAAAAAAAAAAAAAAAAAAAAAAATTAAGTCAATTCCTACTTTTTTTTACTTCATTTCAGAAAGTCTTTTATAAATAATTTTCATTCATTTTTAAAGTTTATCTGGCGCCATCTATTGGTAGATACATGCAACTTAAATAAAAAAAAGTAAAATTAATTAATTAAATTTAATTACTGAATGAATATTTGAAAAAACTGTATTAACATCCAGTGTCATCCACTACAAGTTTAAAAAAAATGTATTGGAACTTGAGTGGTTGAATAAAACGTATTTTATGAACGATACAAAATTTTAACAGGATATACACTGAAGTGACAAAAGTCATGGGATACCTCTTAATATCGTGTCGGCCCTCCTTTCGCCCGGCGAAGTGCAGCAACTCGACGTGGCATGGACTCAACAAGTCGTTGGAAGTCTTCTGCAGGAATATTGAGCCATGCTGTCTCGATAGACGTCCATAATTATGAAAGCGTTGATGGTGCAGGATTTTGGGCACGAACAGACCTCTCGATGATGTCCCATAAATGCTCAATGGGATTCATGTCGGGAGATCTAGATGGCCAGATCATTCGTTGGAATTGTCCAGAATGTTCTTCAAACCATTCGCGAACAGTTGTGGCCCGGTGACATGGCGCATTCATCCATAAAAATTTGTTTGGGTACATGAAGTCCATGAATGGCTGCATGATCTCCAAGTAGCAACATTTTTCAATGTTTGGTCCAGTCGCACCAGAGGACCAAGTCCATGCCATGAAAACAGCCCACACCATTACGGAGCCACCACCAGCTTGAACAGTGCCTTGCTGACAGTTTGGGTCCATGGCTTCGTGGGGTCTGCGCCACACTGAACCCTACCATCAGCTCTAAACTGAAATCGTGACTCATCGGACCAGGCCACGGTTTTCCATTCATCTAGGGACCAACCGATATAACGAGAGTCGCTAATTCGTTCTGTCAGTAAAGGCACTTCGGTCTTCTGCTGGAATTTTCTCCGCACAGTTCTAACAGAAAGTCCCCTTGTATCCCACATTTTTCTGCGGTTATTTGACGCAGTGTTGCTTGTCTGTTAGAATTTACGAACATCTCGGTCGTTAAGTGCAGGCGGTCGACCACTGTGTCCATGGTGGGATGTTATGCCAAATTTCTACACACAGTGGATCTGGGAAAATTCCCTAACGATTTCCGTGGTATGACCCATGGAACTTGAGTGTCTGTTAATTTCCGTCGTGCGGTCATCATCAAGTCAAAACCTCTTCACATTAACTGAACAGAAATGAAAAAAGCACTTTTTATATCTGTTCTACGCGATGCTACTGCCATCTGAAAATTTGCATATTGCTATCCCATGACTTTTGTCACTTCAGTGGGAGAGCTAATAGAAGGAATTGAAAAAGAACCACTCATCACAATGAGTTCAAATTTCAACTCAAGATACTTGAAGAAGGGGAAACGGTATGCCATCAAAAAGAGTTCCAAAGTTTATTAATAGATAGTGTTGTAAGCGGAATAAAGAAAGTGAATTCGGCTGCCAGTGATATTTTGAATCGAAATGACGAAGTATTTGTTACACAGTAAACAAACTGTAATGTTGAATGTGCTTCATAGTTTTTTTTTTTTTTTTTTTTTTTTTTTTGACGAAAAAAATGACTTCTAAGTCATTCAGCAGTTGTGACATTGTCAGTGAAAAACCCATCCACCACAGCAATGTCATATCAAATTGTATGGGAAAAATTGGAACCTTTTGGAACTTTTTTTGATGGCATACCGTTTCCCACTTCTTCAAGTATCTTCAGTTCAAATTCGAATTCATTGTGACGAACGGTTCTTTTTTACAGCATTTTGAAAGTGGGACTCTAATTATAATCACACTGTATATTATGATAAAATCTTGTGAACTTTGTATTGTCCCAATACATTTTTGAATAACTGTAGTTGTTTCATGAGCAGGAAACCTGCACTAATATATATAATATAGATTCACATTAAAAGAGGAGACAGCGTTAAGGAACATGATATATAGAACGGCATTCGAACCAAGTAAAACGATCCATATAACTAAGGAAGAAAAAAAGAGGGAACGCCCACACATTTGCGTTGGCGCTGGCGAATGAGAGCAACTGGAAATTAGTCCAGTTCTTTTGGAACACTGAGATTGAAATTTGCTTCTTTTTTGTCTACAAAGGAAAGTTTCGAAATCTATTGTAAAATTAAAGCGACGGAACCGTTATTTATTTAAGTATGTCATTTATTTTACTTATTTTTTACTTTATTTTTCTATTAAAATGCTTTTATTTTCGTATTTAGACACCAAATCAAGCACAAAAACGCAGTAGACAATTCGAAAAATTTTAATTGTTAAAATTAAAATTTAATCTTTTAGGACTGGTACTATTTAATTAGTACTCACAGGTTTTAAATTTATATATAATTATGTTACATTTTATTTTATTTATTGCTTAAAACTCATCAAATTTAAACATATTGAAAGGATTTTGATAATATTAGCGCAAATTGAGCAGATAAATGCCTTATTAAGAAGAATTGCTAAGGAAAACGCATCTTAAGTTTATTTTCTTAGATATTGCAACATGTTTTGCGTCATAAATAAATACACTTACATTCTAGTATTATTTAATTTTTTTTTATTTCTTTTTTTAAGATCGAAAGTATTTTAATGGTGGCAGGCCAATAGTGATCGGATGGAAAGTGTATTTAGTATTCTACTTTAGTCAGGTTTGGTTTGGTTCATATTTGTATTGTTTTTTCACACTACGGTCATTTTGTGCACACTAGGACTAATTAGACCGAGATCTACAGCTTAAAGAGGAATCCGAGTAACTAATAATCGTTCAAAACGTAAACCATTTGGTCATCAGGGCATTACATGGCAAGAGGTTTGGTTTGGTTTGTCGCTCTACGGTCAATTTGTGTACGCTTTGGGCTAATTAGACCGGTACTTACAGTTTAACATGGATTCCGAACCACTACCACTACTATTACTACTAAAACACGACACCACATCACTGTGCCTAGAGCTGAGTTACCCTTTTATAGTTTGGGAATGATGTGGGTTTGAAGTGTGATTGAGTTCTGTCACGTTCTACGGTCATGTGAGACCGGGATCTATGGCTTAAGGTGGATTCCAAACAACTTACAAACATCTATGCCGCCTCCAGGATTCAAATCTGAAGCCTGTGGTATCAAAGGCCAGAGAGGCAGCCAATTAGACATCAGGCCGTCACGGGATGGGATGTAGGATATTTGAAATAATCTAGAACTTTTACTTAGCTGCTAAGGATATCGCGTTTCTGTTGTCTTGGAGCCAACAAGAGTAGAACACGGGGGAGGGGGAGGGGAGCAGATGAGGGCCCGCGAATGGGCTGGGAGGGAGAAGTCATTTTCCTTTCTTTACCCCACCAGAAAACAAAATATATAAAAAGAAGGAATGCTACGTTTGGGAGATATACACTCAAGAGCCAAAACATTATGACCACCCTTACATTTTGCAATGAACTTGGATTGCCTGGATTACGTGATCAGGTGGAAGTGGTATTTAACTGGTATTAAGTGGTGGTATTAATCCAGGCCAAGGCGGGGTGAAGCTGTGTTGCGCGCCAAAGGTGGGCCAACTCGTTATTGACAGGTGGTCATAATAGTGAGTTTTTGCATACCGTACGTTAGTTACCGTAGGACGTCCGTTAGCTTTTTCTCCCTAGCGCGCTTGCTGATAGGAAACTGAGCATGCGCTCTAGGGAGAAAAAGCTAACGGACGTCCTACGGTAACTAACGTACGGTATGCAAAAACTCTCTATTCTTGTGTAAAATCCCTCCCCCATAAAAAAAAATAATAGAGAGTTTTTGCATACCGTATTTTGGATGTCCGTTAGCTTTTTCTCCCTAGGGCGCATGCTCATAGGAAATTGAGCATACGTATCTCTAATAATGTTTCCTATGAGCATGCGCACTAGGGACTAGGGAGAAAAAGCTAACGGACGTCAAAAATACGGTATGCAAAAACTCTCTACTATTTCAATTTATATGAAATTTTTTGTAATGTTTCATTATATTTCATAAATAGGTGATCAGAGTCATAAGCAAAATAGCATTTCTTGGATTTTTTTTTAATCTTTAGTAAGCACATAATAAAATAAATGCATGACCTGAAAAAAAGATTTTAGGCATTTCTCGAAATTTTCAAAATCGCTTCGTAACCTGTTTAGCGGCCTGGTGGCCAAGTGACTAGTGCTCTGGCCTTTGGTATCTCAGGCTTCAGTTTTCAGGTTCGAATCCTGGCAATGGCACGGATGTTTGTTAAGGATTCGAAATCCATTTTAAACTGTAGGTCCCAGTTTGTTTCGCCCTAGTGTGCACAAGATGACAGTAGAGCATCAAATCAAGCCAAACTCGGAACATGTTTAAGTTTTTAAAACCAGCAATATAAAAAAGAATTTTTAAGTCAATTCCTGCTTTTTTTCACTCTATTGCAGGAAGTCCTTTATAAATAATTTTCATTCATTTTTTTTAACTTTATCTGGCGCCATCTATTGGCAGATACATGCAACTCAACTTAAATCTAAAAAAAACTAAAATTAATGAATTAAATTTAATTACTGAATTAATATTTGAAAAAACTGAATTAACATCCAGCGTCATCCACTACAAGTTCAAACAAAATGTATTTGAACATGAGTGGACGAATAAAAATTATTTTATGAACAATTGAAAATTTGAACAAGATATATATAGCAAGATATATATGAACAAGATATAAATAGAACAAGATATATATGAGCTAATAGAAGGAATTGAATAAATGCGCCCAGGGAAAAGTAGCCAAAGGGCGATGCAGCGCCAACTCTAGTATGAAAAGGAAAGTAGATGTTTGCAAAAATTAAACTGTAGGATAGAGGAAATCGGTCTACATGGGACAGAGGTGAAGATGAATTCAGCTAGCGTAGATTCAGCTGGCGAAGATGAATTCAGCGCTATTGTATCTCTCTGAAATTCAGTTAATTTAGAGGTTATTTGTATTTAGCTAATTGTAAGGAAGAAATTGCAATTGGTATCAGAACTTCTTTAACTGCATTATATTAAAGACAGGATGATTATAATTAAAGTCCCGCTTTCAAAATGCTGTAAAGAAAAGAACCACTCGTCACAATGAGTTCAGATTTAAACTGAAGATACTTGAAGAATGGGGCATCAAAAAAGTTCCAACGTGTATTAATAGATGGCGCTGTAAGTGGTATAAAGAAAGGAAATTCTGCTGCCAGTTCTATTTTGAATCGAAATGACAACGTATTTGACATGAGTTGTACATTAAACAAACTCTAGTGTTCAATGTGCTTGATTGTTTCGATTTCTTGTCGAAAAAAAAATGATTTCCAAGTCATTCAACAGTTGTGACACTGTGAGTGGAAAGCCCATCCACCACGGCGAGGTCATATCAAATTGGATGGGAAAAATCGGTAGAATTTTTTTAAGCCATACCGTTTCCCCCTTCTTCAAGAATCTTCAGTTCAAATTCGAACTCACTGTGACGAGTGGTTCTTTTTTTACAACATTTTGAAAGTGGGACTTTAATAATTAAAATCCCATTGTATATTTTTGGCGACCACCTTCTTTTATTAAACTGTAAGCAAATAGAGTTACCTCCAACAAGACACTTAGCTATTTCTTAGCCGGGGCTTGATGGCCGAGTGGCTAGCGTTCTGTGTCTCGGTACCACAGGTATCGGGTTCGAATCCCGGCGGTGCCATGGATGTTTGTAGTGGTTCGGAATCCACTTAAAACCGTAGGTCCCGGTCTGCTATGACTGTAGAGCCTAATCAGACTTCTTTTCACCCACATCATTCCCAAACTGTAAAGGAGCAACTCAGCTCTAATACACAGTGATGTGGTGTGGTGTAGTATATATAATTACCACACCATAATTTTTCATATATATGTATATATATACGAAAAATTACGGTGTGTAATTTTTATGATTATAATCGACTTTATACAGCAAAGAATAATAATAATTATAATCACCATGTATATTCTCTTCCGTACAATGCGCACAGAAATAAGATTTTCTAAGAAATTAACAGGGTTCGAGTTTTGTTTAACATCTGTGAGGCCTCATGTACCATTTGTAGTGCTTCGGAACCCTCTTTAAACCGTAGATTCCGGTCTAATATGACCGTAGAGCGTTGTGGGAGTAGTGTTACTCGCGTCCGTAGCATATCTTCAAGCTACACATGGCTCCTTGGGTAGTAACCCTGTAGTGCTAAGTGAGTAACACAGGTGCAGCCATTGCTTATAGCATAAAAATTAATTGCCTTTGGATTGCCATCTGCGTTAGATCAGTAATTTTGAACAATTTTTTTTTTTTTTTAGAATTTTTCAAACAAATAAAAAAAAATTTTATTTTGCATTTTTTGTATAAGTGTATTTTTGCATTGTATTTTGAAACTGTATTTTCAAACAAATTTTTAAAAAATCAAGCTATTTTAACAACGAAGCGATTTAAAAATATCGCACGTATCTTTGATCACAATGCGAGCAGAAATAAGATTTTCTGAGAAATTCGCCATTTATTTTGCACCCAATTAGACAGCGAATTCGACAGCTCCTTTTTCAAGT
Source organism: Caerostris darwini (assembly GCA_021605075.1). Lineage (NCBI taxonomy): Eukaryota > Metazoa > Arthropoda > Arachnida > Araneae > Araneidae > Caerostris > Caerostris darwini. The sequence goes on along the minus strand of BPLQ01000006.1, from coordinate 116,417 downwards.
AGGAATAACTGGATGCTTTTCTCTGTTTGCTTTGCGAAAGCCCTGTAATCCTATTTCAGGATTTAGAAATCCTAGAACTGCCAGGGGCAATTGACACGGGATAATTCAAAAAGTAACTATACGACGCTCTCTTTGCAATTTGATTAACTCTATGAGTCGATCTCATAGTGCTGAGTTACTTGACAGAGTGCTTTATTTCATAAGGAAAAGGTAAACAACACACAATTAAACTCGCGCCTTTGACGTTTATGTACAGTTTCAGGTAAACTTAGGGAGTGTATACAAATTACGGAATGCAAAATTTAGGTAGTGACAGCAAAAGTTAATATTAGTCATTACTAGAGAGTTTTTGCATAACGTATTTTTGTAATACGGTAATTTTTTCTCCCTGGCGCGCATGCTCATAGGAAATTGCGCATGCGTATCTGTAATAATGTTTCCTATGAGCATGCGCGCTAGGGAGAAAAAATTACCGTATTATAAAAATACGGTATGCCAAAACTCTCTAACAACGGATTTAAGTCATACGAGTTTTTCACCATTACACCATTTCACCATTCACTTAATACGGTAATTTTTTCTCCCTAGCGCGCATGCTCATAGGAAATTGCGCATGCGTATCTGTAATAATGTTTCCTATGAGCATGCGCGCTAGTGAGAAAAAATTACCATATTATAAAAATACGGTATGCAAAAACTCTCTAACAACGGATTTAAGTCATACGAGTTTTTCACCATTTTTCATAAATGTAGCGATTTTATCATTTACAATATCTTTGGGGCCAGATGGCCGAATGGCTAGCGCACTGTCGTTCGGTACCACAGGTTTCGGGTTTGAATCCCGGCGGTGCCCATGGATGTTTGTAGTGGTTCGGAATCCACTTTAAGCCGTAGGTCCCAGCTTCCTATGACTGTAAGAGCGTCACGGAGCCAAAGTCAGACTTCTACCTACGGGTACTCCATCACAACAGAAGCTGCTTCCTTCTTCTTCAATCAGGAGTATGTATGGGCTTGGCCAGCCAAGTGGATAAGAAACAACAATATCTTTATAACATATTGGATGATTGTTTTCAATTTTTTTTTTTAAGCTATTGAATTTTTTTTTTTTTTTTCCGTTTAACAACTGTGAGGTTTCATGTACCACTTGTGTATACCACCAATAGCAATTGTGGATGAAATTGTATTTTTCAAACATATTTTAAAAAAAATCAAACTATTTTAACAACGAAGTGATTTAAAATTATCACACTTAGTATCTTGCTTACAATGTGAGCTGTAATAAGATTTTCTAAGAAAATCACCCTTTATTTTGTACTAAATTAAATTTTGAATTCAACAGCTTTTTGAGTAGGAATGGCCTGGTGGCCGAGTTTCTAGCGCTCTGACGCTCGGTACCACAGGCTTCGGGTTCGAGTCCCGGCGGTGCCATGGATATTTGTAAGTGGTTCGGAATCCACTTTTTCCCGGTATGTTTAGCCTAACGTGTGCACAAGATGACCGTAGAGCGACACACCAAACCTTGAGCAGGAATAACTAGATGCTTTTCTCTGTTTGCAGTTTTAGGTAAACTTAGGGAGTGTATAAAAATTACGGAATGCAAATTTCAGGTACTATTGACATCAATTGTTTGTAACTTTTAAAGAAGACTGAAAAATTACTTAAATTGAAGAGAATAATGTTTTGTTTTGTTTGATACGTTTTATTCATTTTATATCGGCAAAATTTAAAAGAGTCGTAACATTTCTGAAAAAGTAAATATACGGATTAAAAAAATAACTTACATCTGTGTTTGTTTAATATAAGTAGTAAATAATGGAAAAAAAGTTATTGTAAATTCAGGTCATATCAGTTTCTCACCTTTCTTCATAAATGTTGTGAATTTGTCTTGTACAATTTCTTTATGACGGGCCTGAACGGCCGAGTGGCTATCACTCTGGCGCTCGGTACGACAGGTATCGGGTTCGAATCCCGGCGGTGCCATGGATGTTTGTAGTGGTTCGGAATCCACTTTAAACCGTAGGTCCCGGTCTAATAGGATCGTAGAGCGTTGCGGGGGCGTTGTTACTCCGCGTCCGTGGCTTATCTTCCAGTTACACGCGCCCCCTGGGTAATGCGAAGTGAGTAACGTCTGTGCAGCGTTTGCCTTAAGGTATCCAAGACCAAGCTGCCTAAGTGTTTGCCAGCTGCATTAGAACAAAAAAAAATTCTTTATGACATATTGGATGATTTTTATCAATATTTTTTTAAGCTAGGGCAGTTTTTTTTTTGTTTATTTGTTTAACATCTGTTCCACTTATGGGGGCCTGAATGGTCGAATGGCTAGCGCTCTGGCGCTCGGTACCACAGGTTTCGAGTGCCGGCGGTGCCATGGGTGTTTGTAGTGGTTCGGAATCCACTTTCAACTGTAATCTCGGTCTGTTTAGCCCTCGTGTGCAGAAGATGACCGTAGAACGACAAACCAAACCAAACCAAATCATATACCATTTATGGATACCATCAATAACTCAACGATGGGTGGTTAGTAAAAAGACAGTGTCTTTCTGGGTGACTTTTAGGGGGTAACTGCTTCAAATTTACGTATCGTACGGGAGAAAACCTGTAAGGTTTCTAATCTACAGCGTGGCTGTCGAAGCGAAATACTTCGTTATTTCCTTGTTACATACAGCGGCCTGATGACCAATTGACTGGCTCTCTGGCCTTTGGTACCACAGACTTCAGGTTCGGATCCTGGCTGCGGCATGGATGTTTGTGAGTGGTTCGGAATCCACATTAAACTGTAGTTTCCGGTCTAATTATGCTTAAGTGTGCAAAAAATAAGCATAGAGTGACAAACCAAAAATCGTTGCCCACAGAATTTTGGAAGAATTGAAAATTGGTCTTACTTTTTGGACACAATAGTACACTCAAGCGCCAACACATTATGACCACCTGTCAATAACGAGTTGGCCCACCTTTGGCGCGCAACACAGCTTCAACCCGCATTGGCATACCACCACTTAATACCAGTTAAATACCACTTCCACCTGATCACGTGCCTTCCACGTCATCCAGGCGAGTTCATTGCAAAATGTAGGGGTGGTCATAATGTTTTGGCTCTTGAGTGTATAATAATTGAAATTTTTTTAATTTTAACTAGCTCAGTCATGAGATTAACTAAGCAAGACAACAAAAACTATAATATTTCAACCTTAACTATAACTTTACAAAGTTTTCATAACATTTTAACCTTTCATAACCTTTTTCATGACACATTATAAGATTCGCTTAGAATTTTTGAAGAATTAGGCTGCATTAAAGAATGATCTAAAATCTTAAAGACTGTCTTAATTCATAAAGAATGAATATCATTTTTAGGTAAAATGGCATTCATTCAACATTGGATTATATTGTAGAATGGCATCACTATATTCAAAGGAAAAATACAAGAAATTTTTATATCTACCAGTAAAACTTTCGTATAAAGGCGTTGCTATGGTTTCGACTTAACGCTACTTCAACATACAGTATCAGCTTACGTCATGCAGCGTGATGCAGGTACACGTCAAGCATGTGCGATCGTCACAACCTGACGTCATTAACTTTACTAATGTTTGATATGGGTCTCATTTTTGGCGGAAAAGTCACGAAGAATCAATGCAGTGTGAGCTGGCGCATTCAGTGTTTTCGGTACCAATCGAGATTGGACGCGTTTGAGGCCCAAAACATCTTTTAAAATGGAATTTTGAAATACCAACATCTTCAGTAAGGTTTCTAATTGTAAATCGATGATTTGCAAGCATCAAATGTTTAATTTTTTGGACGTGAGCTTCGTCGGTTGAGGTTGGTGGTCGACCAGAGGGCTCTTCGTCTTCAACGCGTTCTCTGTTTTCTTTGAACTGTTCATACCAATTCTAAACATTTCTTTCCGATATAGAAATGCTCACTGAATGCCTTCTGCAACATTCTATACGTTTCCGCAAACCAAATTTGATGCAAGTTCTTTGCAAAATTTAATGCATTGTCCAACTTGTTTGTATGTCGGAAATCCTACAAGTCGTTTAACGCCAACGATTAACGCCAACGTTTGACGCCAGAGTATTAAGTCAAGTTTAATGTCAAAACTGTATTTGTTGCAAAGCATTACTACTACTAAAACTACACCACACCACTCACTTGCCTACAGCTGAGTTGCCCGTATACAGTTTGGGAATGATGTGGGTGAGAAGTCTGATTTGGATCTGTGATACTTTTACAGTCATATGAAACCTGAACCTACTGCTTAAAGTGGATTCCAAACCACTACAAATATCCTACAAATATACAGCCAGGACTCGAACCTGAAAACTATTGCGAAACACAGCTTAAACTCTACTCATTTCCATTAAGAAAATAATTACATTTTTTTTTCCTTGTCGTAACGGCGTGATGGCCAGTTGATTAGCGCTTTGGCCTTTGGTACAACAGGCTCCAGATTCGAATCCTGATGTTGGCATGGATATTTGTGAGTTGTTGGGAATCCACTTTAAACAGTAGGTCCCAGTCTGTTTAGCCCTCGTGTGCACAGGATGACTGTAGAGCAGGGGTCGGCAACCTGCGGCTCGCGAGCCACATGCGGCCTTTGAATGTGAAGCAGCGGCTCTTTAGTTCCATCCGTAAATATTATTTATTTTATCAAAGAAAAAACATTTAAAAATCGTTCTGAATCGATTAACGAGGATTAGGCAACAACAAGTTAAAACAACCAGTTATGAGTTAAATTTATACTAACTTTCTAAAACCATGCAAAGCCAACGCTCCCATTGAATTTATTTGCTCAAATGTATGTTATTGTTTTTATTTTATTTTAATTACAAATTACATTGTTTAGTAAAGTTTAAATTTTCTACTTGAATAACCATGCAAAAGCCATCGCTCCCATTGAATTTGTTTGCTCAATTGTTTGTTATTGAAGTGCAAGTTAGTGTTTTAAAGTAAATGTTTAATTGTTTTAGTTTTTTACTTAAATAATAAGTAATTATCTAATAATGCCATACATATATATTATCTAATCTGTTGTGAAAAACACTACTTATATATGAATAAATATATTTTTTTTTCTTATGAATAAATAGATTTTTTTTTTGTATCAAAAAACTTTATTTATGCGAGTACTATTTATTGTTATCAAGAAAAAATGTTGTGGCTCTTTAAAAAAATTTTGTAAATTGTAATTTTTGACTCTTCCAACTTAAAAGGTTGCCGACCCCTGCCGTAGAGCGATAAACCAAACCAATCTCTTAATATGCTTAACAAAATTTGTATATAGCCCCTGCCAGAAATTACACCCCCGCATTTGAGCAAGCTTGCCCTCCGGGTGCATCCCGGAGCTGATGCTAGCGAGTTGAAAATCGTTTGCGCAATACCTTTTTGATATATTTGGATGGCAACCATAAAGCTTCAATTTAAGAGGAGAAATAATGTCACTAACAGGGATTTTGCTGTAATTAAATTAAATGCTTTCATAAACTATTTATCTCTGTTCTATATATGGCAGGGTTTTTAATATTATTATGTACATATCGATTTATTAATTGGCTAATTTTCTTATTTAATTTGTATATATTATTACAATAATTGGTATACTACTGTGCCCAAAAAGTAAGACCAATTATTATTTTTTTTCAAAAACTCTTTATTTATTCTTCCAAATTTAGTTCATCGCCTTAAAAAGCAATCCCCTCCGGACACAATGCACTTATGGCAACTTTTTTTCCAATCCTCAATGCATCTTAAAATGTCATCGGCAGGGATGACCCTCAAAGCGTGAGGCGATTCACGTTGAATCTCTTCAATCGACTCGAAAAGGTGTTACCGGAGTGGTCTTTTGAGTTTACGGAATAGGCAGAAGTCTTACGGTGTGAATACGATGGTTGTGGAAATATATGGTTTCATTTTTGGCAAGAATCAATGCAATGTGAGCTGGCGGATTCAATGTTTTTGGTACCCATCGAGATTTGACGTGTTTGAGGCCCAAAATGGAATTGACCGATCCTTTTGAAATTCCAACATCAGCAGCAAGGTCTCTAATTGAAAATCGACGGCTTTCAAGCACAAAATCTTTAATTTCTTTGGACCTGAGCTTCGTTCTGTTGAGGTTGAGAGCTCTTCGTCTTCAACTCGTTCTCTGCCTTCTTTGAACTGTTTATACCACTTGTAAACATTTCTTTTCGATATAGGAATGCTCACCGAATGCCTTCTGTAACATTCAATACGTTTCCGCACACGAATATTCGTTCCGAAAACAAAATTTTAAGCAAGTTCTTTGCTCAATTAATTCAGACGTTTCAAAAATCGCCGGAATCACTTTTAGCGTTTCATAAATCCAAGCGTAAATATTCATTAGTGTTTGAGTCAAAAAACACTAATGAATATTTTGACTTGAAATTTTAAACTGATGTCAAGGTCAGTACCAAAAACCTAAAAAAGAGGAAAAAATTTAAGTTCCATATACCCGGGAAATTTAAATTTGTAATTGGTGTTATTTTTCGGAGACGGTAGTATTTTGATTTTTCCAAATTGTTTGCAGTTTCGAAATTATTAACATTTCAAACCAGATACGAAAAGGCAATGTTTCAATCCCTAACGGCTGTTCATACTCATTTTACACGTGTTTTGCACATCAAAATAGCTTTTAAACACGGTGATTTGTTTATTGCTCTATTCCAGGGGTGGCCGACCCGCCTTGGAAGACTTTTCCGGCCCATGAGATTTATCACACTTTTACAAGATATATTTATTTTATAATGGCCAAAGTAGTGAAAAACCAATGTATTAGAAAAATACATTACGCGTGCATCCATATATTCAAAAATGAACTGCCGAAATTATCATAAAAAATTAACTTTGCTTTTAAAATAATATTCTTACGATTATGTGACAGATATTGCCCGTTTAAGTTATGAGTTTTCAGTTATGAGACCGCATAATAATTAAATTAGATTCTGCGAACAGGGGCCTGAATGGCCGAGTGCCTAGCGCTCTGGCGCTCGGTACCACAGGTTTCGGGTTCAAGTCCCGGTGGTGCCATGGTTGTTTGTAGTGGTTCGGAATCCGCTTTAAAAAGTAGGTCCCGGTCCTAATAGGATCGTAGAGCGTTGCGGGGGCATTATTACTCCGCTTATCTTCAAGTTCCGTGGCTTATCTTCAAGTTACACGCGCCCCCTGGGTAATACAAAGTGAGTACGTCTGTGCAGCGCTTGCCTTAAGGCATCCAAGACAAAGCTGTCTAAGTGTTTGCCAGCTGCATTAGAACAAAAAAATATATATATATATTCTGCGAACTCATATCTAACTCATAGAATATCTAATATAACAGGTTCTTTGTTTCTGTTGTTGTTCTTTGTTTTCAGTGCGCAGTGACCATCCCTAGATTCACACAGTTGATTGTTGATAGTAGAGCAAACCAGACTCTTAGTTCAACTTACATATGCGAATCTTTTTTTTTTCTAAAATGAAATTGACCAAACACAAAACAAGCTCAAACATAACGGACGCTAACCTGCAACACCCATTACGATGTGCAAATACCCACATTGGGATCGATTTGCAAAGCTAAGTGAAAGAGTGAAGAAACAAATATCGCACTAGTAAAATAAATATTTTTTAGCGATTTCATTTTTTTGTTTATTTCGTTTAAATTTATATATGTTTAATATTTCATTTTTAGTGGTATATATTTGTTTGCACTGTGCGTTTAGTATCATCATTATCACATGCAAGAATAATAGTAAACACAATAATAATAACTCATTATGTTATGTTTTCACTCCAAAAAAATGGCTAGTGAAAACCAATGTATAAAAAAAATACATTAATTGTTCATCCATACATACAAAAATTAACTGTCGAAATTATGAGAAAAAAATTACTTTAATTTTAAAATAATATTCTTGCGAATATATGGCAGTTATCGCCCGTTTTATTCATGAGTTTGCAGAATAATTAAATTATAAAAATAAGAAAACTTACAGCTGCTTTTGAAAGCCGATTCAGTAATTTAGAGTTAGATAAATACAACAAATCTTTTGAAATATATTCATCTCCCTTTCATGCCGAAATCGAGTCGGCCCCAGAATATCTCCAAAGGGAACTGGTTGACTTATAATGCAATACTGAATTAAAACACATTTTTCAAACATCAAAATCAAAAATAGATTTTTGTAACACTTACGTCAAAAGAGACATTTTCAAATTTGAGAAATCTGCCACGAAAGGTTGTTAGTGTTTTTAGTTCAACTTTCAACTACGAACCTTTCATATATATACATTTTCGAAAATGAAATTGACCAAACACAAAACACGATCAAACATAACGGATGCAATACCTATTACAATGTGCAAATATCCAAAATTGAGATCGATTTGCGAAAGCTAACTGAAAGAGTGGAGAAACAAACATCGCACTAGTAAAATAAATATTTTTTAATCATTTCATTTATATTTTGATTTCATTTTATATTTCACTTTTAGTGCTATATGTTCTTTACAATGAGCGTTTAGTGTCATTATCATTATATTAGAGAGTTTTTGCATACCGTACGTTAGTTACCGTAGGACGTCCGTTAGCTTTTTCTCCTTAGCGCGCATGCTCAGTTTCCTATGAGCATGCGCGACAATTTAAATACAAGAAACTTGCACAAAATTATATGTAAATAATAAGTAATTTAATCAAAATTTAAAAAAGTTGTACAAAAATAAATCTATAAAATACATACATCTTTTTAATTAGTAATGAAATTGTTCACTAAAGACATGTCAATACAAAACAAATAGCAATCTAGTTGCTAATAAACAAATACTTTTTTTGGCAAATGATTTTTTGGTGGTACATTAGCTTATTAGTCGACTCAATATACCATCTATGTCATGAAAATGAATATGAATATGTAAACAGTGATTATATCATTTAATGTTCCATTCTGAAATTGGCATATTTTTTATTCTCGAAGGCCTGTTGAGGAAATGTAATTTATAAAACAATCAAATTGTGAAAAAATATTTTCTAGTTGTCATTATCTTTATTATTAAAAATGGAGGAGTGGGTGAATTTTCACACTCCTGTAAATTGAAAAAAATATTTTATACATCTTAAAATTTAATATACATGAATAATATAAATGATCTAGAATTTGGAATATTATTCAGGGGGGGGGTATTCTTCTCTGGAAATTAATCTTAATGTTAAATAGATCAATATACAATAAAAAAATTAAAAACTATTCGTATTATAATTCTAATAAAACTGATGAATGGATAAGGAGTTAAACGTATTATGAAACGGGGTTAACAGAAATTAAACACTTAATTAAAAGGAATTAAATTATTTTTTAGACTAGTCTACGATCTTGTACTAGAAGAAATGTGTTTAGGTGTAATTAAAAAAACATTTTTATTTATCAGCGGAATCATCAACGAGAAAGAGCAACAAAGACACATATACGATCTTCTACGAATCACGAAAGTAAGTTTCCAGTTTATTTTTTATATTAAAAATATTCTATAATGTAGTTTAATATATAAATAATAGTATATTTTATTATATTTAATGCTAATTATTTCTAAAATTCCCATGATAATCTATTAAAGCTTATTCGATTTTCATTCATATAACATAAGTTTTGCCTATAATGATGTTTGAGTATCTATCTAACTACAAAATATATTTAAACATATGAGTGAAAATTAACTAAATTTAAACAGATTATCATGAGGATTTTAGAATTAATTAACATTAAACATAGTTATGTTAAGAAATTAAAACTACATTATAGAATATTTTAAATATAACAAATAAACTGGAAAACTTACTTTCGTGATTCGTAGATCTTAATGTGTGATTAAGATCATCATCGCTGATGAGTTAGCTGATTAGTAAAAAAAAAGTATTTTTATTTAAGATTAATTGCTTGTACATTTCACATTTTTTCTTTGTACAAGATCCTAGACTAATTTAAAAAATATTTTAATTTATTTAAATGCAGTCTATAGCGTTTAATTTCTGCTTTCCGTGTTTCACAGTTAGTCAACTCCTCATCTATTCATCAGTTGTCAGCCATCTTTGTTTATTAGAAATGCTTTCAAATCGCATGCGCAGTAGTGCAATATTACAGATAAGCATGCGTAATAGTACAATGTTTCCTATGAGCATGCGCGCTAGGGAGAAAAGGCTAACGACGTCCAACAGTAACTAACGAACGGAATGCAAAAACTCTCTATTTTGAAGACTGCAAGATCATTTCGGTTGGCTACACCAGCCTCGTTGGCTACCTCAGCCTTGTGACCTCGATTCAAAGTAGAGGGAAAACGCCATAGATGACGTTTCTAGAACCACGTGATTCAAGTTTCGGTTCGCAACTCATGATTATGTTTATCAAATATACTTCAAACTGTTTCTTTAAGAGGAAAGACTTTCTCTCTCGTAGTAGCGTTTCTTTTGCGTCTGTTCTTTACAGTTGATTGAATGTTTTATTTGCATGGTGTGGAATTGCTGTCAAACAGGAAGTTTATTTAAATCACCGTAAAACGAAACTTTTATTTGGGGCATCTGCTGAAAGGTGAAAAACAAAAGGTTTTACTTTGCATTTTACTGAAGATAAACTTATGTCACTACGCAAAGATAAACTTACGTCACTACGCCATCATCAAAGTGGACGTTCTGGCGTTCTGTCGCCAAAAGGTGTACAAAAATGGGCAACTGATCACTTTAACCCTCCACCCAATGATGCTGGAACCTGTCTAACAAGTGATCTTTTTTCCTTGTTCAAAGAAGGCATACTTTCAGACACCAAGCTGGTTACTTCGACGCAAACGTTCCCCGCCCACACTCAGATCCTTGCTGCCAGATCTCCGGTGTTCAGAGCCATGTTCAGCACAGACATGACGGAGCGGAACAAAGGGTGCGTCGAAATCACCGACTTGGACAGCAAAACAGTGCGTTGGATGCTTCTGTTCATGTACACGGACGGACTCGATAAACGCCTCGAATGGAAAGGTGCCTGCAAACTGTACGCTGCAGCAGACAAGTACGACATCCAGTCTCTGAAAATCAGATGCTTACGTTTCTTGCAAGCAAACTTTTCCGCCACCAATGCTTGCGATATTTTGAGTTTTGCAGACCGGAATGGGTACCAAGACCTAAAAAGGGCAGTCCAAGAATATGTTTTAAATGCCGGCTGTGTTGTGTTTTGTTCAGAAAAATGGAAACTGCTGATGGAGTCGAATGCCAGATTAGCCTCGGAGACCATGCACTTAAATTGGAAAATATTGGGAGGAATATCTGTATCGCAGGCTGTTCTGAATTTGCCGGCATTTGCCGATAAATAATCAAAGGGTAAATATTTGGTATGGTTGGTGGTTAAAAAATTTTTATTAAACGTGGAAAATATACTTTTTCTCTAGTAAGTCGAAATTTCTGATAAAATATTATATTCACTTTGTACCTAAAACTGTATATAAAGTATAATAATGAAAATAGGGTACTTACGTATGAACGGTACCTTGGCGACAGTTGCGCCAATAAAGAGCACACGCGCCAACAGCAGCTACAGATTTAGCGCCAATCTACACTTATAATTTTTGGTCCAAATAATAAAATAAAAATGAAACACTTCATTTAAAATCAAAATATTTATATTCCAAATAATAAAGATTGGCGATAGTTAAAAACAGCCAAGTCTGTCGCCAAGGTACCGTTAATACGTAAGTACCGAAAATAGTTTTACATCCATTAATTAATTACCTTAAATATGCATTACTCAAATTATGTGAGCATTGATTTTAACACGTTGTACTGAGCTAACGCAGCATTTTTTTTTAAACAGTTAAATATGCATTATTAATATTATTTTTTAATTCTAAGTTCATCTCTTAATTAACTAAATATATAATTTTAATGTTAAGTTTTCTGTGTAGTTCATTTCTTAATATATAATTTTTAGTTTTCTGTGTAGTTCATCTCTTAATTAACGAAATATATATTTTTAATTTTAAGTTTTCTGTGAAGTTCATCTCTTAATTAACTAAATATATAATTTTAATGTTAATTTTTCTGTGTAGTTCATCTCTTAATTAACGAAATATATATTTTTAATTTTAAGTTTTCTGTGTAGTTCATCTCTTAATTAACGAAATATATATTTTTAATTTTAAGTTTTCTGTGAAGTTCATCTCTTAATTAACGAAATATATAATTTTAATTTTAAGTTTTCTGTGAAGTTCATCTCTTAATTAACGAAATATATAATTTTAATGTTAAGTTTTCTGTGAAGTTCATCTCTTAATTAACTAAATATATAATTTTAAGTTTAAGTTTTCTGTGTAGTTCATCTCTAAATTAACGAAATATTTAATTTGAATATTAAGTTTTCAGTATAGCTCATCTCTTAATTAACGAAATATTTTGTTTTAAAAATGTTTTATATATATATATATTTTTTTTAGTTTGATTTTTTTTTGTCTCTGATTATCTCAGTGTTTTAGGTAGGATTATTTTTAATAACATAAATTAGTTTTCAAGTGCATTATTTTCGTATATTAAGATGATCATATTGTTATTTATTGGCAAATAATAGAATATGCAATAACTAGGGATTGCAATATTGGACCAAAAGTTCAATACCGGTATTTGGTATTTTTTAGATCTCAATACCGGGATACCGGTTTTAATACCGGTAGTAGAAATATTATATAAAAAAAGAAAACACAGGTGTTTTCTTATTTTATTTGCAAGTTTTATTAGAGAATATACACTCAAGAGCAAAAACAGTGTGACCACCTGCCAATAACGAGTTGGCCCACCTTTGGCGCGCAACACAGCTTCAACCCGCCTTGGCAGGGATTAATACCACCAGTTAAATACCACTTCCACCTGATCACGTGCCTTCCTCGTCATCCAGGCGATTTCATTGCAAAATGTAGGGGTGGTCATAATGTTGTGGCTCTTGAGTGTAAATATCACAAAAAAATTTGTAACGTACAAGTTATAACAGTATGTAAAGAATCACAAAAATGTAAAGCAACATCTTATTTATTTAAATCACAAAAAAAAGTGTACATGTCGCTATTAAGTCTGTGGTACTGTTAATAATTTTTGAATCTAATGCTGTCATTTTACGTATAATTTCATCCAAATTATCTTTTTTTTTTTTTTTTTTTTTTTTTTTTTTGGTGTCAAAACACAGATGGCTTATGAACATTTTGCCCCCATATTCTTTTCATCATATAAATAATGAAACCAAACCGAAGTATTATCAACTGTTTTTTTATGTTCTTTAAAGTTATTCTTATTCACTATTATGGGGTATTATTTATGAGTATATATATAATAAATCTGAAAAGTTTGAAATATTCTGAAATAAATCTGAAATATTTTGAACTCTTAAGTATGATATGCAAATACAATGTGACTAACAAACTCACCAATTTAAAAAATATCGAAATATTACACACTTTCTTCACAACTACAACCTTGTTTTCACAGATAAGAATTTCTAGTTTTTAGATAAGAATTCTCAGATCAGAATAAGAATTTTACTGAAAAGAATTCTAAATTTCTAGTAAATACCGAAAAACCGGTATTTAAACTTGTGAATACCGGTATTACAAAATTGTGCAAATGGCTCAAAATACCGGTATTCGGTATACCGGTATTGCAATCCCTAGCAATAACTATAGTAAAAGTATCATGTTAAAATCACAAACTCCAATTAATTATTTTGAAGCGAATTAAATTGTCTAAAAAATATTTGTATTCATTAAAGTATCCAAATATATTTTTTAAATTTCTTGATACATATGTTTTTATCTTATAATCAAATTTGTCATATTAACATTATAAAAAGTATATTTTATATTAAAATTATATGCTTATTAAAAGTATATTTTGATAATAATTTTGCATCAAAAATTATTGAAAATGATATATGATAAATGTTTGAATTAGTGTTTTATTTTTATAAAATTTTATTTACCTTATAGTGGAAAATAGTTTCAGAATTAAAAATATATTATATATACACTATGTGGAAGAAAGTGACGGGACACGACACTATAACGACATAAACCCATATTTATTAAAATTAATAGGAGGTAGGGCCTCCTTTGGCTGCGATCACAGCTGCAACACTTCTGGGCATGCTTTCCACTAAATTAGCCAAAGTGGCAAGAGGAATTTCCTTCCAAATTTTTAACAGGAAGTTCCATAGTTCAGGCTTGCTTTTGGGGAGTGGGGTGCAGGCCCTCAACCGACGGTCCAATTCGTCCCAGAGATGTTCAATTAGGTTAAGTTCAGGGCTCTGCGCCGGCCACTCCATGCGTTTAACATTGTTGTTCACATACCAATCAAGAGTCCTCCTTGCAACATGACATGTTGCGTTGTCATCTTGATACCAGCAATCATCCATACCGTACGTTGCCCACAAGGTAGGAGGGATATGATTGTCGAGAATATCACAGTATCTATCGGCATTCATCGCACCATGAACCTTCACCAGTGGGCCAGCCCCATACCAGGAGAAACAGGTCAATACCATCAATCCTCCTCCACCAAACTTTACAGTTGGGACGACATACTCGGGCAAAAGGCGTTCTCCTGGTAAACGCCATACCCAAACACGTCCATCGGAACGGAAAAGGGTAAATCGTGACTCGTCACTCCAAAGGACGCGTTTCCAGTCATCCAGAGTCCAAGTACGGTGGTCTTTGGCCCATCGAATGCGCGCTTTCTTGTTGGTATTCGTAATCAAAGGCTTATGGGCCGCCGAACGTCCAGTGTAACCTAACTTATGGGCCTCGATACGAAGAGTCTTGGTCGAAACGGCCCCACCTGTGGCTTGTCTAAACTCATTAGCGATGTTATCCATGGATGTTTGACGGTTACTTCGAATCTCCCTGCCGAGCACCCGCCGGTCCCTGCTGGTGAGAACTGTAGGTCGTCCACTTCGAGGTTTGTTCTGACAGTGTCCCTCAGTCTTGTAGTGACACACAACACGTGCTACAGTTGATGTTGAGCAGTTACGGAGACGGGATATCTCCCTAATTGACGCCTTGGCAAGACGCAATCCAACCAACACACCTTTCTAGAACTCAGACATCTCTTTCCGTGGCGGCATCTTGACAAAAAACATCTCTAGTCGACTCCACAGAGTATTTATAGGATATGGCTGACACGTGATACCTATTATTGCGCATATGTCAGCTGTATTGTCGACTTTTCTACTTTTCGACGGGTGTCCCGTCACTTTCTTCCAGATAGTGTATATTTTTTACGTCATTTTGTGTTGAAGTGAAAATTTGTAAACAATATAAAAATATTACTTTTTGTTTTTGGTATTCAAATAAAAGTTTACGTTTTAAAATTAATCGAGAGTTTTAATTTATTGATTGTAAATTATGTAAATATCCCTTTTTTGGACACATGTCCGAAAAGGAGTGCACTAGTTGCAGTTACTGTTTATGTATTACGCAGTTTGACCATTTCTCGCCAAGTTGACCGTTTTTCGCCAAGTCGACCATGAAAAACATACCATAAAAAGGATTTTCTCGTCATGCTGGCGTGTGGCAACGTGGCGCTAAAAGCGATAACTGTAACCAGTGCATTCCATTTGGACATCTACCCCAACTTTTTACAATTGAAGCATCCATTTTTACAATGTGATAATCAATTTATATTTTTAAATTCATTTTTTGCACTGATAACTAAATAATAGTTGACTTTTAGAAGCATCCATCCATTCAGAAAGGATGGAAATTTAAAAAAAAACAATTATAAACTGTGTACATATTTTTTTATAGACTATATTATATATTACTCTGTATATCACAAATTTCTTGGCTCTATTTCTCTCTTTCTGTTTCTCCTTTTATAATTCACAAAGGATGTATTTTATTAAGGTGAAATGTTTTATACATGTCCGTTTAAAACAGGAATGACCAATCCAAGTTATCTTACGGCCACTTTGGAAAAGCATCATAACTCCGAGGGCCGCATATAAAACTATATATCCCCATATAATAGATTTAGACTCACTATAGACATTTTTTTGGAGTGAAAAATTGAAACAGAATGAGTTATTATTTTAGTGTTTACTATTATTCTTACATGTAAACATAGATAATAATAATAATAATTATACTAAACGCACATTCTAAAGAAATATATAACTCTAAAAATATTATTTAAAAAATATATAAATATAAACGAAATAAAAAAAATTAAATCATGAAAAAATATTTGTGATTTGAAAAACAATCATTTACGATTGATGTGTATTATAATAAAATATGTGACTCTATCTGCCATAGCAGACACAATAACATAACCTAGCTTTCCTCCTTTTGCCAACGCAATTTATAAAGTCGCCACAAAAGATAAATTAAAATAAAAGCGCCATAGCTTTAATTTTTACATCCAATATCACTTTTTGTATATTTTCACTAACATAAAATAATTTTGCACTAGTGTAAAATAATAATATGTGATTGATGTCTATTATAACTTAATCTGTACAAGCGAAATTTATATCTCGCCAAAATAACGATTTTTTACGATATGTGTTTACTATTACTCTTACATATAAACATAGATTATATAATAATAATGATACTAAACGCACATTCTAAAGAAATGTATAACTCTAAAAATATTATTTAAAAATATATAAATATAAACGAAATCAATGAAATGATTAAAAAATATTTATTTTTCTACTGCGATATTTGTTTCTCCACTCTTTCACTTAGCTTTTACAAATTGATCTCAATTTGGGTATTTGTCCATTGCGTTTCAGGTTAGCGTCCGTCACGTTTGAGCGTGTCTTGTATTTGATCAATTTCTTTTCAGAAAAAAATAAAAAACGATTCGCAGGTGCAAGTTGAACCAAAAGCGCTAAAAACTTGAACCAAGAGTCAGGTCTGCTCTGCTATCAACTATCACTTAATGGATGGTCACTTAAAGCGAAACATGGACCCGTTATGTTAGATGTTCCAAGATGCGCGCGCACCTTGAGTTCGCAGAATACAATTTATTCGGCGAACTGATAAATAAAAGGGGCATTATCTGTCATATATTTGCAAGAATATTATTTTAAAATCAAAGTACATTATTTCTCATAATTTGGGCAGTTAAATTTTGAATATAGGGATGCACACATAATGTATTTTTTTAATACATTGATTTTCACTGCTTTGGCCATTATAAAATAAATATATTTTGTAAAAGTGTGGTAAATCTCATAGAACAGAAAAATTTCCAGAGCGGGCCGCGGTTGGCCAGTCCTGCTCTGAAGCCTCTATCTGCCACAGCAGACACAGTAACATAAACCAGCTTTCCTCGCCAACGCAATTTCAAAAATCGCCACGAAAGCGAAATTAAAAAAAATCGCTATTGCAATATCACTGTTTTTGTATACTTTCACTAACATAAAATAATTTTACACAAGTGCAAAATAATCATTTGTGATTGATGTCTATTATAATGAAATATCTAAAATAAAATATGTGAATCTATCTGCCATAGCAGATACTGTAACATGACCTAACTTTCCTCCTCTCGCCAACTCAGTTTTGAAAGTCGCCACAGTAGAGAAAATTAAAAAAGAAGAAACACCATTGCATTAGCTTTTACATCAATATCACTGTTTTTGTATATTTTCACTAACATAAAATAATTTTACACAAGTGCAAAATAATCATTTGTGATTGATGACTATTATAATAAAATGTCTAAAATAAAATATGTGAATCTATCTGCCATAGCAGATACTGTAACATGACCTAACTTTCCTCCTCTCGCCAACTCAGTTTTGAAAGTCGCCACAGTAGAGAAAATTAAAAAAGAAGAAACACCATTGCATTAGCTTTTACATCAATATCACTGTTTTTGTATATTTTCACTAACATAAAATAATTTTACACAAGTGCAAAATAATCATTTGTGATTGATGACTATTATAATAAAATGTCTAAAATAAAATATGTGAATCTATCTGCCATAGCAGACACTGTAACATAACCTAACTTTCCTCTTCTCGCCAAGGCAATTTTGAAAGTCGCCTCAAAAGAGAAATTAAAAAATCGAAAAACGCCATTACATTAATTTTACATCAATATCACTGTTTTTGTATATTTTCACTAACATAAAATAATTTTACACAAGTGCAAAATAATCATTTGTGATTGATGACTATTATAATAAAATGTCTAAAATAAAATATGTGAATCTATCTGCCATAGCAGACACTGTAACATAACCTAACTTTCCTCTTCTCGCCAAGGCAATTTTGAAAGTCGCCTCAAAAGAGAAATTAAAAAGAAAAAACGCCATTACATTAATTTTTACATCAATATCACTGTTTTTGTATATTTTCACTAACATAAAATAATTTTACACAAGTGCAAAATAATCATTTGTGATTGATGTCTATTATAATGAAATATCTAAAATAAAATATGTGAATCTATCTGCCATAGCAGATACTGTAACATGACCTAACTTTCCTCCTCTCGCCAACTCAGTTTTGAAAGTCGCCACAGTAGAGAAAATTAAAAAAGAAGAAACACCATTGCATTAATTTTTACATCAATATCACTGTTTTTGTATATTTTCACTAACATAAAATAATTTTACACAAGTGCAAAATAATCATTTGTGATTGATGACTATTATAATAAAATGTCTAAAATAAAATATGTGAATCTATCTGCCATAGCAGATACTGTAACATGACCTAACTTTCCTCTTCTCGCCAAGGCAATTTTGAAAGTCGCCTCAAAAGAGAAATTAAAAAGAAAAAACGCCATTACATTAATTTTACATCAATATCACTGTTTTTGTATATTTTCACTAACATAAAATAATTTTGCAAAAGTGCAAAATAATCATTTGTGATTCATGTGTATTACAATAAAATATGTAACTCTATCTGCCGTAGCAGACACAAAAACGTAGCCTAACTTTCCGACCTCTCGCCAACGCAATTTAAAAAGGCGCCACAGAAGAGAAATTTCAAAAAGAGAAAAAAAAGCCATTGCATTAATTTTTACATCCAGTATCAGTGTATTTTAACTAACTTATAAAATAGTATTGGACAATTGCAAAATAATCATTTGTGACTAATGTATATTATAATAAAATATGTAACTCTGTCTGCTATAGCAGACACAATAACATAACCTAACTTTCCTCCTCTCGCCAACACAATTTTGAAATTCGCCAATGTCGCCACGGAAGAGAAATTTAAAAAAGAAAAAACGCCATTACATTAGTTTTTACATCAATATCACTGTTTTGGTATATTTTCTCTAACATAAAATAATTTTGCACAAGTGCAAAATAATCATTTGTGATTGATGTCTATTATAATTTAATCTGTACAAGCGAAATTTATATCTCGCCAAAAAAAAAAAAAAAAAAAAAAAAAGGATTTTTTTTTTATTGGCGATAGTTGAAACATTTTTATTTTATTTTATTTCCAATGGCAGGCCTACAATAAGTAATAAAATAAGAAAGAAAAAGAACACAAAGAACATGAAAACAACAACGAGATTCGAAAGAAATAAACATAGTGACATGTTTAGCCCATAAGAGCCCCAACCTCCCAGTAACGACCCTACACAGTAGAGGAAGCAAGTGCAGGGCAGACAGGAAGGTGAGATGAATCCATGTCCTCTCCAAGACTGCAGAGCATGCATTTTGGGCTTGCAAATATTTTCATTCGAAAAAGATGATTGGCCATACAATCATGGACCGTCGGGAGTCTGAAAAGGGCAACAGCTTCAAACCTGGGCTGCTCAGGGATGTTTAAAATAATGTTAAACCAGGTTTTAGATGAGTTGCCTTCAAGTAGATTATCAGATAGAGTGTTCCGAAAAAAGTCTCGGATCATCAGTTAGTTGAAAACATTTACGAAAAAATATTCTCATAAAAAACACAATGCGTCTTAAAACACCTGCAGGTACTTTTCACCGAATAGAACTGAAATAGGAATAGAGCTTCCCCGTAACCGGTGCAGGGTGACATAGGATGTTGGAATTATTTACATTAGAACAAGTGTAGGGGGGGGGGGTACGGATTTACCTCTCTGTAATAGATATCGATTCGTTCTACAAAAGTAGCGAAAAATTCCCGCCGTTCAAATAGACGAGTTGAAATTGGAGAATGTCTGAATTTCTTTCTTTTTATTTCTATTTTTTTTTTTTTTTTCGTTGTCGTTTTTGGTGAACGCCATGTCCTTACAAGCTATTTTATTTTGATGTGAATTTGATATTACAGGGCATCATTTCTAAAGCTTTTTCTCAAAATTGAAAAACAAATTAAAAAATTTTTTTTTATTTTGAATATGACTTTTCAATAATTTGAGGAGTTGGTTGGATTTAATATTTAAAATAAATTAATAGTTTAAAAAAACTAAAAAAAAAAAACCATGCTTTTAGAGTTAATCAAACTAAAAAATTAAAAATAATTGTTAACATAAAAATAAAATGACTGACGAGAAAATGAATGTCACTGTTCTAAAAGCGGGGGATGTTTTGAAAAATGATGCGCCGATCAAGATAACTTTTCAAAGGCTGTGTGTTTTAATCACTAATCCTGGCTATCCTAATCATGATGAGATAATAAACTTATCAAAATAGTTTAGTGTCCTTGATAAGTCTACAACGTTTAAATTAAATCCGATCGCTTAAAGTAGGGCAAAATCGAGACCAAAGTGTCAGTTACAAACATACATACAGGTGAAACTAATAAAATAAAAATAAATAAAAATAATAATAATAATATTAATGGAAACGTTGGCAAAAAAAGCAAACTGTTTATTTATTTCTTTATTTGAACGCTTTGAAGACAGAGGAGAAGAACTGGTGCTTTTTGTATACCTGATTGATTATGAAAAATTTAAGAATCAGCAAACAACAACAACAAAAATGAGTAAAAGATTGGGAAAAATTATTCATAATAAAATTAAATGAGATAACTTTTTAATGAGTCGAAGGAATTGTAGTTTGGAAACATCAGAGCAAGTTCGTCCCCAAAACAATATCCTGAAATTTAATTATATGTTAATATTATAAATAGCGTAGATTTCTACCTACCCTGCATGAGCAATTAGACGGAACCATAAAATCATAAGCAGTTAGGCAGAATAATTAAAACACCAGCAGTTAGGCAGAATAATTAAAACACCAGCAGTTAGATGGAACCATATGAACATGAGCAGCTAGACAGAATTATTAAAACACGAGCAGTTAGAGATAAATAAAACATGAGCAGTTAGACAGAATATTTGAAACATAAGCAGTTAGACAGAATATTTGAAACATGAGTAGTTAGATGGAGTCATAAAAACATGAGCAGTTAGACAAAACCATAGGAACATGAGCAGTTAGACAGAACTATACAAAAATGAGCAGTTAGGCAGAATATTTGAAACACGAGCAGTTAGATGGAGTCATAAAAACATGAGCAGTTAGACAGAATATTTGAAACATAAGCAGTTAGACAGAATATTTGAAACATAAGCAGTTAGACAGAATATTTGAAACATGAGTAGTTAGATGGAGTCATAAAAACATGAGCAGTTAGACAAAACCATAGGAACATGAGCAGTTAGACAGAACTATACAAAAATGAGCAACTAGACAGAATATTTGAAACATGAGTGGTTAGATGGAGTCATAAAAACATGAGCAGTTAGACAAAACCATAGGAACATGAGCAGTTAGACAGAACTATTCAAAAATGGGCAGTTAGACAGAATATTTGATACACGAGCAGTTAGATGGAGTCATAAAAACATGAGCAGTTAGACAGAACCATAGGAACATGTACGGTTAGATGAAACCATTCAAACATGAACAGTTAGACAGAGCCATAAAATCATGGGCAGTTATAAAAACTTTGTAGTTCAGTTGACTTTAGTATAAATTAGATGAAAACGTCAATGGATGCGTAGGTCAGTTGACTTCAGTGTAAATTAGAAGGTCAGTTGACTTTAGTATAAATTTGACCAAAACGTCAATTGGTGTATTAACAGCAAATTGTGAGGGAGGACAAGGTAGTTGTCAACGGCAGCTAACCGAAATCAAATCTGGACAATTCTCTTTCGATTTCATCATCTCAGTTAAACAAACAGTTATTCAGTGAGGAATGAGATTTAAAATGAAATTTTCCTGTCTTTATAACAATATGCGCAAATTCAATTTATTTTATTTCATGTCATCGTATACGCTTGAATATTTTAACATCAAGTCAAGGGGGGAGGCAAGACAGTTGTCGGTGACAGCTATTCCAAAATCGATTGTGCAAGATGCTCCTTTATTTAATTTGGAAACCTTTTCGTTAAAACTGACATTTTTTTCTTTCCCCTTTTCAATTTTCCAGTCTTCAACTCGAACAAGGGACGTCTCCACCCCCCACACCCCATTCCCCATTTTGTCCAATTTCTCAAAAAAAATCATCGGATGTCTACATTCAATAAAGAAAAGACATGGTTTAGCATATCGTCGGAAAAAGTAAATGCGTTTATTCGAAGCCTTATCATTAAACCCTGCGTCAAAGCTGATTAACTCGTAGAAAAATACTGATGATTTTCATCAGTGAGTTTTCTACAAGTAGTTATAAATCATAATAAAATGCCTAAAACAATATTCAAAAGGGTATTTTGGTCGAAATAGGAAAGTTATTAAAGTTAGTTGTCTATAATTTATACATGGAACTTGTTTGGTCAGATAACTGCATAAAATATATTACAATGTACTGTAGGATTGAAACTTATAGACTACTTTACATTTTTTTTTTATATTTATTATAATAACAGGTGCGCTGAAAAGTGCGTTGGCTGACACATAAATGGCGCTACTAGTATTAAATGCATATGATTTTTAGTTAGCTCTAACCTTCAAAAGGCACGTGTATAAATTTGAAAGCTGTTGCACTATTAGTATATGAGTTATAGCATTTTTAGTGAAGCAACTTTTGCTAGTTTGAAAAAATGGGTAAAAAGGAATTTCGTGTATTAAAAAAGCATTGCCTTTTTGGCGAAAAAAATACTGTTGAAGCCAAGGCTTGGCTTGATAAACATTATTCGGACTTTGCACCAGGAAAATCAGCTAAATTTAAACGTGGCGAAATGAGCACCGAGGACGATGCACGCAGTGGACGCCCCAAAGAGGCTGTTACCGACGAAAACATCAAAAAAGTCCACACCATAATTTCTGATAACCGTAAAGTGAAGTTGATTGAGATAGCTGAGACCCTAAAGATATCAAAGGAACGTGTTGGACATATCGTGAAGGAAAATTTGGATATGCGAAAGCTCTGTTCAAAGTGGGTGCCGGGCGAGCTCACAATCGACCCAAAAACAACAACGAATTGATGATTCTAAGCAGTGTTTAGAGCTGTTCAATCGCAATAAACCCGAATTTTTGCGTCAATATGTGACAATGGATGAAACATGGCTCCATCATTTCACACCGGAGTCCAATCGACAGTCAGCCGAGTGGACTGCACGTGAGTAAGACTAAAAATGCTATAACTCACATACTAATAGTGCAACAGCTGATAAATGTATACAAGTGTCTTTTGAAGGTTATGGCTAGCTAAAAATCATATTGATTAACTACTAGTAGCGCCATCTATGTGTCAGCCTACGAACTTTTCCTCCCCCCTATTATCTACTTTTCAGTTATTATTTTTATTTATATGCTAATTTTATTTATTGAAAAATACTGATGATTTCCTAACCATCAGTGAGTTTTCTACAAGTAATTATAAATCATAATAAAATGCCCAAAACTATATTCAAAAGGAATATTTTTTTGTAGAAATAGGAAACTTCTTAAAGATAGTTGCCTATAATTTATAACATGAAACTTGTTTAATCAGATAATTGCGTAAAATATATTATAATGTACTGTGGGCTCGAAGTGTATAGACTACTTTTCATTAATTTTCTTTTTTTGTTTTTATTTATTTCTGAATTTCGAATTTATTGAATTTTTTATTTATTAATATTGTATTTTTTTATTCATAATATAGAACTTAATGTTTTTTTTACATATACATGTTTTGGATTTTATTTATTTTAATTTACTTTGTATGACGGAACTTTATGATGAAGATTTTAGATTAAATTTTTGAGCTTTCATGATTGAGTAAAGTTATAAAATGATTTGTTAAACTGTTATTGTATATGTTTATTTATTTATTTAATTTTATTATTATTATTATTATTTTGCTTGAAGATTTTCTCAATTCCAATTTTTAAGTCTTTGTTGATGTTTTTTTACCTTATCAAAAATCATTAAAGTTAAATTCAAGAATTAAAGTAAAGTTAAATTCAAGATCTAAAATAACGTTAAATTCAATAGTCTTAGTTAAATTCAAGATCTAAAATAACGTTAAATTCAATAGTCTTAATTAAATTCAAGATTAATCAAGTCTTAGTTAAATTCAAGAATGATTCAAAACAATGTCGTTAAAATAAGAGAACAAATCAGGCGTGCAAAAATAATCAAATCGGTAAAAACGTTTTTTGGTGTACGTAACCGTACATAATGTTATTTATAACAAGTTTAATTTATATCTATATTAAATTTAATCCATGTGGGTTTTTTCTTCAGAAAAAAAACCTCATTTATTTATTAATTTTTTATTCATTATTTAGTTAAAAAAGAATTAATACATCAAGCAAAATCAGTTATTTGTTTTCGGTATTATTATCTGTTATTCCTTTTCTCAGTCTATGTATTATTTTTTCCATGTAAAGGTTTTGTAGATATTGAATACTTCTGTAAGTCTCGTGTTATACTTATGTGGACAACATTGTAGTTGGTAAAAAAAATAATAATAACTTCCCAGAAAAACTTGATCCGAAAATATTCTGTTACTTTATGGGCAAATGGCTTTCATTTTGCTGCAAAAGAAAGCTCTCTGTTCATATTTTGCACCTAGGTTGGAGTCCAATTACTGAGGGGGTGATATGTTGCGTCTTGACCACCATTAGCTCGTGAAAGACAACTTTCTGTTCCTCATTGTTATTTTGGGTGAAACGGAATGGGAGTATTTATTGCCATAAGCCGGAGAATCAACGTCGAATGCAAAAAGGATTGCGGCATATAACGTTAAGAAAATATAGACAATGTCAAAATACTTCTAATAGAAAATAATAAAAATTAATATTAAAATATGGATATGGAGAAGGTATTTTTGGTGTTAGTAAGGAATGAGCTAAAAGGGATATTATTTAAAACAATAGTTATAAAAAGAAGTTCTAAAAAATTGGATTTTTTAAATTGCCTTTAAGTTCTCATTAGCAAAAGAAAATAATGACCCCCTCTCTAACATAGGGGTGACCAACCCAAGTGATCTTGCAGGTCACTTTGGAAACGCATCATAACACCGCGGGCCACCTATAAAATTATATCCCCATATTAGATTTAGACCCACTACAGACATTTTTTTGGAGTGAAAAATTGAAATATAATGAGTTATTATTATTATTATACTATTATTCTTACATGTAAACGTAGATAATGTAATAATAATGATACTAAACGCACATTGTGAAGAAATATATAACACTAAAAATGAAATACAAAAAATATATAAATATACGCGAAATAAAAAAATGAAATGATTAAAAAATATTTATTTTACTTGTGCAATATTTGTTTCCCCACTCTTTCACTGAGCTTTCGCAAATCGATCTCAATTTGGGTGCTTGCACATCGGTGCACATAGGTGTTGCAGGTTAGCGTTCGTTTTGTTTGAGCGTGTTTTGTGTTGGGTCAATTTCATTTTCGGAAAAAAAAAAAAAACGATTCGCAGGTGTAAGTTGAACCAAAAGCTCTAAAAACTTGCACTAAGAGTCTGATTTGATCTGCTATCAACAATCAACTGGGCGTGTTTAGGGATGGTCCCTGCGTTACTGAGATCACTTAAAGCGAAACATAGGCCTGCTATATTAAGTGTTCCAAGATGCTCGCGCACCATGACTTCGCAGAATGTTGATTTCATTATTCTACACTGCGTGAAAAAAGTAGAAGGACATTAGATTATTTTTGATAAATGAATAATGACGCATTTTTTAAACAATTAATTTCTTCACAACGTTTTTACATGCAGATACCTGTATCTAGACAAAACAAAAAAGTACACAATTAAAAAAAAGATATACTTAATAAAAAAATTGGTTTTGACGATCTCATGATCAGTGAAAAAAGTAGAAGGACACTTCTAAAAAAGAGGTGTACTATATAAATTAATATGGAATTCTTTTCCCGTTGGCTCGAATTACTTCGAAGATCCTATTTGACATCGAACTGTATGAAGATTGAATTTTTGTTTGGCAAAAATTGTCCCATACAAAGTTTAATGATTTCTGCAGCTCAGCTACAGATTCAAACTGCTTTCCACCCTCGTAAACACGACGTACAATCATTTCCCATATGTTCTCTACAATGTTGAGATCAGGACTTTTAGCAGGCCAATGTAAAAGTCGAACATTGTTTGCTGCAAACCAATCTTTAACACCATTTGCAGCGTGAATTGATGCTCCATCTTGCTGAAAAATCCAGTCATCTCCTCCTAACTCAGTGCCATACGGGAGAAGATTTGAGTTTAGAGTCTGGATGTAGTCTGTATGGTTCTGTCTACCATTTAGAAAGACTAAACTTGTCCTGCCTCCATAGCCAACTGCTAACCATACCATTAAACTACCTCCTCCCATCTGTCGAGTAGAATAAGTTTCTTCTTCAATACCAAGACAGTGCCAATAGTACTGATAACCATCTGGACCATCCAAATTGAATTTTTTCTCATCGGATAATATAACTGAGGTCCATTCTGAGCTCCAGGACATGTGGTCTTTAGTCCACTGCAGTCGGTTCTTCATGTGTCCTTCATTCCACTTCGGATGGTGCATCCGTTTTTTGAAGACGAACTTTTTTGAGCGTTTTATGTAGTTATAGACAGTTCTTTTAGTTACATGTGTAATTCCTGATTGAAATTGCGCCTTGCCGACACTTCCACCAGTCTTTTTGAGTTCACGAATGATTTTTCGTTGATCACGTTAGGTGAATTTTTTTGGTCTTCCTGTCTTCTTTTTTCTTCTGTCCCTTTCAAAGTTTCTTATGAAGTTCGAAACAGTATTAGGACTGATTCGTAGCTGCCGTGCAATCTCTCTCACACCTTTGCCTTCATTTTTATAGGCACCTATTTGGCCCTTCTGAAACTTACTTAAGGGTATTCCTCTGGGCATCCTAAAACCAACAAAAACTATGAATTTCTAGCTAAATATTTTATTCTTGTTAAAAAGGAATTAAAAGAGAAAAAAACACTTACCTATAAACTTTCCAACAGCTTCTAAATAGATTTTTTGGATGTGTCCTTCTACTTTTTTCACACACCCAAAGTCATTAAGTATTACATTCCTAAGTTAAAATAGTGGTAAGTAAAAAAATCTCATTTAACTTTCACTTAACGTAAATTAAAACTCTAACAAAACAACTCTCTATAAAAATCAGGTCAAAAGCAGTAAAATAAAAGCATATTGTACAAAAAAATTACTGTCCTTCTACTTTTTTCACACAGTGTACGAACTCATAAACAAAGCGGGCGATATCTGTCCTATATTCGCAAGAATATTATTCTAAAATCAAAGTAAAAATTTTTCTCATAATTTTGACAGTTAATTTTTGAATATAAGGATGCACACAAAATGTATTTGTTTAATACATTGGTGTTCACTACTTTGGCCATTATAAAATAAATATATTTTGTAAAATTGTGGTAAATCTCAAGGGGCCGGAAAAAAAATGTTCATAAAAATTTCAGGCATTCAATAAACTGTAAAAATACTGTGATATTTTCTAACAAAAAGTAATGTTTGTATGCGCTACAGAAAGTGTTCTTAGTAGCAGTGTATTTGTGTGCTAGTGAATTTAAAAAGTTACATTGTCTATGTGGATTCTATTTTCAAATGATTTGTTTATCTTTTGCTGCCTTTTTAATTGCATTTATCTGTTTATATCAAACGCAGTGATGAGAATTAAAATTCTTCAATTAGAGTTCCGACAAATCGGTTTTTAACCATAAAATGCAATGGCACTTTGTTACACACACACACTCATATATATGTATATATCTCTCTCTATATATATAATTCTTCTGTACATGTGTTTATCACTGAACTTCACCTAAACGGCAGGACAGATTTTGATGAAATGTTTTGTGGGGGTCCCTGGATGGTTTATATTCGCAACTGGACCCGATAGGTGGCGCTGCAATTGTATTCTTCTGTACGTGTGTTTGTCCCTGAACTCCTCTCCTCCTAAACGCCTTGACAGAATTTGATGAAATTTTGTGTGTGTGTTCGACAAAACATGCACAATGTTTTTATGTTATCCCCTTTGTTGTAAGTGATCACCAGATGGTGCTGCAGTATATCAACTTCTGTACCGTTTAACCAATCGCTATGAAAATGGGTAATAACATGTACTCGAGTATGAAAAATAGATTCGCTGCATATAGCCTGTATATCCACTTTATTTTTACTTGCCACCAGAGGGTGCTGCAGCATTTCATCTTATATACCATTCAAACGATATCTATGAATATTAGTATGCACACATATTAGATCACTACAAACATCCAAGGCCCCGCCAGGATTCGAATCTGAAATCTGTGAAAACGAGCGCTAGATATTAGGCCATGTAGGCTCCACAGTATCCACTACTACTACATCACACTGTGCCCAAAGCTGAGTGCCTCGTTACAGTTTGCGAATGATGTCGGTGAGAGAAGTCCGTGACGAAGTCCAAGAACCCGTGTGGTCTCATAGAAAAAGGGAAAGGGGGCAGGGCAGCTTCTTTTGTGATGGAGCACCCGCAGGTTGAAGTCTCACTTGGCTCCGTGACGCTGACTTTTTTAGGGGTAAGGTTGTCCGTCATACGCTCTGCAGTCATATGAGACCGGGACCTAAGGCTTAAAGTGGATTCCGAAAGATATATGGGCGTGAGAAGTATAATTCCAATATAAGCATGGCACCGCCGGGATTCGAACCCGAAACCTGTGGTATCGAACGCCAGAGCGCTAGCCTCTGGGTCGTCAGGCCCATAGCAGAATATCCTACTACTACTACAACACACTACATATCTGTGCCTTGAGCCGAGTTGCCCCTTTACAGTTTGGTAATGATGTGGGAGAGAAATCTGAATGGGTTCAGTAACGTTGTACAGTCATAGAAGACAGGGACCTACGGCTTAAAATGGATTCCGAACCACTACAAACATCCATGGTACCGCTGGGACTGGAACCCAAAACCTGTAGCACCGACCGCTAAGCATTCGGCCATCAGCACCTATAGCACAATATCCATAGCTCATTTTCCAATAACTATTTTAAATCGAGAACTGCCAATTTCGGTGTTTTCAAACTGTTTTTTCAATTTCTTCTATTAGTTCACACTCTCCCTATATATATCTTGTTCAAATTTTCAATCTTTCATAAAATACTTTTTATTCCTCCACTCCAGTTCAAAGTACGTTTTTTCGAACTTGTAGTGGATGACACTGGATGTTAATACAGTTTTTTCAAATATTAATTAATTCCTGAAATCTAAAAAAAATCTAAAATTAATTAATTAATTTTAGATTTTTTTTAGATTTAAGTTGCATGTATCTGCCAATAGATGGCGCCAGATAAACTTAAAAGAATGAATGAAAATTATTTATAAAGGACTTTCTGCAATAGAGTGGAAAAAAAGTAGGAATTGACTTTTTTATATTATTTGTTCGTTGTGCAGGCGGAGCAGGAGCGCCTGGACAAACTGGAGGAGGAGTACGAGAAGCAGATGAAGAGGAGGCGACAGCAGGGGGTGAAGCGGGACCTGGACGAGTGTCTGAGGGAGAAGCTGAAGCGGAAGGCCAAGGAGGTGCAGGAGGGTCTCCTGCAGGATCTCTTCTTCCTCAAGCAGATCATGGAGGGGGAGGAGGAGGAGATCAAGAACGAGAAAAAGGTTAGGATTAGCTCATTTAACTTCAACAAGACAGGCAACATGGCCTTAACAAGTAGCGGTAACACATCACTCAATGTCTCCGGTCTGTCACATACGCGGGTCACTCTGAAATTTTTAAGATACGTCTAAATGGTACAAGTTCAACTTACCAAATTTTAAGAGTGTTCAAAGTAGTCCCCTTACATTCTGAAGTCCCCTTACATCCTGAAGTCCCCTTACATTCTGAGTCCCCTTACATTTTGAAGAATTTCTGGAAGACACTTAGTGGTGCACCAGTTAGCTGGGACTGTCTTCTGTCCCTCCAGCTTGATGGCTTTGACCAGTTCGGTACTTCTGAAGAAAACGGCATACATTACTTTTTTCATTGCTCGTTGTCATTTCACCATTGTTAGTTTGGGATCATCTTCAAAGACCCATACTTTACTTTCTTGTCGTGTTGGAACATCAAAAAACGGTATGTAAGTTTCATCACCAGTTCAGCGGTGTCCACCATCATTAAGTAATTTTATGGTTTCTTTGCAGATTCTGACAAGGTCTGTTTTTTGATGTTCTGTTAAATTATGGGGGACAAAATGAAAAACTAATTTTTTCATATGCAATTCTTCATGAATAATTCTATGTATAGCTGCGGATCCAATGTTAATTTTCTTCTGTATCATTTGGTAAGTGCAGCGAATTATCATCGACTAACGTTTTTCGTATGACCGACACATTTTCTGGAACTACAGCTGAGGAAGGTCTTCCTGTGTGTTCTTGATCCAGCAGGGAACTTCGACCTCTACGAAATTCTGTAAACCATCTAAATACAGTAGCACAAGATGGAGCTCCGTCTCTATATGCTAGTTGTAGACGTTGAAGGCATTCTTGATTAAACCCCACTTTAAAATCATAGAAAATCATAGCGCGATATTACTTTTATGTCAAATCCATTTTCCTTTCTTCCAAAATCTATTCTACGACAGCTAAATTACAATTGTTACCACAAATTATCGTCTGCGGCCATAAAAGAGTTCAAATTTACAAATCTAACGAATATTTTTTTCCTACGTTTGTCGTCTTGTACTGTCTCAAAAATTTCAGAGTTGCACTTGTATATGTCAACACTGTTGACAGGCCCATATATCATTTCTGTTCATTTTCTCCAAAACAGCTGAACAAATTATAATGAAATTAGTTGTGAACAAAAGTTGATATAGCACAAAAAATACCATTTAAAATCGTTCGCTGTCTCGGGGCTTAATATTTAAAAAAAAAACTAATATTATCGAATATAATATTAGTTTATATATATGGATTAATAATAGGTATGGTTCCTTCTTACACTGCTATAGTATTTATAACTCGAATAATAATACATCACTCAATAAGTCTCTGGTCTGACACATATATGGCAGCACTGTTGAAAGACCCATATCATTTCTGGATAGTAGCATCCTTCAAACGATACATGTCAAAATTTCATGACATTC
Source organism: Caerostris darwini (assembly GCA_021605075.1). Classification (NCBI taxonomy): domain Eukaryota; kingdom Metazoa; phylum Arthropoda; class Arachnida; order Araneae; family Araneidae; genus Caerostris; species Caerostris darwini. Next base: position 84,922 of record BPLQ01000006.1, on the reverse strand, counting down.
TGATGATTAGTTTATAGGTTACAGTGTTTTTAATGGCCCCGGTTTATTAATTTTTAAAACAATGAATAAAAAAGAATTTCGCGTGTTGATTAAAAATTGTTTTTTGATGGGGAAAAATACTGTTTGTTTTTCGATGGGGAAAAATATTGTTGAAGCTTAACAGTGGCTTGATAAGCGTTATGGAGACTCTGCACCCGAGAAATCAACTAATATTGACTGATATGCTGAATTTAAAGGTGGTCGTACAAACATTGATGATGCTGAGCACTCTGGTCAGACAAATTCTGCAGTTTTTGAAAACCTAAAAAGGTACACAAAATAGTTTTGAAAGACTTTAAAGTGAAGTTACGTGAGATAGCTGACACTTTAAAGATATCATCAGGAAGAGTGTTTACAATTTTACACCAACATTTGAGCATGCTTAAGTTGGCTTCGAAGTAGGTGCCACGTTTGCTCACACTGGTCCGAAATCAACTCGCCGACAATTCATGATTGTCGAAACTGAGCCTGTTTCGAGAGCAAAGACAAATCCTTCTACAAAAAAGGCATTGAAAAGTTAGAGGAAAGTTGGAATGAATGTATCACTCTTGAAGGAGAGTATGTTGACAAATAAAGTCGAATTTCTAAAAAGAAATATGTTTTTCTTAACTAAACCGGAGACTTATTGAGTGATGTGTTATGGTTATAGACCAGTTTACGTATCTCGGTGGTATCATTTCCAATGATAATAATGTTAAACTTGAAATTGACAATAAGCTATCTAAGGCCAATAGATATTACCACTGCTTAAAATATTTATTTAAGTTCAGATTCTTAAATCTCAAGACTGTAGTTGGCAAAGTACGGAAGGCCCCACGTTTGGACAGCAGTTTGTAGTAGATGTCGTCGTTTGTTTGGGCAGCTTGAACTGGGTGTGGCCAAATCGAGTCACATCCAAGAACACATTTATTTTGACGAGCACAATAAACCAAATTGGTCAACAAGTAGTCAAAACCTGCGGCACAGAGTGCCAGAGTGCTAGCCACTCGGCCATCAGGCCCCATAAGAAATAATTAGCATGCAGTTTCTTGCCAATCTTCTAGGTAATGAAAGACAATACCTGTGGAATAACTATAAGGCTCGTTCCCACCGAGGCGTGAAGCGTTGAAGATTCACGCGACAGGCAGGAATATTTTTTCGACCCCTTCACAGCGAAACGTCAGAAATAGCATTACACCTAATGAAGTTCCGCTTCGAGTTGAAGGTGGGTTAACTCGAAACGGTGTATTTCAAACCGATTTCAGGCGAACGTGGTGAGGCTAGTGATGGGCCAACGCTTCTCGCTTAAAGCCTCACGCCTCGGTGGGAACGAGCCTTTACAATATCAAGCGTAAAACGAGTTAACTGGTGGAAGATACAAATATGAGATGGTGCAACCTGCTAAGTGTTTAATCGTTTTGAGCCTTTTTTGGGTGATCGTGATTCGAAATAAAAAAAAAATCACTGCCTCTAGGACATGTCTAACAGGTGGGCTGAAAAGTTAGTAGGCTGACACGTAGATGGCGCAACTAGTGTTAAATCCATATGATTTTTAGTTTGCCCTAACCTTCAAAAGACACGTGTATCGCCAAAAAGCAATGCTTTATTAACACGCGAAATTCCTTTTTATCCATTTTCTCAAACTAACAAAAGTTGCTTCACTAAAAATGCTATAACTCACATACTAATAGTGCAACAGCTGCCAAATTTATACATGTGTCTTTTGAAGGTTAGGGCTAACTAAAAATCATATAGATTTAACACTAGTAGCGCCATCTATGTGTCAGCCTACTAACGTTTCAGCCCACCTGTTATATAAACCAAACAGCCCATCCCGTATATTGAGGAAGCTCCCTTTTCCAGAAAGCCCTCCTGAAGGAGCAGCAGGATTACCTGCAGCACATTCGCGACCAGATGCGACGGGAGGACGAGTTCCAGAGGGAGGTGGACCAGCTGTACCAGGAGGAGCTGGAGAAGTTGTGGGAGAGGAGGCGGCGGGAGTGGGAGGAGGAGAGGAACAAGAGGCGTCAAATGGAGGCGGACGTCATGGATGGTGTCAAGGAACAGATCATGGTCAACGGTAAGGCATGGCTCTCTTGTGCTTCGATTTTTTTTATTCTTTCACACATTATTGTTTCGTGCTAATAAGATAATGAAGATTAGAGATAAAAATTATGTGATCTTTTTTTTAAATTATCAGATAATAATCGTACCAGTACAAATAAGTATATCATAATCATATCATTATCATTAAGTACCGGTATAGTAATCGTACCAGTACCAGTATCATAATCATAATCGCACCATTATCATAAAGTACCGGTATCGTAATCGCAATACCAGTATCATAATCGTACCAGTATCGTAATCGTACAAGTACCAGTATCATTAAGCAGCAGCATCATAATTGTTTCATGCAACTCGAGATTTATAACTGTTGTAAGATTCAACAGAAAAGAGCATACAAATACGCAGTCCAGTCACACAAATGTGACCCCCTTTCAAAAGCCAGAATAACCACCTTTGGCAGAGCGGACCGCTGCGAGACGTGCAGGAAGAGAGTCAATTGGGTTTCTGAAGGTGTTCACTGGGATATTGAGCCATGCCGACTCCAGCGCCGTGGCCAGCTGCGCTAGATTACGCGGTTGAGGATCCATGGCGCGAACAACCCGATACTAAGAATGAAGAATTGTACTGGCTAATAAAATGAAATGCATTTGGAACGAGCATCCAAATTAATATTGGCCAAGTTGACCACAGATAAACTAGATTGCCACTACAAAAAGAGCTTAAGTATAAATTTATTGGCAATTTATTAATTTTAATGGTAATAAATTTACTTTGATATACATTTCGAATGCTTCCTTAAAATTGGGCGATGTAGCTCCAACTATGGTACGAAACGGACTGGAGATGTTGTTTTTTCTTTCTAATGCAGCTGGCAAACACTTAGACAGCTTGGTCTTGGATGCCTTAAGGCAAGCGCTGCACAGACGTTACTCACTTCGCATTACCCAAAGGGCGCGTGTCACTTGAAGATAAGCCACTGACGCGGAGTAACAATGCCCCCGCAACGCTCTACGATCCTATTAGACCGGGACCTACGGTTGAAAGTGGATTACGAACCCCTACAAACATCCATGGCACCGCAGGGATTTGAAGCCGAAACCTGTGGTACCGAGCGCCAGAGCGCTAGCCACTCGGCCATTCAGGCCCGGACTGGAGATGTTGATCTCAACATTTTGTTCCTTTCGAATAGTTCTTATTGCTTCTTTATAATTGCTACTGTTTGTCTAATGTCTCTGCTCCATAGCAGTGGGTGTGGAGAGATTGTAAACTGATATATGCATGCATGTCTTTCCGCAGCCGAGAAGGGTCGCAAGAACGAGCTGCTGACCCTGGAGTACGGCCGGAAGGTGCTGGAGGAGGACGAGGAGGACCGTCGCAGGGACAAGGAGAGGCTCAGGATGATCAGGGAGAGGAACAACCAGCACCAAAGGGAGCTCAGGGTGAGTGCGGAGATCCATCTCTTTTATTTGTGCCACATACAATTTGCATTTGCATCCTAGTAAATGACGTTAAACAACAGATGAAACATGCACGAAGTTTTTTTTTTTTTTTTTAAATTTTTATATTTCTCTTTCACCCCTCTCTCCCTTATTTTCATTAAAAGACCCCCAAAGTACACCGAAATTATTATCCTCCTTCTCTTCATCGTTCCACTTATCACTAGAGAGCGATATCATACACTTTGGAAACAAATGGCTAATATCTATACTTGTTTATCTAAATTTCTCTTATTCACAGATAACAATTCTCTTACTTATTCACAGATAACAATTCTCTTACTTATTCACAGATGACAATTCTCTTACTTATTCACAGATGACAATTCTCTTACTTATTCACAGATGACAATTCTCTTACTTATTCACAGATGACAATTCTCTTACAGATGACAATTCTCTTACTTATTCACAGATGACAATTCTCTTACTTATTCACAGATGACAATTCTCTTACTTATTCACAGATGACAATTCTCTTACTTATTCACAGATGACAATTCTCTTACTTATTCACAGATGACAATTCTCTTACTTATTCACAGATGACAATTCTCTTACTTATTCACAGATGACAATTCTCTTACTTATTCACAGATGACAATTCTCTTACTTATTCACAGATGACAATTCTCTTACTTATTCACACATGACAATTCTCTTACTTATTCACAGATGACAATTCTCTTACTTATTCACAGATGACAATTCTCTTACTTATTCACAGATGACAATTCTCTTACTTATTCACAGATGACAATTCTCTTACTTATTCACAGATGACAATTCTCTTACTTATTCACAGATGACAATTCTCTTACTTATTCACAGATGACAATTCTCTTACTTATTCACAGATGACTATTCTCTTACTTATTCACAGATGACTATTCTCTTACTTATTCACAGATAACTATTCTCTTACTTATTCACAGATAACTATTCTCTTACTTATTCACAGATAACTATTCTCTTACTTATTCACAGATGACTATTCTCTTACTTATTCACAGATGACTATTCTCTTACTTATTCACAGATGACTATTCTCTTACTTATTCACAGATGACTATTCTCTTACTTATTCACAGATGACTATTCTCTTACTTATTCACAGATGACTATTCTCTTATACACAGATAACTATTCTCTTACTTATTCACAGATAACAATTCTCTTATACACAGATAACAATTCTCTTATACACAGATAACAATTCTCTTATACACAGATAACAATTCTCTTATACACAGATAACAATTCTTTTATACACAGATAACAATTTTCTTATTCACAGATAACAATTTTCTTATTCACAGATAACAATTTTCTTATTCACAGATAACAATTCTCTTATACACAGATAACAATTCTCTTATACACAGATAACACTCTTATACACAGATAACAATTCTCTTATACACAGATAACAATTTTCTTATACACAGATAACAATTCTCTTATACACAGATAACAATTCTCTTATACACAGATAACAATTCTCTTAATCACAGATAACAATTCTCTTAATCACAGATAACAATTCTCTTATACACAGATAACACTCTTATACACAGATAACACTCTTATACACAGATAACAATTCTCTTATACACAGATAACAATTTTCTTATATACAGATAACAATTCTCTTATACACAGATAACAATTCTCTTAATCACAGATAACAATTCTCTTAATCACAGATAACAATTCTCTTAATCACAGATAACAATTCTCTTAATCACAGATAAAAGAGTTGTCGACTTACAACGGACACACTGAACTTAATCATATTTATTTATTTTACATTAATCCTTTTTATCATATTTATACTTGCAATATTTATCTTAATATTTATAAAGTCTTACAATGCATACTCTAGAAAAATCTTTATTATTATCGTTAGTTTGGTTCGAACTTACCGCATTTGTGGAAATATACACAAACCAATTAACGACATCTCATAGTGATTAATGGCTATTAACGTCTTCTTCCATGTTCATTGCTTAATGAGAATTGAAAAGCCTTCAATTTTACCCAGAATCTTGACAATAGTCGAAGGTCTCTCCGTTCTGGTGTTTGGCATCTTCTATTGAAGCCAATCTCTTATGTGAGATGATAATGCGAAATGATGGTAATAACCTTGGTCTACATGTAAATCCTTGTAGCTTAGAAGATGTGGGTTTAAACAATATGAAGCAGTAGAACTATTGTATTATTTAACTTATAGAAAGCAAATCAATTCTATGCATTTCATTTCCTATGTATTCCTTATCTCTAGATCCAAACTCAGGACAATTGTTTCAGTATAATTTTCATGTTAAAATATAACAGTAAAATTTGGATATGCGTCGTGATTTTGATTCAGAGTTGTTTATGATTAAAACTAAATTATTTCTTTAAATAATTAATCTAACTTCTTAGCTGTCATATTTAATAAAATTTGCAACGACAGCACGGCATAACTGCAGCAGATAACACAGAAACAAAATCATATAACAATTATTTACAGAATCATAGTATGTTCGTTTGAGGGTCTGTGTCCCCTCCGTACTGCCTGGAATTTTTCTCTCAACTCTACCCTCAGTACTGCATAGGACCCTTCACTCGACTCTGCACTGTTAAAGTATAACTGCCGGAAAACAAATGTGCAAAGTCCAAAGTCTAACGTAAGAAATCCAACTAAAGAAAGTGAACCAATTTATGACAGAAACTATCAAATTCCAGAATTATGATGAAATTTCATAATAATTCTCGAATCCTATCGAGTATTATAAATTTGGGGATATCCCCTCTTCGTTCCAATTCTCATCACTTATGTTCTTCAGAACCACAATCAGACAGAAAAAAGTGAACCAATTTATGATTGTTGAGAAATTAGCCTATACGAAAATAAAATGAAATTTTATAAAATAAATCTCGAATCCTTTAGGAATAATATAGATTTGGAGATGTTCCCTCCTCGTTCCAATTGCATTATTTCTCACTTCATTTTGCAGAACCAAATCCAACTAAAGAAAGTGAATCAATTTATGACTGTTGAGAAACTAGCATATACCAGAGAAGATGAAATTTGATAACAAGTGTCGAATTCTTTCGAAATAAAATAGATTTGGTGATGCTCCCTTGGTGTTCCAAATCGTACAAAATCCAACTGAAGAAAGTGAACCAATTTATGGCAGAAACTGTTAAATTCCAGAATTAGGATACAATTTCATAACAAGCCTCTAATCCTCTCGAAGTATTATAGATTTGGTGATGTTCCCTTCTTGTTCCACATTGTATTACTCCTTTCGACTTGTATTCTACAGGGCCAAATCCGAATGAATGAACTAATTCACGACTATTGAGTAACTATCTCATACCAAAGTTATGATAAATTTCATAACAAACCTCGAATTCTATCGAGTAATATATGTTTGGTGATGCCCCCTCTTCACTTCAAATTGCATTGCCTTTAGCCACTTATGCTTTGCAAAACCACAAATACGATTAAAAGAAGTGAGTCAATTTATGATTGTTGAGAAACTAGCATGTACCAGAATAAGGGTTTTCTTTTTTTTTTTTTTTTTTTTTTTTTTGTTCTAATGCAGCTGGCAAACATTTAGACACTTGTCTTTGATGCCTTAATGCAAGCGCTGCACAGACGTTGCTCACTTTGCATTACCCAGGGGGCGCGTGTAACTTGAAGATAAGCCACGGACGCGGAGCAACAATGCCCCCGCAACACTCTACGATCCTGTTAGACCGGGACCTACGGTTTAAAGTGGATTCCGAACCACTACAACATCCATGGCACCACCGGGACTCGAACCCGAAACCTGTGGTACCGAGCACCAGAGCGCTAGCCACTCGGCCATTCAGGTCCCCCCCTTCCAGAATAAGGTAAAATTTCATAACAAACCTCGAATCCTTTCAGAATAATATAGATTTGGAGATGCCCCCTCTTCATTCCAATTCTCGCTACTTATGTTTTACAGGATCACAATCCGACTGAAAGAAGTAAACCACTTTATGATTGTTAAAAACCCCATTAAATTCCAGAATTAGAATGAATTAAGAATAAGTTAAGTTCATAACATAAATTCAGAACAACTTCATAACAATCCATGAATCCTATTGACGAATATAGATTTGGTGATATCCCCCTACTCTCCAAATCGCATTACTCCTCTCTGTATTTTGCAGGAGCAAATCCGGCAGAAGGAAGATAGGATGGCAGACGAGAAGAGGTTCCTGGACTCGGAACTGGACCGCCTTCGGACAGCGAGGGAGGAGGAGGAAGTCAAAATCAAGAACCTCCTCCAGGAAGTCGAAATAGACAACCAGCACCCCTACAGAGTGATCAGGAGGGAGAAGTTCGATGATTGCAGACCCCTCCAGAACTGATGCTGAGTGACGCTCGCAAGTAGTGTCCAAGTCCAAATTAGATCGGGATGAAATAGTCCCTGGATGTAAAAATTGCAATTTGTTTAGTATCTGATACATGATCAATGAAGAAAAAATTTTGATTATTTTTATTGAAGATTTTAATAATTTATTTAAATAAGATTTTTGACATAGATGAACAATTATTTCGCTATTATAATTAAATTTGCTGTAAAAAAATTCACACTATGCATTGTATGTAATTGCTTTTGTTTATATTATAATTAAGATAAATAAATCATGACATCTCTATTATTAAAAATTGCTGTATTTTTGGGGTTTTTTCTGGCTTTCTTTATTTTAAATTTTTTTAAAAGGCAGAGACATTTGACAGTTTTTATTTGAAATATAGATATTGTCTTAGAAAATAACAGTTTTAATTTTTTAAATAATTTAATAAATGCATTACATCCCCAAAACATTTCAAAAATCTTATTTTAGAATTTCTGAATATTGGTTTATCTAGCTATTTGAGCGGCTTGTTGGTCAATTGGCTACTGCTCTGGCCATTGGTGCTCCAGGTTGGAATCCTGGTGGTTGCACGGATATTAGTTGGTGTTTCGGAATCCACTTTAAATTGTAGTCTCATCCTAATTAGCCTAAAGTGTACAAAAAAATGGCCGTAGTGCGACGAACCCAAACCAATCTACCTATTTGTAAATGGTAGAAGTTAAATTTCGGCAAATTTATGTTTACATTTATGTTTAACATTTATTATTGAAACGAAATAAAAAAAAATGAAAAATAAAAAAATAGAAACTTTATTCTTGGGAAAAAAGTTATATAGTATTATGTATTTCACCTTTTCGTTATTAAATCGGCTTCGTTCGTAAAGTAAACGCTGTTCGAAGTTTTCGAGATTTTTATTCGAGATCTGATTTTAGAAAGTTTGATGGAAAAAAATCTATTTAACATTTTTCACGCCTTCGTCGAAATTTGAAGTAAACAAGTGACTTTAAAAAAAAAAATTACATGCCGTTAGGAAAATAACCACCTCAAACATATTTGTAAGAAAAGAGTGATATTTCGAAATGGAAAATACTACAACTTACAAGTATGGGACTTAAATTAATTAGAATTCAATTCTTTTAGCCAAGTAAAATTGGAACTTGACAAATCTAAAAAAAAAAAAAAAAAAAGACAGAAAAGAAAAAAAAAAAACTCGAAAATGAATTTAATTGAAGAAAACTGACAAAGAAAATATATTTGTTTTTTGAAAGAATTAATTAGCAAGAAAATTTGGAAAATGCTACAGTAAATAGAAAAGTCAAAATAAATAAAGAAATCGCGACGTTTAGAAGAACCTGGTGGCCGAGTGACTAGCGCTCTGGCGCTCGGTGTCACAGGTTTTGGGTTCGAGTACCGGTGGTGGTATGGATGTTTGTAGTGGTTCGTAATTCTCTGAAAGCCGTAAGTGCTGATCTAATATGACTGTAGAGCTTAAAGCTACCAACCCTACCCCGTAAAAAGTCAGCTATACGGAACCAAGTCATACTTCTACGTGTGCTCCATCACAACAGAGTGGCCTGATGGCCAATTGGCTAGCGCTCTGGGATTTGGTGCCACAGGTTTCAGGTTCGAATCCTGGCGGTTTGGTTTGGTTTGTCTCCCTACGGTCATTTTTTGCACCCTTTAGGCTAATTAGACCGTGACCTACAGTTTAAAGTGGATTTCGAACCTTTAACAAACTTCCATGCCCCCGCCAGGATTCGAACCTGAAGCATGTGGCTCCAAAGAACAGAGCGCTGGCCAATTGGCATCAGGCCGCGAATCCTGGCGGGACCATGGATGTTTGTTAAAGATTCGAAATCCACCTTAAACTGTAAATCCCGGTCTAATTAGCCGAAAGGGTGCAAAAAAGAAACTAGACATAAAGCGACGAACCTAACCATCACAACAGGAGTAGCCCTTTTTCTCTCCCTTCCTCCATGAGACCATACGGGTTGATGGACTTGGTCTAGAATCTAGACCAAGTCCATCAACCTTAGACTCTAGATGTTGCTGTTTACCAAATGAGATAAGAAATAACAACAGATTTTTAAAATTCTATAAATATTGAAGTTTACCATACAGGGTAATTCTGATTTATTTCATAAATATTTCGCCAAACGATATTTTCTCAAAGGTAATAATGTCAGGTTGACATTGATGGCAACGTTAAGAGGTTATCAACAACAATTTAGAAACCAGATAATTATATAAAAGTATATAAAATCTGAATGTAGTGAATTACGTTCATTTTAAAGGAAACAATTTTCCGTCTGATTTATAATAATATATTGTTACTTGATGGCAATCTGTAAAATCACTCCCAAATTTCGAATCTTTTGCAAGTTTGTCATTTTGGCCTCATACCTAATACCTTAAATCTTCTTCATTGGGGCATGGTGGGCCAAGGCCGACTGCCTACTGGCAGATTTCCAGACAGGAGATATTTTCTTTTTACGGGATACGGCTGCCAGCCCTACGTCCAACGTGCTACAGTCATATCAGACCAGGACTTACGGCTTAAAGTGGATTGCGAACCACTACAAACATCCACGGCACCGCCGGGACTCGAACTCAAAAACTTTGGCACTTAGCTCCAGAAAGCTAGTCACTCGGCCATAAGGCTTTAGTACCTGAATTACGAAAATATAATTATAATATTTGAACAATTTGGATGTGATACAAGTCTAAAACTTCATTTCTACATTGAAATTTTAGTTTTTTACCCAAGAAAATTTTCATAAGTAAGTGAAGAACAAAACGAACTTTTTACCTATATATTATACTGGGGAAAAAAGGATATTTGGATTGTTGGAATATAAATATGATGGGAGACTATTCGTGGACCACACAATATACACATAAACCATTAAAGTCAAGAAATTACAAATTTCCATTATTATAATGAAAAATAATTATTTTCCTAAGTGTTTATACAAGAATATCGACAACAGGGGTAAGTACGTTTTTATTTTATTTTATTTTCACACCCATCTTTCATATAAAGACAATAGATTATAATGTTATAAAGACAAACGATTATTAGTATTTGTAGAAAAATATAATGTAATAAGAGAAAAGCGATTGACTTATTGAATTGAGTACTTCAAAACCCTAAGTATGAAAAAAAAGTTTTACTAAATTGTTTTTTTTTATTTGGATTATGTGTAAGATTCAGGTAGGTAGCGTAATTCTTTACGTATTTCTAATATTTACCAATAGTAGACGCATTTGCGACTTGAAATTTAAAAATGATGTTAGTTTCGTATCTCTTCTTCTTTTTTTTTTTTTTAATATTACATTCATGCTGTGTTGCGTAGTAAAAAAAAAAAAAAATAAAAAAAAAAAAATAATAAATAAAAAAAAAAAAAAAAAAAAAAAAAAAAAAAATTGCATTTCCTTTTGTAAAGGGGATTATCAATAAATAAATGCTAGGATACTGAGGTCAACGAACTCCACATGGGGGGGTAAATAAATAAAAATCAACTGCAGATCAATATAATGAAAGTGAAGTTATGAAAAAAACAGATGTTGACAAACAAGAAAAAAGTCGATCATTATCTAACTCAACGACGGTCAGTTATTTGCACCGTGATAAAAGCCATCTGTTCAGATATTTTTTTTTACTAATAATAGTGTGCTAACAATACACTGATCTCTTAACAACGCACATTGTATACGTTATGAAAAAGAAAATATTGCTTTCACACGCCACTGACATGTTTGTCATCAATAATATGATCAATAAAAAAAATAAACACGGCGAATGAAAACAGGCTTTGTTTAGTTTCTTATTGTGACATCTGTCTTCAATGGACATCTGCTTCAGTCTTTCAATATATAAGAAAAGCTGACTTTCATTTTTAAAGTTTAAAGAATGAAATAAACATTAACAATGCATAATAATACTATTAGCGGTGGAACAGCTATTCTTATCAAAAATACTATTCCTCACAATGAACTACCTACTCCTAATCTTAATGCTATCCATGCCACTATCATTGCTATTAACTTTACTAACTGCCCTAATACCACGTTTGCTTCCATTTATATTCCTAATCCCATTAACCCTAATTTTCTCAAGCAGGACATAACTACGCTTCTTTCCATCAACACTTCTATTTTAGCTGGTGATTTTAATGCGCACAATAAATCTTGGGGCTGTAAAGGTAATAACACTACTGGTATTGAACTCAAAAAATTTGCTAATACTTCCGGTTTTGAAATTATTGCTCCCTCCACTCCTACTAGATATGGGTTAAACTACTCTTCAATTATTGACCTCACTATTACTAATAATTTCTTTTTTCAACACAACATTCAATCTATTCCTGAATTATCCTCTGATCATAATCCTATTATCATCTCTTTTAACATTGATTACTCCATTCAGTTTGATACTACCAAAACTAATACTAATTGGAAAAAAATTCACTAACACTCTTGCTGCTATTCCTACATTCATTAAAACTCAAATTAGTTCTACTGACCAAATTGATAATATAATAGAGGATCTGAATACTAATTTTACTAATGCTTGTAACGCGTCTTCTAAACCTCCTATTAAACATAATACTTACTTTCTTCCACCGTATATTAAAAATCTTAGCACAGCCCGCAATAGAGCACATAAAAATTGATAACTTTCTCCGGATCCGCAGTCTTAAACAACTCTACAATAATGCGCAATCTAAACTTCGCAATAGCATCAAAAAGTTCAAATAGGACTCTTGGAACTACAAGCTACAAAACCTTACTACTGAAGACAATTCTGTCTGGCGCACTACGAGCGGTCTCAATAAAAAACGTATTTCTATCCTCCATTTAACTAACCCTGACTATATTAATAACAAAGCTGTTACTAACCAGTAAAAAGTTGAAACTCTTGCTACTGCTTATCAAGATCAATTCAAAGATAATGATATTCAGGACTCTATTACTAATGACTTAGTTTACTCTAAAATCAATTCCTTTAACAATACTTGCCATACCGTGATTTCTCACTCTATTAATCCTTCCGAAATTATTCAGCTGATCAAAGGTACTAGGGCCTGAATGGCCGAGTGGCTAGCGCTCTGGCGCTCGGTACCACAGGTTTCGGGTTCGAGTCCCGGCGGTGCCATGGTTGTTTGTAGTATTTCGGAATCCACTTTAAAAAGTAGGTCCCGGGCTTATAGGATCGTAGAGCGTTGCGGGGGCATTGTGACTCCGCGTCCGTGGCTTATCTTCAAGTTGCACGCGTCCCCTGGGTAATGCAAAGTGAGTACGTCTGTGCAGCACTTGCCTTAAGGCATCCAAAGACCAAGCTGTCTGTGTTTGCCAGCTGCATTGGAAAAAAAAAATCAAAGGTACTAAAGTTAATAAAGAATCGACAACATTACCAATAAAATGATTAAGAAACTTCCCATCAATATCATTTTTAGTATTATTAATATTACTAATGCTATTCTCAAACTTGCCTATTATCCCTCTTCTTGGAAAATCGCTGGCATTCTTCCTATTCTTAAACCGGAAAAAGATGCTGCTAACCCCTCCAATTATCGACCTATCTCGCTTCTTCCTACGTTGAGCAAAATTATTGAAAAAATCATCCTTAAAGAGTATCTTAATCATGTCAATAGCAATCATATCATTATTCCTCAACAATTCGGATTTATTCAAAACATGTATACTGTTCATCAACTTTATAGAGTTACTAAAACCATAGCTACTGGACTTAATAAAAAATCTATCACAGGCATTGTATATCTAGATATTGCAAAGACTTTTGACAAAGTATGGCTCCAGGGTCTCATCTACAAACTTATATTTTTCAAATTCCCTCCTCACTTCATTAAGCTTATTATCAGTTATCTCACTAATCGAAAATTTCTTGTCACTGTTAATCGCACAGACTCGAGCATCAAACCCATGACCAAAGTCCCACTTTCAAAATACTGTAAAAAAAAAAAAAACTCTCGTCGCTATGACTTCAAATTTGAACTGAAGATACTTGAAGAAGAAGGAAACGGTACGGAATAAAAAAAAAAAAAAAAAAAAAAGCTCCAGAGTGTATTAATAGGTGGCTCTATAAGCGGCACAAGGAAAGTGAATTCGGCTGTCAGTGATATTTTGAATCGAAATGACAACGTATTTGGCATGAGTTGCACATTAAACCAACTGTAGTGTTCAATGTGTTTAATTGTTTCGGTTATTTGACGGAAAAAAAATGACTTCAAAATCCTTCAACAGTTGTGACACTGTTACTGGAAAGTCTATCCACCACGGCAAGGTCATACCACATTGGATGGAAAAAAAATCGGTGGAGCTTTTTTTGATGCCATAAGGTTTCCTCCTTCTTCAAGTATCTTCAGTTCAAATTTGAAGTCATTGTGACGAGAGGTTTCTTTTTTTTTTACAGCATTTTGAAAGTGGGACTTTAATTGTAATCACCCTGTAAATATCTATATATATAACTCCCTCTCTCTATATATATATTTTGAGACGTTTAACTTAAACAGTTAACCTATATTTCATTAATTTTTCTATTATTTTATTTTAAATTAAAGAAACTTTCTCATTCATGTTACCAGATGGCACCCGATGGCAAAAAATATAATTTGTTTAGCTAAAAAATAACTAAGTAGAGAACGTTCGCAATCTTATAGCCAACGCACGAGGTTAATTAATAATTTAATATAACTTAACTTATAATAACTTAAGAGAAACATTATAATGCTAATTGTTATAGTTTTTAAGTTACATTGCAGAACCGTACATACAAACATTCATTTTTTTGTATGTATAGAATCAGTGAATGTTTTACAACAATTTCAACTGCTAGAGCAAAATATTTAATTTTGATTAAAATCAATACATTAGTCTTAAATGATAGTATTGTGTGGAAAACAATTTGTATGCATAAAAATGGGAATCGTAGTGCATAATACTCACAAAGACCTAGGACATAATTTTTCATAATTTGAAACAAAAGATAAAAATTTTTAAAAATAATTGCAATCGCAGTGCATAATAATCACAAATTGTGGATCGTAGTGCATAATAACCACAAAGTGTGAATCGTAGTGCATAATAATCCCAAATTGTGAATCATAGTGTATAATAATCCCAAATTGTGAATCGTAGTGCAAAATAATTCCAAATTGGGGATCATAGTGTATAATAATCCCAAATTGTGGATCGTAGTGCATAATAACCACAAAGTGTGAATCGTAGTGCATAATAATCCCAAATTGTGAATCATAGTGTATAATAATCCCAAATTGTGAATCGTAGTGCAAAATAATTCCAAATTGGGGATCGTAGTGCATAATAACCACAAAGTGTGAATCGTAGTGCATAATAATCCCAAATTGTGAATCATAGTGTATAATAATCCCAAATTATGAATCGTAGTGCAAAATAATTCCAAATTGGGGATCGTAGTGCATAATAACCACAAAGTGTGAATCGTAGTGCATAATAATCCCAAATTGTGAATCATACTGTATAATAATCCCAAATTGTGAATCGTAGTGCAAAATAATTCCAAATTGGGGATCGTAGTGCATAATAACCACAAAGTGTGAATCGTAGTGCATAATAATCCCAAATTGTGAATCATAGTGTATAATAATTCCAAATTGTGAATCGTAGTGCAAAATAATTCCAAATTGGGGATCGTAGTGCATAATAATCACAATTTGTGAATCGTAGTGCATAATAATCACAACTTTTGAGTCGTAGTCCATAATAATCACAAATTGTGAGTCGTAGTCCATAATAATCACAAATTGTGAGTCGTAGTCCATAATAATCACAAATTGTTGATCGTAGAGCATAAGAATCCCAAATTGTGGATCGTAGTGCATAAAAATCAAAAATTGCGAATCGTGGTGCATAATAATCAAAAAGAGCTAGGGCATAATTTCCCAATCGTAAACAGAACATTTGAAACAAATAAAAAAAATTTTAAAAACAATTGTAGGCATCACATCTAAATAATTAAAAATAATATTCTTATAATTAAAAAATATATAAAAAAATTTATACAGGAATTGTTTCGGGATCTTTGGCTGCACACATTGTTAAATAAATTCTCAAAAATTATACTTCTAATAACAGACAAATACAGACAGACAAATTTTTAGCTTAATATAGTATATGCATTGACTTCTGGAAAAATAAATGTGGAAGGGAGAATTACCATTTACTAATTGAATTACCGTTTCCCTAAAATGTTTATTTAATTACTAGCATCTTCTAAGAACCTGAACTGTTAAGATTCAAAAATAAAGCGTGCAGAAAAATACAACAATCCCTTAAATGAAAAATTGACTTTAATAAACCCTGGCAGCGTTATTTGCAATTAAATTCCTGAAAACAGAACAAAAAAACATTTATAAAAACAAAAATTTCACGGAAATAGGATTAGTGAAAAATAAAATTGAAATTCGACGAAAGAATTAGACGGCGAATGTTCTAATGGCAACCCTATTTTCATGAATCGATCACGGCCTTTATAAATGCATTAGAAGCATAGAGTAGTAACATAATACAGCGCGCATCAGGGTTGCCAATTTGGAGCAAATATACTTTTCAAGTGACTCTCGTTTTATTGTTTAACATACGCAATGATAGATTGGCGAATTTTGGCGACAGTCTTTATTGGCGCGAAGGAGGGAAAAGGTCTATTATTCTACAACGATTTTTAAAAGAAATGTTTTTTTTTCAATTCCTTCCATTAGCTGACACTCTCCATATATATATCTTGTTCAAATTTTCAATCTCTAATAAAATACTTTTGTTCATCCATTCGAGTTCAAAAGCATTTTTTTGAACTTGTAGTGGATGACACTGGATGTTAATACAGTTCTTTTCAAATATTATTCAGTAATTAAATTTAATTAATTCATTTTAGTTTTTTTTAGATTTAAATTGCATATATCTACCAATAGATGGGGCCAGATAAACTTAAAAAAAAAGAATGAAAATTATTTATAAGGGCCTTTCTGCAATAGAGTGAAAAAAAAAGTAGGAATTGATTTTAAAATTTTTTTTTTAAATTACTTGTTTTAGCTGTAAATAAATATGAATTTAATTTTTTTAACATTTGACTTTTATATTCTTTAATAAATTTTCTAGCGTAATTTTTCTCTCAAAAATGATTAAAACATAAAATATTCATTTATATGAATTTTTTTGTAATGCTTTATTCTATTTCATACAAAATGATCAACCCTATTTTCAGGAATCGACCAGGGCCTTTACAAATGCATTAGAAGCACAAACATGATACAGAGCGTATCAGGGTTGCTAGTTTGGGGCAAATATACTTTTCATGTGGCTCTTACTTTGTAGTTTAACAAATGCAATGATAGCTTGGCGAGTTTTGGCGAAAGTTTTTACTGTTGGCTATTATTGTTCTTTGCTGTTTGGCGCGAAGGAGATAATTGGTCTACTATCATACAATGATTTTCAAAAATAAATGTTTCATTTTTTTAGCAGTAAATAAATATGAACTTAATTAAAAAAAAAAAAATATTTGGCATTTATATTCCATTAATAAATTTTATTGTGTAATTTTTTTTCCTAAAATAATTTAAAAATAGAATTATAAGAATATGAATTTTATATGCGAATGTTGGTGACAGTCTTTACGGTTGGCTATTACTGTTCTTTGTTGTTTGGCGCTAATTGAGAAAAAGGTGTACTATCATACAACTTTTTAAAATAATTGATTATTTTAGCTGTAAGTAAATGAGAATTTAATTTTTTTTAAATATTGGGCATTTATATTCCATTAATGCATCTTATTGTGAAGGTTTTTCTTTCAAAAATGATTTAAAAGTAAAATTATATTAATATGAACATTATATGCGAGTTTTGGCGACAATCTTTACGGTTGGCTATTACTGTTCTTTGCTGTTTGGCGCTAATTGAGAAAAAGGTCTATTATCATACAACGATTTTCAAAATAATTGTTTTACTTTTTAGCTGTAAATAAAAAAGAATTTAATTAAAAAATATATATATATACTAGGCATTTATATTCCATTAACACAATTTATTTTGTAATTTTTTCTTTTAAAAATGATTTAAAAAATAAAATTATATGAATATGAACTATATATGCGAGTTTTGGCGCCAGTCTTTACTGTTGGCTATTATTGTTCTTTGCTGTTTGGCGCTAATTGAGTAAAAGGTCTACTATCATACAAATTTTTAAAAGAATTGATTTTTTTA
Source organism: Caerostris darwini (assembly GCA_021605075.1). Classification (NCBI taxonomy): domain Eukaryota; kingdom Metazoa; phylum Arthropoda; class Arachnida; order Araneae; family Araneidae; genus Caerostris; species Caerostris darwini. The sequence continues at coordinate 66,695 of BPLQ01000006.1, read as the reverse complement.
GCTGTAAGTAAATGAGAATTTATTATTTTTAATATTTGACGTTTATATTCATTAATAAATTTTCTATGATGTTTTTTTCTCTCAAAAATAATTAAAAGGTAAAATATTCATTTATATAAACTTTTTTGTAATGTTTTATTAAATTTCATACAAAATGATCAGTTGTAAGCAAAATAAAATTTCTTGCATCTATTTATGTTTATGTTTAGTAAGCACATGGTTAGAGCCCTGATGGTCGAGTGACTACCTCGCTGAGGGTCGGTGCCACAGGGTTCAATTCCAGTCCTGGCGGTGCCATGGACGTTTTTAGTGTTCGCAATACATTTTAAACCATAGGTACCCAACTATTACGACTGTAGAATATTTGGGCTGATAACCTTACCCCGTAAAAAGAAAAACATATCCTGTCTCGAAATCTGCCAGGAGGCAGACGGCCTAGGCCCACCAACGGTATCTCCTATGGATTACTGTGCACTTGGACTTCTGAGACTAGTTCTTTTATAAGCACCATTTCAGAACATTGGCTGAACTCCGGAAGAATATGGTGGAGATTGGGTTCGTTTAATGTGCGCTCTACGGTCATTTTGTGCACGCCTTAAGCTAATTAGACCGGACCTACAGTTAAACATGGATTCATTCTGAACTGCTCACAAACATCCACGCTACCTCCAGGATTCGAAGTTGAAGTACCAAAGGCCAGAGCCCTAGCCAATTGCCATCAGGCCGCCATAAAACCAATTGAGCCTTAATACAACATGTCTTCTTTTTCATTGGCGTAACAGCTCATGGTGGGCCAAGGCCGTCAGCTCACTGGCAGACCTCAAAGCAGGAGATGTTTTCTTTTTAGGGGGTAGGATTGTCAGCCCTACTCCCAACAGTCATATTAGACCGTTATCTACAGTTTAAAGTGAATTCCGAACCACTGCAAACATCCTAGGCATCGCCGGGACTCGAACATGAAAAGGAGGATATTGGATCAAGTGATTATAGAAGTAGTAGATATTTAATTCGGCAAGTTTCTTAGTGCCTTTACAAGTTGCACAGTGCAAAATGGGCAAGTTGCATACTGCATGTGATAAGTCATACTTGAGGCCTGATGGCCAATTGGCTAGCGCTCTGGTCTTTGGTACCACAGGCTTTAGGCCAAATCCTGGCGGTGGCATGGATGTTTGAGTGGTTCGAAATCCACGTTAAACTGTAGGTACCGGATTAATTAGCCTAAAGTGTGCACAAAATGACCGTAGCGCGATAAACCAAACCTAGTCATAATTTTTTTGCACTAGCGGGTATTTGAAGATACTTGTTTCATGAACTGAAAGTTGACTACTATTCGAATATACTTATTCGAGCCGTTCTCACATAATTTACTTACTATTTATTCAGGGAATGAGAGAAATATTTCATGTTTTTGTACATCTAAAAGTGCAATCTTAGCATATATATAATTAAATATATATATATGTGTATACATTTAACTTGAATTGAATATAATTGCAAAAAATGTTTGAAATTTATCACGACGTTTTCATGAAAATATTTAATAAAATACATTTTTATTTTACTTAAAACGAATGAACTATAAATTTAAAAATAGCTTATAAAAATCCTCTACGTTAAAAAATAAAATAAGTTTTCAAAAAAACTTTACATTTCAAAAACATAACTTGCAAATAACAATTTAGTCAAATCAAAATAAAATATTTTATTGGAAATGATTTCGCAAGTTGATTTCTTTTCTTTTTTATTCTGTATTCAGGCTTTAAATATTTGACAATTTTTTTTTTATTGATTCCAATTCTTTTTTTTTTTTTTTTTTTTTTTTTTTGTTCCAGAACATATTTTTCTTCTTATTTTTGTTCTATTCAATAAAAATATCGTTTGGTTGCGAATAGAATAAAGAAATCATTGCAAACGATAAGAAAAAAATCCTTCTTTTCGTTTAAAAGTCATCATATTTCTAAATTAAAGTGAAAATATTGTTAGCGGAATTTAAAAATTGTGAAATCACATATCTTTTTTTTTTTTAAAGAAATAGTATTCAAAAAGGAACAAAAAAGAGTACATCTTTTACTCACGCTTTTTTGTTTTCACTTTTCCCCCCTTTTCATTTATTTATTTTATTTTTTGGCTTCATATGATGTTTGAGGAGATTTTACTTTCAAATGTAGTTTAAAACGAAGTTGTAAAAAAAGTTATCACACTAATTTAAAATTTTTATATGTAAGACAAATACACTTTTTAAAATGAAATTTCTATTCATATATTTTGATATCTTATAATTTTCAAAACATAACCATATACGAATGTACTTTAAAATTGCTTTCAAGATTAAGTTATAAAAAATTTTCGAAAGAAAAATAATTTAAAATAATAACATATTTCATTTACAATTCCATTCTATTTATATATTTCGGTATCCTATAATTTTCAAAACATAACCATATACGAATGTACTTTAAAATTGCTTTCAAGATTAAGTTATAAAAAATTTTCGAAAGAAAAATAATTTAAAATAATAACATATTTCATTTACAATTCCATTCTATGTTTAATTTTTTTTCTCATTTTTTTCTCAACGGAGCTTATTATTTTATCTTATATTCCATTATTAATAAAATTTCAAAAATAATTTGCTTGTAGCATCTTCTAACTAAAAAATAATCATTTTATAAATAATAGAAAAACATTTTTAAATAATTATTTGTTGATCCAAAAAAATATTTCCATATTTCATGAAATAAATAATAACTCAAATAATAATAAATATTTGAACTCTTTCTGTAGCAGTAGAAGAACATGGACTTTTTTTATAATCTCAGAGGTCAAATTAATCAACAATAAGATCGCATAAAGTAAATAATGTGTTTTATGTAAGGATGGACGAATTTTACACTAAAAACAAATTCCATTTATTATTTTATTCAGAAATAATATAAGTTTTGAAGAAATCTGAACTTTTTTTCCCTATTTCCTAGATTATGTCTCTTGTTTTACTACTTCTGCTGTTAACACTAACTTTCTGTACGGCATAAAAAGATTCTAAAATGCACATGCACGTAGAACTATATTTTGAGCAAACATTCTTAAATGATAATAATTAATTCATTTAAGTTACAATAAAAAGAAAATATAACATTAAAACATTAAAAAAAAAAAAAAAAGTGTCCTTATATTTTCGGAATTTTTTAGAATTTTCAATGGAAGAAGATACTGCATCAAGATCTCATCTTAATGATAAACCTCTTTGTAGTAACTATAGACAACATCGACTCTTTTTGTAGAAGCTGTAGTCAACATGGACTCTTTCTGTAGCAATTATAAACAACATGGACTCTTTCTGTAGCAGTTATAAACAATATGGACTCTTTCTGTAGCAGTTATAAACAACATAGACTCTTTCTGTAACAGTTATAAACAACATTTACTCTTTCTGTAGTAGCTATAAACAAATAGACTCTTTTCATAGAAACTATAGACAACAAGAACTCTTTTTTGTAGCAGCTATAGACAACATGAACTCTTTTTGTAGCAGCTATAGACAACATGAACTCTTTTTGTAACAGCTATAGAAAACATGGACTCTTTATATAGCAGCTATAGACAACATGGACTCTTTCTGTAGCAGCTACAAACAAATAGACTCTTTTCGTAGAAACTATAGAAAACATAGACTATTTTGTAGCAGTTATAGACAACAAGGATTATTTTTGTAGCAGATACAGACAAAATGGATTCTTTTTTTTATAACCTCAGAGATCAAATTAATCACCAATAAGATCACATAAAGAAAATATTATGCTTTATGTAACGATGGAGAAAATTTATATTAAAAAAATTTCATTCCATATTTTACTTATAATATACGACTTATACTATAAGTTTTGAAGCAATCTGAAGCGATCTTTATTTCCCTACGTCCGAGATCATATCTCGTGCTTTACTACCTCTGGTGTTAACACGTATTGTCTGTATGCCATAATATTAAACTATTCTATAATATGCATGCACGTGGTACTATATTTTGCGCAAACATCTTTAAATGATAGTCTAAACCAGGGAGGGGGGGGCAACCCAAATGATCTTGTGGGCCACTTTGGAAATGCATCCTAACTCCGCGGGCCATATGTAAAATTAGATATCCACATATTAGAGTTGTACCCACTATAGACATTTTTTGGAGTGAAAAATTGAAACATAATGAGTTATTATTATTGTGTTTACTAGTATCCTTACATGTAAACATAGATAATATAATAATAATGATACTAAACGCACATTGTAAAGAAATATATAACAGTAAAATGAAATATAAAAAATAAATATAAATGAAATAAAAAAATGAAATCATTAAAAAATATTAATTTTACTAGTGCAATATTTGTTTCTCCACTCATCATGAGTTCGCAGAATATAATTTAATTATTCTCCGAACTCATAACTGTAAACTCATAAATAAAACAGGCAATATCTGCCATGCATTCGCAAGAATATTATTTTAAAATCAAAGTTAATTTTTTCTTATACTTTTGACAGTTAATTTTTGAATAGATGAATGCAAACATAATGTGTTTTTTTAAACATTGTTTTTCACTACTTTGGCCATTATAAAATTAAATATATTTTGTAAAAGTATGACAAATCTCACGGGCCGGGAAAATATTCAAGGCGAGCCGCGGGTTGATCACCCCTGGCTTAAATAATCCATTTAAGTTTTAATGTTATATTTTCTTTTTATTATACCATTAAAAAATACAAAAAATGTTGTTTATATTTTCGAAAATTTTTTAACGGAAGGAGAAATTATATCAAAATGTACACCTTAATGATAAACTCATTTATAAATTCAAACTGCAATTCAGCTTTTTCAAAACTCTTTTAGTACATACGCAGAAACAAATTTACTTTTTGATGTCTTTCAGAAATTATACCTCATGTTCGGAGTCCTGGCGGTTAGATGTTTGATAGTGGTTCATGAATGTTTGTTCTTTTTTTTTTTCTTATGCTGGCAATATTTATAAAATTTCTTATGCTGCTATTTAGTTTTTTTTTTGTCTCCGTGGTCTTCGCCATAAGGACTGCACCGATGTTACCACTTTGCATTACCCAGGGGCGCGTGTAAATGGTAAGCCACGGACGCGGAGTCTCTACGATCTGTTTATCGGGACCCAATGTGTGAACCAAAATGACCAAAGCCGGGATTTGCACCCGATACCTGTGGTACCGAACCAGAGCACTAATTCGGCCATCATCAAAGTCCTTGGTTCAAAAATGACCGTAGAACGACAAGCCAAACCAAACCAAAAGCGATGTCTGTAAACAAGTAAATTTGAAATCGCCTACTTTCAAAATTGTTTCAGAGGTAAGGGAGAAAAATGAAATGCAAAATAAAATTCATCGTTTCTGTGAAAGATTTAAAGATTTCTTGTCTGTCTCTAACAGATGGGGCCCTGTTTTTCCTTCTAAAGGGTTCTTGAAAAATAAAAATAAAAATAAAAACAGCTACCATTTCAATATATTCCTCACATGGATGCTGACAGAAATGGGATTTCATTTTTTTTTTTTTTTAAAGCAAACTTTCACGAGCAAGGCTATTTTTGCAAAGCAATGAATGTATTGAAGAAATGTAAATGGGAGTTTTGAAGAAAGGAAGTTTATCTAGTAAATACCAGGAATAAAGAAATCTAGTTTAGTTGTAGGTATTGATTGAGCTTTAAAACTGCAAAAAATGACTATAAATAGATCTCTCACTGCAGTTTTGAATTTGACTGAAGAGTGAAAAAGAAAAGGTAAGATTCAATTGGGGGCCTGATGGCCGAGTGACTGGCGCTCTCGCGCTTGGTGCCACAGGTTTCGGGTTTGAGTTCAGGCAGTGCCATGATATTTGTAGTGGTTCGGAATCCACTTTAAACAGGAGGGCCTGGTTTAATACGACTGTAGAGAGTTGGGCGTAAGACTGACAACCTTACATTTGGAAACGGTCCCTAACTGACATTTTCTTAAATATTTGAAATTTTCAAAATAATTTAAAAAACATTTATGACTTAAGGGCTGCCTAAGCTAACAAACCAACTGCATAGAAATTTTAGTATTTTATTATTAATTTTTTTTTCATGATGATATTTAATATTGAACGATCTTTAAAAAGTTACTGAGAATATGTTTTTAATTTTGCTTTATTTCAACTAGTTGTATATATAATAAATGAGTGAAAATAAGGCAAAAGGATTTTTACTTTCAATATTAAGCTATTTGAACAAAAGTGAAAGTAATACTTGTAACCAGGCTACCTCCTACATACTGGCAAGAGCGCCCCCTGTGGTGTTCAGGAGAAATAGTCAGTCAACCTAAAAACTCTCACTCGCGAGGAAATACAGCGTATTCTACATTTCCACTGAAAAACGTTTAGTTTATAAACTCTCATCCTGAGAGGAAATATATTTATCGCATTAGTTTGCCTATAGACTCTTACCTGGAGAGCAAGTAACTTTTGCGCACCCTGAGCTTAACTGAGTATTGTGTTTTCGTCATAAAAGTAGAATCCTTCCAAGAATCTATAATTTAAATGTGTTAAATATTGTAAGTCTTTAATTTTGTGTATGTGGTGTTTGTGCGTGTGTCAGTACAGCTGTGAGTTCTCTAACGTATGCCCAAGTATCTCAGCCCAACCACACGCAGTTACACTCTGGTTGTCCAACCTGCACGCTACACACTTAAATATTGCTGATCTTATGATAATTGCAAAAGTTACTAAAAATGTCACTTTTTTTTCTGTATAACACAAACTGAGTTATTTATAAATAATTTATGTTTGCTAATGGTTCAATTTTAAAAACTGTTATAAATATTATCCTTAATGCTGTTTTAAATATTGTTAAATTTCAATTTTTCCCTCAATTTTTTGCATAGTTTGTTAAATCGAGCTGAATTTTTCTTCAATAAACTAAAAAAAAACGAATTTTTGTAGTTAATTCAATTTACTAAGCGGCAACTGAATAATGGATTATTTCACTGATAATAAAAAAGAGTCACCCCAAGTTTGAGACAGATTCAAAGAAACATCGAGCAAATGCAGAACTTTTGTTTGCATTTGTCTATAATTGTATTTTGTCTATTATTCCAGTCAGTCTTTTCCGGACGTAAATATTTGCAAGTGCTGTTGTTAGGAATATTAATCTGAATAATTGATTCTACTTTTCCAATTTAGAGATTCCGATAATTTAATTTTGAAGTAGTTTTTAAAACTGCTAACACAACTTTAAAACGGGTGAATATATTTTAATAACATTATTTGGCTAAATCGCAGAATAATAAATCGCTGGGGATTTGGCGTCAAAAAGATTTTTCGCCAAAATGCGTCGAGAAAGGGGTTGCGATAGTAAATAAAGTGGATTACAAGCAGTACAAGAAATCCAAATAATAATGATTTTGTTTAATAAGAATTTTGATTTGTTTAAAATAATAAAACATTTAAATAAAATTTTGGCATCATATGCTCATAATAATAAATTATATGTAATGCAAAATAAAATTTGTTTCTATTTATTTGATTTGGATATATTTTCATAATTCTGATTTAATGCCTTTTTTATTTTGGTTGTTATTATATGATAAAGTTTTATATGGATTTTTGTGTGTTTCTGGTAAAATCACAGAATAGGTGACGTCGGGATTTGGTGTTAAAAAAACTCTTTTTGCCAATGTGGGCTAAGTAACGCGTTGTAATTTTAAGTGTAGTGAATTGTAAATAGAACTAAAATCACATTTGATGACTTAACACACAGTTGGCGGCACAAAAATGTCGCCAAATCACAAAGGCCCCTGTTTTGCGATTTTCTGTCAGATATTAATAGCATTAATGTGTAAAAATATAATAAGAATGATTCCTATATTTTCTTAGATTTTTCTGAATTCTTGCTTATTTTCATTGAAATTTTTATCTACAAATATTTCATTTTTATTGAATGTATATTAATACATCAGTAAAAAATGTGGTTCTAGTTCTATTAAAAATTCAAAACACTTACAATTGCAACTTAGTTGCTAAGTTGGCGACATAAAAAAAAGTCGCCAAATCCTAACGGTCCCTATTTTGGGATTTTATCCATTATTTAATTTATACTATTAATTTTGTTATAATTTAATATGTGCGTGAGATATTTTGGAGGCTAAGTTGTTAAAAACCTGAAATAGTGGGGAAATTTTTTTTTATTAAGTAGATCGAGTTAACGAATGGACCAGTTATACTTTATTGTGACTTACGATAACTATGCAACACTGTGGATGTAGTATATAATTAAACGCTGGCACAAAACATGATATTTCTTCTTGAAAAGAAAAACTAAAAACAATATGTAACAGGTGGGCTAAAACGTTCATAGGCTGACACATAGATGGCGCTACTAGTATTAAATCCATATAATTTTTAGTTAGCCCAAACCTTCAAAACAAACGTGTATAAATTTGACAGCTGTTGCACTATTAATATGTGAGTTATAGCATTTTTAGTGTTCATCACGTGCAGTCCACTCGGCTGACTGTCAATTGGACTCCGGTGTGAAATAATGGAGCCATGTTTCATCCATTGTCACATATCGACGCAAAAATTCGGGTTTATTGCGATTGAACAGCTCCAAACACTGCTTAGAATTATCAATTCGTTGTTGTTTTTGGTCGACTGTGAGCTCGCGCGGCACCCACTTTGAACAGAGCTTTCGCATATCCAAATATTCATTCACGATATGTCCAACACGTTCCTTTGATATCTTTAGGGTCTCAGCTATCTCAATCAACTTCACTTTACGGTTATCAGAAATTATTTTGTGGACTTTTTAGATGTTTTCGTCGGTAACAACCTCTTTGGGGCGACCACTGCCTGCATCGTCCTCGGTGCTCATTTCGCCTCGTTTAAATTTAGCAAACCCCTTCTCAACGGTTGATTTTCCTGGTGGAAAGTTCGAATAATGTTTATCAAGCCAAGCTTTGGTTTCAATAGTATTTTTTTTCGCCAAAACGCAATGCTTTATTAACACACGAAATTCCTTTTTTATCCCTTTTTTCAAACCAACAAAAGTTTCTTCACTAAAAAGGCTATAACTCACATACTATTAGTGCAACAGCTGTCAAATTTATACATATGTCTTTTTAAGTTGTGGGCTAACTAAAATTCATATGAATTTAATACTAGTAGCGCCATCTATGTGTCAGCCTACGAACTTTTTAGCCTACCTGTTAATAAAAAAAACCGACTTAAAAAAACTAGCACAAATAAAGAAATTTGAAGCAAAACAAAATATTGCTCCATTCTCAACACAAAAAATCTTTTTGCCAATTGTGGGCTAAGTAACGCGTTGTAATTGTAAGTGTAGTGAACTGTAAATATGTAAATAGAAAAAAATAAATATAGAAACAGCTGGTTTCTATATTTATTTTCTTCTAAATCGCGGCAGATGCTATTTGAAGGACATAAGTGCTGAAGAATCTGAATATTCTTCCGACGCTGTTCTTGTATTACATACATAAACGTGATTGATTGAGTGTGATTTATTACTTTCCCAGGTTTCGTCCATATCTCAGAAAGGGGGGGATAACCTAATTTACTCTCCGGAAATAAAAATCAATAGTTCCCCGTTCCCACAGTAACACTTGGTGGAGTTTAGTTGTTGAATGGTATCTGATAGCTCGTGATTGAGATATTCTTCTTCTTCTTTTTTTTTTTTTACACAATGCTCTTGTCCAATCAATTGCATTGTTAGTCATGGATACATAACTTCATGCTGTGAAATGATTTTATATTTTGGCATTTTTTTAAATGACTGTGGTATCCTCACTTATGCATTTGTTTGCCATGTTATAATGATTTTTATCCTTAAAAAAAACATTAAGTTTATGTTTGAGAAAATAAAACAAAATGATTTTTAATTTCAATATTAAGTTCTTCGAGTAAATATGAAAATAATACTTCGTGCTTCCTCCTACACACTTGCAAGAGCGCACTCTTGTGGCGTTCAGAAGAAATGATAAGTCGACCTCGAGACTCTCACCCGAGAGGAAGTACGGCTTCCGCTCCCGCTGAGCATGAATGGCCGAGTGTCGAACGCTCGGTGCCCCAGTTTCCGGGTTCGAATCCCTGCAGTGCTATGGATATTTGTAGTAGTTCGGAATCACCTTTAAACAATAGGTCCTGGTCTAATATGATCGTAGAGCTTTGTCTTGAGGTTGAGTCAGTCTTCAGCCCTCGTAATCCCATACTAAAAGTGAAGCTGCATATTATCCTTAGCCATTGACAAGTCGCCTGTATCGAGGTCTATTGGATCTGGTGTAGGCACAAAGGGCACTAGTAACAGCAACGACAGTACAGGGTAACCTGCTCTCCCGCTGAGAAGCGTTTAATTTATAATCTCTCATCCCGAGAGAAAATATATTTGGTGCCTTAGTTGGTCTACAGACTCTCACAGGGAGAGGCAGTATATTTTGCGCAGCCTGCGCATATACGAGTTTCGAAATTTTGGCTAAGAAGTGGAATCCTTCCACGAATCTATAAGTATCTGTCTTTAAATGTCTTGAATAGTGCCTGTCTCTAATTGTGTGTAAATAAGGCTGTGAGATCTCCAATCTGTGCCTCAAGTATCTTAATCCAACCACATCCAATTACAATTTGGTTGCCCAACCTGCCCACTACATACTTAAATAACATACTAAAACAGTTTTAGAAATTTTAAAAACGATACACTGAAACCACATTACAAGTAACGATACACTATAAATTTTAATATCAATATCGTATGATTTGAATTTCTACCCATTTAAAGAAATATTTAAAATTTTGATAAAAAAAAATGTATGTTAAATTTTTGAAACAATTTTCTAATAAGTTTCTGATAGGGATACATTTTTTTTGTCTGTATAGCAAATAAAATATCAAAAATTATTCTGCAGAGTAAATTAATGTAACAATGAACAAAAAAAACTATTGGGATATTAAAAAAAAGTTATTGAATCATTAGAAACTAATTAAAGGGCACCATAATTAAATGCAAATGATTTGATAAAAGAAAATTTCTGAATACTTGATTAAATGTGGACATAAACATGAATATTTGCGTGTGTTTGATTAAAAAAAGAAACACAACAGTCCACTGACGACAACCATCGTAGATTTTTATTTATTATGAAACAGAAATGATGTCGTTGCACGCAACTGAAAATGTACATGAATGATTCGAGAGATATAAAAATAAACACGAGAACAAATAAACATAATGTACAGCGCTGTTTATGTCAATATTTTCATCATGCACACCATCATCTTGGCTCGTGCTTTGCGATTCACCTTCTGAAAGAAATAAAAAAAGAATTAATCATACAAATACCACTTCACATAATCCAAATGAATATTAATAAAATGAGGCTTTTATAGTACACTTCAATTCGCGATCTTATTTATTTGAGGCTTTTACACTCCAATTGAAACACGCCCTTATGGTTCAAAAGCATTTTTTTCTCACGGGAAGAGTTTTGGCATTTCATTCCCACGCGAGAAGAATGCATGTTATTTGACATGTATATAATAAAAACTCCCTCACTTAAATTTGACAGAAGACAAGCAGTGTTGTGGGTAGTTATATTAAACGCAATTAGTGTAATACCCACAACAATGCTTGTCTGCTGTTTGTACTAATGAGAACAATCTGTCACTCAAATCTGATAGCAGAAATTCAGTATCATGCATAATGAGACCTCATGAAATTAGCGAATATCTGTGCCACCTTCAGAGATAAAAATTACTACGGACTGTATATGGATATTTATTTGAGACTTTTATATTCCAATTGGAACATACTCTTACGCTTCTATTGGAACTGTAGCATTCTCACGGGAAGAGTTTTGGCATTTCATTCCAAGGAGAGAGAAATTCATGCTATTTGACAAGTATATAATAACCCCTCACTTAAATTTGACAGAAGACAAGCAGTGTTGTGGGTATTTATATTACACGCAATTAGTGTGATATAACTACCCACAACACTGATTGCCTGCTGTTTGTACTAATAAGAATAACCTGTCACTAAAATCTGATAGCAGATATTCGGTATCATGTATAATGAGACTCATAAAATTAGTGAATGTCTGTGCGACCGTCACACATCCAAACAACTACTACAGATTGAAGACAGATATTAATTTGAGGCTTTTACACTCAAATTGGAACACGCCCTTACGCTTCAATTGGAACTGTAATATTTTATTCTCACGGGAACACTTTCGGCATCTCATTCCCAGCAGAGAGGAATATATGTTATTAGACAAGAATAAAATAATATTAATAAATAAATTAATAAATAAATAATATTAATAAATAAACCCATCACACAAATTTGACAGCAGACAATCAGTGTTATGGGTAGTTATATTGCATGCAATTAGGGTTTTGTACTAATGAGAACAACCTGTCACTCAAATCTAATAGCAGATATTCAGTATCATGTATAATGAGACCTCATGAAATTAGCGAATGTCTGTGCCACCTTCACAGGTCGAAACAACTATGGATTGTGTGTATATATATATATTTATTTGAAGCATTTATACTCCAACTGTAACACGCGCTTGCGTTTCTATTGGAACTGTAACCTTTTTTACTCACGGGAAAAGTTTTGGCACTTCATTCCCAGGAGAGAGGAATGCATATTATTTGACAAGTATATAATAACAACCCATCACTCAAATTGGACAGCAGACAAGCAGTATTATGGGTAGTTATATTACATGCAATTAGTGTTTTCTACTACTACTGCTACACTACACCACACCACATCACTGTGCCTAGAGCTGAGTTGTCACTTTACAGTTTGGGAATGATGTGGGTGAGAAGAAGTCTGATTGGGCTCTGTGACGCTCTATGGTCGTATGAGACTGCCTACGACTTAAAGTGGATTCCAACCACTACAAACAACCAAGGCACTCCATCGCCAAACCCCAAACCTGTGGTACCGTGCTGCAGAGCGCTAGCCATTCGACCATTAGGCCCCAGCGTTTTGTATTAAGGAGAATAGCCTGTAACTCAAATCTGATAGCAGATATTCAGTGTCATGGATAATGGGACCTCATGAAATTAGCAAATGTCTGTGCCACCTTCACAGATCGAAACAACTACGGATTGCATGTGGATATTTATTTGGGGTTTTTATATTCCAATTGGAACACGCCCTTGTGCTTCAATTGGAACTGTAGCATTTTTTCCCACGGTAAGAGTTTTGACATTTCATTCTCAGGAGAGAAATGTATGTTGTTTCAAAAATATGTAATAAATCTATCTCTCAAAATGGACTGCAGACGACCTTTATTGTGGGTAGTTATATTACATGCAATTAGTGTTTTGTACTGATGAGAGCAACCTGCCCTCAAATCTGACAGCAGATATTCGGTATCATGCATATTGAGACCTCATAAAATTAGCGAATGTCTGTGCGATCTTCACAGATCGAAATAATTACGGATTGAATATGGAATTCACCATGGCTTGTTCCATCGTGATAATTGATATAAATGTATTGTATATTCTAATATCCTTTTAATAATATATAATTTATACTAGTATTAATTTTCTAATGAAAATGTAAATTTAATTTTATGTTCTTCTTAGAAAAGAAATTCTATTCCATTATCATTGTAATAATATATTTTAATGATAATAATATATAATTTATTGTAGTATTTATTTTCTAAGGAAAATATAACTTATTGGATGTCAATTTAATTTTATACTCTATTTAGAATTATTAATATCCTTTTAATAATATATAATTTATACTAGTATTAATTTTCTAATGAAAATGTAAATTTAATTTTATGTTCTTCTTAGAAAAGAAATTCTATTCCATTATCATTGTAATAATATATTTTAATGATAATAATATATAATTTATTGTAGTATTTATTTTCTAAGGAAAATATAATTATTGGATGTCAATTTAATTTTATACTCTTTTAGAAAAGAAATTCTATTTGTCTACGTATTCTATTATCATTTTAATGTAGTTGATCAGCCAGAGTTTAAAATGAGGGCAAATCCTTTCAAAACAACTCCCTTATTTAAATAAGATTTATTTTTCAGTTTCAAATCTCATTTGATTTAAAATTGCTAAATAACTAATATAAATACGAAATTTGTTCGTAAACACAAAATGTTTACGCAGCTATCGTGAGTTCTCAGAGGAAATTAAATTAAACGATTTGAGTTCCCAAATAGTCAACGTAAATCATTCAAAAGTTTTAACCTCTTGAAGTTCTTCCGGAAATTCTTTGAAATGTTTATTTATTAGTTTTATCTTAGATGGCAACAGCGGGAGGTAAACAACTTAAAACTATTCGAAAACAAGTCAAAAGATTTTGTGTGCTTTCGACCAAAAGGGATGAATCTTTAATCTGGTTTACAAACAGGTCCACGGATCCCAACCACTTTTATACTGAAACCGAAACTTCTGATTGGTGGTTAGGAAAAAAAAATAGCGTTCCCATAATCCCTCGGCAACCGTTGTTAAACTCGGTCTATTCTGGTAGTGCTTAAATCCCTCAGATAATCCTTTTTGATCAATTGAAATCTTGCAAGGAAATAAAACTTCATGAAATTTGCTGCCGGAATTCTTTATTCTTTTCTACGAGAATAAATTTCAGGCTTTGAATAGAACTTCTTGGAAAACAAATTTGGCGTCATGCTGGCTTCGAAAATCCGCGGTGGTTTTTATTTTGTTCCTTTGTTATCCAAATAAGCTAAATCCCAAAATGTCAAAACTTGGAGACTTAAGAAAGGAATATGTGTTTAATTTTGTGGTAGTGGCTTTTAGTTAAATCTTATATTCCTTTGTTGGCTGCAAAATATGTTAATTTTTCAAAGAAATATTTTAAATTATTGTTGGTAATTTATTATAATGCGTTTGATTTACGAATATGTTTTACGAATAGTTTGTTGAAATAAATAAAATAAAATCGAATTAATTCTGTCTACAATGACATGACATTTTTATTATTATTTATAAAAAATTATATATAAAGATACATATATCTATATATATTATTTTAGAATTATATTAGTAAACTAATTATAAAAATGCATCGTCAAAGTTATTCATTGCTATATGATTTATTAAATATATTTATTAAAATATGAATTATTTCATATACTATATTTATTGCAATATGATTTATTACATCTATATATAGCAATATGATTCATTTTTCACTTTAAAACTTCACTCTTGCAAAATTAGTTATTAAAGATAAAAAAAAATAACAAAAACGGTTAAAAAAATCCCAATTTGACATTTGTGACTTTTTACGACAACTTGACTTTTTCCGAGGCAGGGAGGTCAGTCCTACGTCCAACGCTCTACCGGCATTATTAGACCGGGACCTAAGGCTTAAAGTGGATTCCAAATCACTACAAATATCCATGGCACCAACAAGATTCGAAACCGAAATCGGTGACACCTATCGTTAGTCACACGGCCATCAATCCTTTATTATAATTTTAATATAGTTGTTCAGCCAGATACTGCAATAAGAACCAATCCTTTCAAATCACTCCCTTATATATAAATAATGTTTATTTTTATTTTTCAAATCTCATTTGATTTGAAGTTGTTAAATAATTACTTTAAATATGAAATCTGCTTGTAAACACCGAATGTTTACGCAGATACCGCGAATTCTCAGAGGAAATTAATTTAAATGATTAGAGTTCCCCAAATAGTCAACGTAAATCATTCAAAACTTTTAACATCTTGAAGTTCTTCCCAAACTTCTTTGAAAGGTTTATTTATTAGTTTTATCTAAGGTGGCAAAAGCGGGAGGTAAACAACTTAAAACTATTCGAAAACAAGTCAAATGATTTTGTGTGCCTTCGACCAAAAGGGATGAATCTTTAATCTGGTTTGTAAACAGGTCCACGGATCTTACCACCTTCTATTCAAACTGAAACTTCTGATTGGTGGTTGGGGAAAAAGAAATCGGGTTCCCATAATCCTTCGGCAACCTTTGTTAAATTCCGTCTATTCTGGTGGTGCTTGAATCCTTCAGATAACCCTTTTTGATAAACTGAAATCTTGCAAGGAAATAAAACTTCATGAAATTTACTGTCAGAATTCTTTATTCTTTCTAGGAGAATAAATTTCTGGCTCTGTATGGAACTTCTTGGAAAACAACTTTGGCGTCATGCTGGCTTCGAAAATCCGTGGTGGTTTTTATTTTGTTCCCTTGCTATCCAAATAAGCTAAAATCCTATAATGTCAAAACTTGGTGACTTGAGAGAGGAATATGTATTTAATTTTATGGTAGGGGCTTTTGGTTCAGTCTTATATCCTTTGATGGCTGCAAAATACACTGAAGTGACAACAGTCATGGGATAATAATACGCAAATTTTCAGATGGCAAAAGCATCGCGTAGAACAGGTATAAATGCGCAGGGCTTTCGCAGAGCTTTCATTTCTGTTCAAGTTATTCATGTGAAGAGGTTTTGACGTGATGATAACCGCACGACGGGAATTAACAGACTTTGAACGCGGAATGTTAGTTGGAGCTAGACGCATGGGTCATGCCATTTCGGAAATCGTTAGGGAATTCAACATTACCAGATTCACTGTGTCAAGAGTGTGTCGAGAGTAGGAAATTTCAGTCATAACATCCCACCATGGACAGCGCAGTGGTCGACCGCCTGCACTTAACGACCGAGACCGGCGACGTCTGCAAAGAGTCGTAAATTCTAACAGACAAGAACACTGCGTCAAATAACCGCAGAAATCAATGTGGGACGTACAAGGGACTTGTCTATTAGAACTGTGCGGAGAAATTTGGCTTTCTTGGGCTATTCCAGCAGAAGACCGACTCGAGTGCCTTTACTGACAGAACGACACCGCTTGCAACGACTCTCGTGGGCACGTGAGCATATCGGTTGGTCCCTAGATTAATGGAAAACCGTGGCCTGGTCCGATGAGTCACGATTTCAGTTGGTAAGAGCTGATGGTAGGGTTTGAGTGTGGCGCAGACCCCACGAAGCCATGGACCCAAACTGTCAGCAAGGCTCTGTTCAAGCTGGTGGTGGCTCCGTAATGGTGTGGGCTGTTTTTTCATGGCATGGACTTGGTCCTGTGGTGCGACTGGACCGAACATTGACTGGAAATGCTTATGTTCAGCTACTTGGAGATCACTTGCAGCCATTCATGGACTTCATGTACCCAAACAACGATGGGATTTTTATGGATGACAATGCGCCATGTCACCGGGCCACAACTGTTCGCGATTGGTTTGAAGAACATTCTGGACAATTCCAACGAATGATTTGGCCACCTAGATCGCCCGACATGAATCCCATCGAGCATTTATGGGACATCATCGAGAGGTCTGTTCGTGCCCAAAATCCTGCACCATCAACGCTTTCACAATTATGGACGTCTATCGAGACAGCATGGCTCAATATTCGTGCAGAAGACTTCCAACGACTTGCTGAGTCCATGCCACGTCGAGTTGCTGCACTTCGCCGGGCGAAAGGAGGGCCGACGCGATATTAAGAGGTATCCCATGACTTTTGTCACTTCAGTGTATATTAATTTTTCAAAGAAATGTTTTAAATTATTGTTCTTGTTTTATTACACTGCGTTTGATACATGGATAAGTTTTATAAATATTTGTTGAATCAATAAAATAAAATCCAATTAATTCTGTCTACAATAATTTGACATTTTTATTATTATTTATAAAAGGGATTTTAGAATTATATTAGTATTTGAATTATAAATATGCATCGTCAAAGTTATTTATTGCATCTATTTATGGAAATATATTTTATTACATTTATTTATTGCAATATAATAAATTTTTTTTTTAAAAATTTTGCAAAATTAATTAGGATTGACTAAAATTTTTTTTACTATAAATAGATTAAACAAATTTACAAAGAATTCAAATATTCTTAAAAATACTTTTAATTAGTTGTCATTAAAAATATTTTTAAAGATAAAAAAAAATAACAAAAACGATTAAAAGATAACAATTTGCAAATATAAAACCTGACTTTTTATGAGGCAGGTATAGTCAGTCCTACGTCCAAACATCTATCGTGATATTAAACCGAGACCTACGGTTTATAATGGATTCCAAACCACCAGAAACATCTCTGTCACCAGCGGGCCTCGAACATGAAACCGGTGCCTTCGAGCGTTAGTCACACGGCTGTCAAGACATTTTTCAATCCCTACTATTAGCTCACTCTCTCCCTATATATAACTTGTTCAAATTTTCAATCGTTCATAAAATACTTTGTATTCATCCACTCAAGTTCAAATACATTTTTTAAAATTTGTAGTGGATGGCACTGGATGTTAATACAGTTTTTTCAAATATCTATTCATTAATTAAATTAAATTAATTAGTTTTAGTTTTTTTTTTTAGATTTAGGTTGCATGTATCTAATAATAGATAGTGCCAGATGAAAAAAGGAAAATTTCAACTTTATTTGTAAAGAACCTTTCTTCAATATAGTGAAAAAAAATGTATGAATTGATTTAAAAACTATTAACATTCTATTAACATTATAATTCTATTAACATTTTAATATTGTTGATCAGCCAGATGCTGCAAAAGACCTAATCTTATTCAAAACAACTTCCTCATATAAATAAGATGTATTTCTTATTTTCAAATTTCATTTGATTTGAAGTTGTTAAATAACTAATTTAAATACGAAATTTATTTGTAAACACAGAATGTTTACTCAGTTATTGCGAGTTCTCAGAGGAAATCAATTTAAACGATTAGCGTTCCCCAAATAGTCGACGTAAATCATTCAAAAGTTTTAACATTTCGGGAGCTCTTTCGCAAACTTCTTTGAAAATTCTATTTATCAGTTTGTTCTTAGGTGGCAACAGCGGGAGGTAAACAACTTAAAACTATTCGAAAACAAGTCAAAAGATTTTGTGTGCCTTCAACCAAAAGGGATGAATCTTTAATCTGGTTTGCCAAAAGGGCCACGGATCCCACCACCTTCTACAGAAACCGAAACTTCTGATGGGTGGTTAGGAAAAAAGAAATCGCGTTCGAAAAATCCCTCGGCAGCCTTTGTTAAACTCGGTCTATTGTGGTGGTGCTTAAATCCCTCAGATAATCCTTTTTGATCAATTTGAATCTTCCAAGGAAATAAAACTTCATGAAATTTGCTACCAGAATTCTTTATTCTTTCTAAGAGAATAAATTTCTGGATTTGTATAGAATTTCTTGGAGAACAAGTTTGGCGTCATGCTGGCTTCGAAAATCCGTGGTGGTTTTTATTTTGTTCTCTTGTTATCCAAATAAGCTAAATCCTGTAATGTCAAAACTTGGAGTCTTAAGAGAGGGATATGTATTTAATTTCATGGTAGTGGCTTTTGGTTAAATCTTATATCCTTTGTTGGCTGCAAAATATATTAATTTTTGAAAGAAATGGTTTTTTTTAAGTTATTCTTCTTATTTTATTAGAATACATTTGATTTATGAATAAGTTTTATAAATGTTTGTTGAAATAAATAAAATAAAATCGAATTAATTCTGTCTACAATAATTCGATATTTTTATTATTACTTATAAATAATGATTTTAAAATTATATTAATAAATGTATTATAAATATGCATCGTCAAAGTTATGTATTGCAATATGTTTTACTACATCTATATATTGCAATATGATTTATTAAATCTATTTATTACAATATGATTCCTTTTTTAATTGAAAAATCTTGCAAAAGTAATTATAATTGACAAATATCTTTTAATTATAATCAGATTATATTAATTTACGAAGGATTTTAATAATCTTAAAAATTCTTTTAATTATCTCGGAATAGAAAACATTTTTAAATATAAAAAAAATAACAAAAACGATTAAAAAGTCACAATTTGAGAAGTATATAAGCTGACTTTTTACGTAGCATGGATGTCAGTCCTACGTCCAACGCTTTATCGTCATATTAGTCCGCGACCTACGGCTTAAAGAGGATTGCAAACCACTACAAAAATCCTTGTACCACCAAGAGTCGAACCCGAAACCGTTGGCACCGAGAGTTAGTCACACGGCCATCAAGCCTTTATTATCCTTTTGATGTAGTTGATCAGCCAGATTTTACAATGAGGGCTAATCCTCTACAACCAATCCCTTATATAAATAAAATTTATTTTTCATTTTCAAATTTTATTTGATTTGAAGTTGTTAAATAGCTATTCTAAATACAAAATTTATTTGTAAACACAGTATGCGTAAACATTCTGTTATCGCGAATTCTCAGAGGAAATTAATTTAAACTTCTTTGAAGATTTTATTTATTAGTTTTATCTTAGATGGCAAGAGCGGGAGGTAAACAACTCCAAACTATTCGAAAACAAGTCAAAAGTTTTTGTGTGCCGTCAACCAAAAGGGATGAATCTTTAATCTGGTTTTACAAACAGGTCCACGGATCCCAACCACTTTTATACTGATACCGAAACTTCTTATGGGTGGTTAGGAAAGAAGAAATCGCGTTCCCATAATCCCTCGGCAACCTTTGTTAAATTCGGTCTATTCTGGTGGTGCTTAAATCCCTCGGATAATCTTTTTGATGAATTGAAATCTTCCAAGGAAATAAAACCTCATGAAATTTGCTGCCGGAATTCTTTATTCTTTTCTGCGAGAATAAATTTCTGGCTTTGAATAGAACTTCTTGGAAAACAAGTTTGGCGTCATGCTCGCTTCGAAAATCCGCGGTGGTTTTTATTTTCTCCCCTTGTTATCCAAATAAGCTAAATCCTTTAATGTCAGAACTTGCAGACTTAATAGAGATATATGTATTTAATTTTATGGTAGTGGCTTTTAGTTAAATCTTATATTCTTTGTTTTCTGAAAGGCTGCGAAATACAATAAGTTTTAAATTATTGTTCTTATTTTATTATAATGAGTTGGATATACACTGAAGTGACAAAAGTCATGGGATAGCAATATGCAAATTTTCAGATGGCAGTAGCATCGCGTAGAACAGGTATAAATGCGCAGTGCTTTCGCAGAGCTTTCATTTCTGTTCAAGTTATTCATGTGAAGAGGTTTTGACGTGATGATGACCGCACGAGGGGAATTAACAGACTTTGAACGCGGAATGTTAGTTGGAGCTAGACGCATGGGTCATGCCATTTCGGAAATCGTTAGGGAATTCAACATTCCCAGATCCACTGTGTCAAGAGTGTGCCGAGAGTATGAAATTTCAGGCATAACATCCCACCATGGACAGCGCAGTGGTCGACCGCCTGCACTTAACGACCGAGACCGGCGACGTCTGCAAAGAGTCGTAAATTCTAACAGACAAGCAACACTGCGTCAAATAACCGCAGAAATCAATGTGGGACGTACAAGGGACTTGTCTCTTAGAACTGTGCGGAGAAATTTGGCTTTCTTGGGTTATTCCAGCAGAAGACCGACTCGAGTGCCTTTACTGACAGAACGACATCGCTTGCAACGACTCTCGTGGGCACGTGAGCATATCGGTTGGTCCCTAGATGAATGGAAAACCGTGGCCTGGTCCGATGAGTCACGATTTCAGTTGGTAAGAGCTGCTGGTAGGGTTCGAGTGTGGCGCAGACCCCACGAAGCCATGGACCCAAATTGTCAGCAAGGCACTGTTCAAGCTGGTGGTGGCTCCGTAATGGTGTGGGCTGTTTTTTTCATGGCATGGACTTGGTCCTCTGGTGCGACTGGACCGAACATTGACTGGAAATGCTTATGTTCAGCTACTTGGAGATCACTTGCAGCCATTCATGGACTTCATGTACCCAAACAACGATGGGATTTTTATGGATGACATTGCGCCATGTCACCGGGCCACAACTGTTCGCGATTGGTTTGAAGAACATTCTGGACAATTCCAACGAATGATCTGGCCACCTAGATCGCCGACATGAATCCCATCGAGCATTTATGGGACATCATCGAGAGGTCTGTTCATGCCCAAAATCCTGCACCATCAACGCTTTCACAATTATGGACGTCTATCGAGATAGCATGGCTCAATATTCCTGCAGAAGTCTTCCAACGACTTGTTGAGTCCATGCCACGTCGAGTTGCTGCACTTCGCCGAGCGAAAGGAGGGCCGACACGATATTAAGAGGTATCCCATGACTTTTGTCACTTCAGTGTATGAATATGCTTTACAAATAGTTTGTGGAGAAATAAATAAAAAGAATCGATTCAATTCTGTCTAGAATAATTTGGCATTTTTGTTTTTATTTATAAAAGTAATTTTAGAATTATATTAGCAAATGAATTATAAAAATGTATGTTCAAAGTTATTTACTGCAATATGATGTATTACATCTATTTATTGAAATATAATTTATTGCAATATGCATTATTTCATCTATTTATTAAAATTGGATTTATTACATATATTTATTGCAATCATTGATTTTTTATTTTAAAAATGTTGCAAAATTAATTATGATTGCCTATCTTTTTTTAATGCAAATATATTAAATTAATTTACGAAGGATTCTAGTATTCTTAAAAATACTTCTAATTAGCTAACATTAAAAAAACATTTTTGGAGATAAAAAAAAAAGCGATTAAAAAAATTACAATTTGAAAAATGTAAAAACTGACTTTTTACGAAGCAGCGATGCCAGTCCTACGTCCAACGCTCTACTGTCATAGGAGACCGAGACCTACGGCTTAAGGTGGATTCCAAACCACTACAAACATCCATGGCACCAACGAGACTAGAACCCGAAACCGGTGCCACCGAGCGTTAGTCACACGACCATCAAGCCTTTTTTCAATTACTACTATTAGCTCACACTCTCCCTATATATATCTTGTTAAAATTTCCAATCGTTCATAAAATACTTTTTAGTTATCCACTCAAGGTCAAATACATTTTTTTAAACTTGTAGTGGATGACACTTGATGTCAATACAGTTATTTCAAATATTAATTCAGTAATTAAATTTAATTAATAAATTTTATTTTTTTTTTAGATTTAAGATTTAGGTTGTATGTATGTACCAATAGATGGCGCCAGATGTAAGAGGAAAATTTCAACTTTATTTAATAATTTCTGCAATATACTGGAAAAAAATGTAGGAATTAACTTAATTTTTTTTTTTTATATTGTTCATTTTCAAATTACATTTGATTTGAAGTTGTTAAATAACTATTTTAAATACGAACCTTGTTTGTAAACACAGAATGTTTACGCAGCTATCGCGAGTTCTCAGAGGAAATAAATTTAAACAATTAGAGTTCCCCAAATCGACGTAAATCATTCAAAAGTTGTAACATTTTGGGACCTCTTCCCAAACTTCTTTGAAATGTTTATTCATTAGTTTGATCTTAGGTGGCAACAGCGGGAGGTAAACAACTCTGAACTATTCGAAAACAAGTCAAGAGATTTTGAGTGCCTCCGACAAAAGGGATGAATCTATAAAATGGTTTACAAACAGGTCCACGGATCCCACCACCTTCTACCGAAACTGAAACTTCTGATGGGTGGTTAGGAAAAAAGAAATGTAATTCCCATAATCCCTCGGCAACCTTTGTTAAATTCGGTCTATTCTGGTGGTGCTTAAATCCCTCAGATAATCCTTTTCGATAAATTTGAATCTTGCAAGGAAATAAAACTTCATGAAATTTGCTGCCAGAATTCTTTATTCTTTTCTAAGAGAATATATTTCTGGCTTTGAATAGAACTTCTTGGAAGACAAGTTTGGCGTCATGCTGGCTTCGAAAATCCGCGGTGGTTTTTATTGTGCTCTCTTGTTATCTAAATAAGCTAAATCCTATAACGTCAAAACTTGGGGACTTGAGAGAGTAATATGTGTTTAATTTTATGGTAGTGGCTTTCAGTTAAATCTTATATCCTTTGTTGGCTGCAAAATATATTAATTTTTCAAAGAAATGTTTTAAATTAGTGTTCTTATTATAATACGTTTGATTTATGAGTATGTTTCACAAATAATTTGTTGAAATAAATAAAATCGAATTAATTCTGTCTACAATATTTTGACATTTTTGTTATTATTTCAATGTCAAATTCCAACAGCCCCTATTCTGCGGTTTTACCAAATTTTGCTTTGTTTAAAATAATAAGACATTTAAATAAAATTTTGGCGTCATATATTCATATTAATAAATTATATGCAATGCAAAATAAAACTTGACTGGTTTTTATTTATTTCATTTGGGTATATTTTCATAATTCTGTTTTAATGCCTTTTTTAATTTTTGTTTTTATATGTATGAAAAAGTTTTCCAAGAATTTTATGTGTTCTTGGAAAATCGTGGAATTGGAGCCATGGGGATTTGGCGTTAAAAAATCTTTCCGCAAAATTAAGCCAAATAATTCTTTTCAATCGTAAGTGAAATCGAATTACAAATAGAACTAGAACAATATTTACGATTTACGCCACAAAAATGTCGCCAAATCCCAACGACCCCCGTTTTGCGATTCGATATTAATGCCATTAATGTATAAAAGTATAACAATATAAATTTTCATAAAATTGTGTGTCCCATTAAATATTTTCTAAGATTTTTTCTGAATTCTTGTTATTTTCACTGAAATTTTTATCTACGAAACTTACTTAAAATATTTTTATTTTTTATTTTTATTGAATTTATATTAATACACTTGTAAAACATTAGATATTGTGAAGCATAATATGAAATTTTCTCATAAATAATCCTTTTTGAAATTTGCAGAAAAAAAACAAAAATCATATAATGCCAAATTTTGGGAACATCAGAGAGTTTCTAGATATTAATTTTTGATGACAAAACCTTTTTTTTTTTTTTTACAACAAAAAAAAAAAAAAAAAAAAAAAAAAAAAAAAAAAAAAAAAAAAATGTTGGAAAATTCTGAGTTAGATTTTGGAGTGAAATTCTTTATCTTTTTTATCTCAATGTTTGTGCAGATATTTAATTTCTCTACAATTAATTTTAAAAACTTGCAAAGTCATAAAAAAATTAACTATATTGCTAGTAATCAATTAAAAAATTTATTACTTGTAAAAGTACTTTATATTAATATATAAAGTACTTTATACTATATAAATATATTATATTAATAATATTATAAGTATTTTATATTAATAATAATTATAAATTATAAAATTATAAATTATTAAACCTGTATTTTATCTTAATGAATAATTTTTTTTTATCAAAGCACTGCTTCAATTATTCATTACAAATATTTGCTATCATAATATTAAAAACGAGTTATTTCGAGTAATATAGTTACATTTAAAATAATATAGTGCTTTACGTTAGTAAATAAATTATAAAATTTAAAATTATTAATTATTAATCCTGTGTTTCATCTTATCGAAAATATGTTTCAATTATTCATTACAAATAATTTCTATCGTAATAATAAAAAGTGTAATTTAGAGTAATTTCGAAAAATAATTTTTCTTTATTTTATAAAGTCATTTAGAGATTTAAGTATCCTTTTACAACATTTGTATTTAAGGGACATTTTTTGTTAATTATTTAACTGTAATACAAAAAAAAAAATTAATACTTACTTTTCCTGATTTTTTCATGCAATCTTCTATCTAAAAATAGAAGAAAAAATAGAATTAAAAATGAGTGATAATTGTTGTAAAAATGCAAAAGATTTTAATACACTTACGATTGCCATTTTATAGTTTCTAATAAATAAAACTTTTTTTCAATCTCAGAATTTTAAGAAAAAAATATGGTTTCCATTGCTTAAAAATTACAATTAAAAAAAAATTCATTTCATTTTCACCTTAAAGAGAAGAAAAAATAGAATTAAAAATGAGTGATAATTATTGTAAAAATGCAAAAGTTTTTAATCGACTTAATGTAACCATTTTATAGTTTCTAATAAATAAAACTTTTTTCAATCTTAAAATTTGAAGGAAAAAATATGTTTTTCATTAGTAAAAAATTATAATTTAAAAAAAGTTTAATTTCATTTTATTATTAGTGTAATTCCCATACTAAAAAAATATATTTGTATTTACTTTAAAAAACCGCAATCAAAGATTAATTTTATTTTTGGCACATTTCCAAAGAACAAAATAGAATCTTTTTTTTTATTCTATAATTTTCTACTTCAAATCCTAGCAGACGATAATTTGTCGAAGGAAATCGAGAATCACATAAAATATTTACCAAACAACAAATCTCTGTCAGAGAGAAAGATAAATCAGCGCTTATTAAATTGGAGACAGAACTGCTGGAAAATGATTTATTGCTTTTCCTCAGTTCTTTTAAAGGAAGGAAAGATGATCTAATTTATCTCGTGGAAGGTGGACATTTTTCCTTTTCCTGACTTGGAAATAGACATAGGCTGTCGATCGTTGCATGGAAGGATATTGATCAAGAAATGTTTTGAGTTTTGTTGGATTAAATATAATGCAGGTGTTTTAACGTAGTATATTAGTATTTTCACGTATATATATATATATATATATATATATACATGGTGATTATAATTAAAGTGCCACTTTCAAATTGCTGTAAAAAACAAACCAATCGTCACAGTGAGTTCAAATTTCAATTGAAGATACTTGAAGAAGGGGAAAACGGTATGGCATCAAAAAAAGGTCTTATGATTTTTCCCATCCAATTTGGCATGACTTTGCCGAGGTGGATGGGCTTTCCACTAAGAGTGTCACAACAGTTGAATAACTTAGAAGACATTTTTTTTCGCCAAAAAACCGAAACAATCAAGTACATTGAACACTACAGTTGGTTTAATGTGCAACTCATGCCAAATATATTGCAATTTCGATTCAAAATATCACTCGCAGCCGAATTCGTTTTCTTTATACTGCTTAAAGCGCCATCCATTAATGCACTTTGGAAATTACTTTGGAAATACACTTTTTGATGCAGTATCGTTTTCCCCTTCTTCAAGTATGTTCAGTTCAAATTTGAACTCATTATAACGAATAGCGCTTTTGTAAAGCATTCTGAAAGTGGTACTTTAACTATTTTTTACATATTTTTTAGTTGATCATTTGATTTGTCACTGTTGTGCTTTTTAATAAAAATGTGGACAGTATATATGCATCTGAGGCCAAATCGGAAAATAGGGGCCGTTAGGATTTGGCTCCATTTTCAATTCCTTCTATTAGCTCACACTCTCCCTATATATATATATCTAGTTCAGATTTTCAATCGTCAATAAAATACTTTTTATTCATCCACTTCAAGTTCAAATACATTTTTTTTGAACTTGTAGTGGAGGACATTTGGTGTTAATACAGTTTTTTCAAATAATAATTCAGTCATTAAATTTAATTAATTAATTTTAGTTTTTTTTTAGATTTAAGTTGCATGTATCTACGAATAGAGGGTGACAGACAAACTTAAAGAAATGAATGAAAATTATTTATAAAGTACTTTCCGCAATAGAGTGAAAAAAAAGTAGGAATTGACTAAAAGTTTTATTTTTTAATTTTTTTTGTAACAAGACTGTAAATGTGGAAACTCATGTTTCTTAGACTGTTTTCAATTCATATTAATTACAATTGCAACTCGTTACTTGGCGTAGTTTGGCGAAAATATTTTTGATGCCAATTGCCAACGCCCCCTATTCTACGATTTTGTCACATATGTTTGTGTATTGGGGCAGAAGTGCCATGAAACTTTGATTTTTAATGCTTACTTAACTTCCTGAATTTACTTTTAAAAATGGTTTTCTTTTCATTTGAAAAATGAAAAACAGTATTGAGGAAGGCTTTCTTAGGAAAGACAAATACAAATTTGCATACTTTCACCTCTCTTGTTATGTTAATCGATAGCAACATTAGATCCATTATTATATCTTATTTCATTGATAAAAGATATATCTATTTTTAAAAAAAATCTTAATTGGAGTATTCTGTCTTGTTTGGTTTGTCTCTCTACGGTCATTTTTTGCACAATTTGAGTTAGTTAAACCGGGACCTAGAGTGTAACGTGGATTCTGAACGACTATCAAATATCCATGCCCCCACCAGGATTTGAATCTGAAGCACCAAAGACCATAGCACTAGTCAATTGGTCGTCAGGCCTTTTTATGTCTAGTTTTTAACGTAATGAAGATTGAAGGCTGTATGTTCTTCATCTTCAATGTTAAAATCCACTTGTATTCTTTAACCTTAACCTATTTAACTCCGTGCGGCCTGATGGCCAATGGGCTAGCGCTCTGGTCTTTAGTACCATAGGCTTCATGTTCAGATTTCAAATCTAGAGGTATGGTAGCTATTTATTTATTTTTTGTTGACCTTGATGATCGTTTGGCTAGTGCTCTGGCGCTTTTTACCACAAGTTTCGGGTTTGAATCCCGGCGGTGCCATGAATGTTTGTAGTGGTTCGGAATTCACTTTAAGCCGTAGATCAGGGTCTCATATGGCTGTAAGAGCGTCACAGAGCCTCGTCAGACTTCTTCTCACCAACATCATTCCCAAACCGTAAAGGTGCAACTCAGCTCTAGGCACAATGACGTGGTGTGGTGTAGCAGTAGTAGTATTTATTTTTTTTTAAATGTATATTTAAAATGTAAAAATTACTGCCAAACATGAAGGTTCTCTTCTTTCTTAGAAAAGTAAAAGTTTTAGAATTTAATTTAATTTAAAAGACAAATAAAGATTTTCTTCATTCAATAATTTGGCTAAGGCAGAAACTCAATTAACCGTAACTTGAATAATCAGGGATATACTGTATTTAATTTTTAAGACAGTGGATTTAAATCTTTGCCAAATAAGTCAAAATGCTTATATCACCTCGAATATAGACATAAATTCATACAAGTGGTTCGTGTGAAACCTCTTCATTTTGTTGCTCAAACATCACAAAGAAGCCACAAAAATTATTTCAAATTCCCGATATAAAATTAAAACCGAAAATATTTCCAGAAAGTAAAACTTACTACCGTGCAATTGTACTGCAACTTTCGTCCAAAACTACTGCAGATATTCAAAAGAAACAATATACCTGCTTTGCATGTAATCATTTCCAGAAAAGGAATTCTATTCCGGGGGTCGAGTAGGGGAGTGAGAGACCCTGATTATCATGACAAAGAAAAAAGAAAAGATGCCTCCCTGGCATGAAGTCAAAGAAAAAGAAAAACGCTTTCATGTTTCTTTGTGTGGGACACAAAGTCGGCCAAAACGATGGAGAAATCTCCGATTTATTCCACGATGCTACATTGATGTTATTTCTAAAGATTCCTCAGATTTTTTTTATTTTTTTTTGAAAAGAAACTTATTTGCTGCTAAATATTTTTGATTGATTTTTTAAGAAATCTTTCTAACATTGACTTAAGATAAATTTAGAAATAATTTTTATTTAAAGAAAAGTTATGTTTTATATGCCAGTTAGAAAAAAAAATCTCTTCTTTGTATGTTTTTAATAATAATTCTCCGCGCACATTTAGAAATGGTTCTTGTTTCTCGCACTTTTACCGATATTTCTTTGTGCACATTTAATTAAAGAGAAAATTAAATGTGCACAAAGAATAAGAGATTAATAGAAAATTACTGCTGTTTCTCTATACATTCGTAGCAATATTTCTTTGTGCAGATTTAGGTAAACTTCGCTGTTTCTTTATACATTTTTAGCAATATTTTTCTGTGCACATTTAGTGGTGATTCGCTATGTCTCTATACATTTGCCCGCTGCATTATAACAACAACAATTTAATTTAATAGGCAAGTAAAGACTTTTTTCATTCACTAAGTTTGCTAAGACGGAAACTCGATTATTCGAAGATTCACTGTATTTAATATTTAAAACATAAAACACCAATGGATTTAAGTTCATACAAAGCCGACATGTTTATATTACCTCGAATACAAGCATAAGCTGTACAAAAGTGGTTCACGTAAAATCTCTTCATTTTGTAGCTCAAAATTCATAAAGAAGCCACAAAAATGATTTCTTATTCCCGATATAAAATTAAAGCCGAAAATATTTCCTGAAATTAAAACTTACTACCGTGCAATTTTACTGCAACTTTCGTCCAAAACTACTGCAGATATTCAAAAGAAACAATGCGCCTGCTTTGCATGTAATCATTTCCCGAAAAGGAATTCTATTGCGGGGGTCGAGTAGGGGAGTGAGAGACCCTGATTACCATGACAAAGAAAAAAGAAAAGATGCCTCCCTCGCATGAAGTCAAAGAAAAAGAAAAACGCTTTCATGTTTCTTTGTATGGGACACAAAGTCAGCCAAAACGATGGAGGAATCTTCGATTTACTTGGCGATGCTACATTGCTGTTATTTCTAAAGATTCTCCAGTATTTTTTTTCGTGGAAGAATATATTTTCTGCGGAACATTCTGGATTGATTTTTTTTTTCTTAAATCTTTTTGAACATTGACTTAAGATAAATTTAGAAATAACTTTTATTTAAAGGAAAGTTATTTTTTATTTTATATGCCAGTTAGCAAAAAATCTCAAAATCATTCTTGCTATTTCTTTACATATTTTTTGTGATAGTTCTCTGTACACATTTAGAAATGGTTCTTAGTTTCTCGCACTTTCATCGATATTTGTCTATGCGCTTTTAATTATTTTTCACTGCTTCTTTACTTTTTAGTTATTGTTATAAGTTTCTTGCACTTTTACAGGTATTTCTCTATGTACTTTTAGTTTAGAGTTCTTTGTTTCTCGCACCTTTAGTTATTGTTTTATGTTGTCCGTACTTTAAGCGATTGGTCTTTATGCATTTTTAGTTATTGTTCGTTGTTTCAGTATATATTTTTAGCAATATTTATTTTTGCTTTTTTATTATGTTTCGCTATTTCTCTATACATTTGTAACAATTTTTTTCTGTGCACATTTAGTGATGATTCACTGTTTCGCTATATATTTTTAGCAGTAGTTCTCTGTACACATTTAGTGAGGGTTTTATGTTTCTCGAACCTTTAGCGATGGTTCTCTATGCACTTTTAGTTATTGTTCTGCGTTTCTCTGTACATTTTTAGCAATAGTTCTATGCGTACTTTTAGGGATGATAGGCTATTTCTCTATACACTCCTCGCATTTTTAGTTATTGTTCGCTGTTTCTCTATACAAGTTTATCGATATTTCTCTATGCACTTTTAGTTATTGTTCTCTGTCTCTATACATTTTTAGCAATATCTTTCTATGCGTTTTTAACGATTATTCACTGCAACTTTCAACTTTTCGAGGAATATAATATTTTTAAATAAAATGAAAACATTTAATTGTTTCTCTATACACTTTTACTGATTGTCCTCTATGCACTTTTAGTTATTGTTCTCTGTTTCTCTATAAATTTTAGCAACAGTTCTCTGTACACATTTAGCGATGTTTTGCTATTTTTTTGTGTACATTTTCACCGATATTTTTCTATGCACTTTTAATTATTGTTCGCTGTTTCTCTATACAAGTTTATTGATATTTCTCTATGAACTTTAATTTATTGTCCTCTGTTTCTCTATATATTTTTATCAATAACTCTCTATGCACATTAACGTTATTGTTCATTGCTTCAATTAACATTTTAAGGAATATAATATTTTTAAATAAAATGAAAACATTTAATTTTCCTTTCATGTTTGAAGACGAGTTTCTTTGAATTTAGTAGTAAGCAAATATGGGAGAATGGTGGATAGAATGGACAGAGAACTAGATACGAGACGCACTCCAATAAGATGGGATTGTCTCCCATTAGGACTTAATGCCACATGTCATAGACACGCCTCATTTTCGAACTCTCTTTCAGGGAAAGAGAAGGGGGGGGCGCGGCGGCTCTAAGCTGCTTTGCGGGGCTTATGAAAGATATGCGAGACGAGTTGAGCTGCAATCAGCTGCTGAAAGCGACCGAATTTGTGTATGACGCGTCTGGCCTCAACTTTTTTTTTCATGGTGTGACGTTTTTGCTTTGGATCCCTCTAAAAATGTAAATGAAATTCGTAAATGTAATATGTATTATTTTTATTTATTCCTTTTTGTATTTGCAATTGTAAATTTATATAGTGATGTTTATACTTTTATGTTTGTGAATACTAACTCCAAAATAATAGGGTTGTTAGATTGTAAAATAGCAACTAACGGAACTAGAATATGGACCGATGATATTTTATAACTGTTATACAAAAATGTTATACTTCTGATGAGGTTATGGAAAAAAGGAATGGTACAAAAAAAAATCCATTTCCAAAAATTACAAAATGAAAATTTATAATATTTTAAAACTTACAAAAGTAAAAACAATAATAATTAATCAAAAGTATTATATAATTGAATTTCAAAATATTTCTACATCACTACTATTAATTAACACTGAAATTTATGTGCAAATGACGAATATATAGTAAGAAATATATAGTATAGAAGTTGTATAGTAAGAAATATGTAATAATATATGAAAAATTAGAAATATTTTATAATATATGTATGATCAGAAATATGTAATAATATATGAAAAATTAGAAATATGTAATAATATATAAAAAATCAGAAATATGTAACAATATATAATCAAAAATATGCAATAATATATGAAAAATCAGAAATATGTAACAATATATAATCAGAAATATGCAATAATATATGAAAAATCAGAAATATGCAATAATATATGAAAAATCAGAAATATGCAATAACATATAAATAATCAGAAATAGAAGTAATATAGGAATAACCAGAAATGTGTTATAATATACGAATAATCAGAAATGTGTAATAATATATGAATAATCAGAAACATGTGATAATTTGTGTATAATCAGAAATATGTAATATTTGATACATAGCTGATTTATTTTCGCAAATATTGAGTTTTAACAAAATTCAATATTTACAGCAATAAATATTCTCGTATTTATTGTTATAAATATTGAAATACTCACGATATCAAAATTATAAGCAAATATTACTTACTAGTCGTGTTTTGTTTTGTTCGCACATATATAGAATGGCGTGTAAATCTGTACCATTTACGTCATGGTAGTCTAAAATATCTTCTTTGCACGTGCTCCATCCGCTAGATGCCTGAAAAGAAAACATTTTGAAATTATTGATCAAGAATTTATTTTTTCAATTACTATTAGCTCACGCTCACCCTATATATATCTTGTTCAAATTTTCAATCGTTCATAAAATACTTTTTATTCATCCACTCAAGTTCAAATACATTTTTTCTTTAACTTGTAGGGGAGGACACTTGAGGTTAATGCAGTTTTTTTCAAATATTAATTCACAAATTAAATTTAATTAATTAATTATTATTTTTTTTTTTTACATTTAAATTGCATGTATCTACAGATAGAGGGCGCCAGATAAACAGAAAAAAATGAATGCAAATTATTTATAAAGGACTTTCTGCAATAGAAAGAAAAAAAAGTAGGAATTGACTTAAATTTTTTTTTTGTATTACTTGTTATGATTGAACTAATTAAAAAATTAACACAAAATGAAGATGTCGTTTAAAGAATAACACATTTGAAATGCCGAAATTCGACATATGTGTTTTCCCAATTTAAATACTGTAACATCGTTCCACTAGCAAGATAGCCCCTGTGGCAGTCAGGAGAAATAGTCAGTTGGTCTACAGACTCTCACCCGGGGAAAAAGTATATTTCGTGCATCCGAGTTTCGGGCTTTCAGCTGAATTAATTTGATTGCATTAAAATTAATTATTATTAAAATTACTAATTTGTCATTATATATAGTATAATTTATAATTGATTTTAATTGAACAATAAATAGGGGTTTTTTTTTTTCAAAAATCCTTTTTTTTTTTTTTTTTTTTTTCGTGAATAGGCAAGTCTTTATTCTAATGTAGTTTAACCAAATAATTATTTAGTTAGTGCGTAAATTTTACACGAGATTTATTAATTTTTACTCCAGGAAATAATAAATGATATATTATTATTTATATTTTACCATGAATTATATTATGAATTATTATTACGAATTAAATTCATTATAATTATGAATTATTGTTACGAATATTAACTAATATAATTATGAAATATTATTTTGAATTATTACCGCGAATTATAGTTATGAATTATTATTTCAAACTTCCACGAATCTATAATTACCTATCTTTAAATGTGTTAAATATATTGTATGTCTTTAATTGCGCAAAGCAATTCTGAATATAAGTTAGCCCACAGACTCTCCCCCGAAAAGGAAATATATTTCGCGCACCCTGCGCATAGCTGAGTATTGGGTTTTCGGAACGGAAAGGGAATCCTTCCACGAATCTATAATTATCTGTCTTTAAATGTGTTAAATATTATATGTCGTTAATTGTAGGGGTGTGGTGTTTGTGCGTGTGTCAATAAAACTGTGTGTTCTCCAACCTGTGAGTCAAGTATCTCAACTCAATCACACCCAATTACAATCTGATTGCCTAACCTGCATACTACACATTTTTAAAGTTATCTCTTAAAATACCGTCTCGAATACGAGATAACATACATATTTAAATTTATTAAATTTTGTTCATATTTTTTAATAGTTAATGTTAAATGAATTAGTTAATATCAAATAAATAATTTTAATAATAAAGAAACATATTTAATAAACATATAATATTAAATATATTGTGTTTATTAATTATTAATATTAATATTTAAACATTTCTATGCCACACAGTTTAGTTATAATAATAAAAAAATGCCATATGCAATTGCTTATTAACATAACTAATTTACAAAAAGAATGTAAACTATGAAAAGAATGCACGAAAAATGACACTAAAAATTTTGCTGAAATCGATTTAAAAAAAATGAAAGATTTTATAGAAACAAAAACCTAACAAAAAGAATTCCAAAAATCTAATCATTTTTCATTTCCAAACACGCCCTATTTTCTCTTTTTTGTCTAAAAAACATGGCATCAAATTTCAACATGTTGTTTACTTCAAAACGAAATTCGTTTTAATCTTAAAAATAGAGATTTTATAAATAAGTCGAACAAAAACTGTGATTCTATACACATAAAAAAAGTCAATTAAAAACCTTCCGAGAAGCATCACCAAAATTCTAAAAATTCTCATTAACTCGAATTCTTAACTTCGAACAAAATGAAGAATCAGCTTCCTAAAAATTCTTTTCAAAACATTTCGAACACTTCTTTAGAAGTCATTTACTGAACACTCGATAAAAAAATAAAAATAAAAAAGAAATCTATTTTATCTTTTATTCTTTTTCCATTAAAATAAAAATAAATTGATGGAACGAAAAAAAAAAAAAAATTTATAAACAACGGGATAGATAAGTAAATGTTTTTGATAAAATCTGTTTCTCGTCCAATGAGATTCTTCGCTGGTTGCCATGGTAACCAGCGGAGTTCGATAATCCAGAAAACCAGCCATTCGAAAATAGAATAATCGTAATAATCGAATATTTTTATAAAAAACTTTCTGTCAACAACAACAACAAAAATAATAATAATAATAATAAAACTGCAATAGAAAAATTATAAAGCCAAATCGATGTTTGAATCTAATATTTAAACTGCTATTTTTATTAGTTGAAAGCTAGAAAAGAGTTAAGCCTACTTTTTATTTTCACCATCTCATTTCAGTTCTAAAACTATTAAATCTGACGATTAATAAATGATTGAGGTTTTCGAAAATAAGTATGTTTAAGAAAGAAAATTTAAAATTTTGTCTCGTTGCTTTCAAAATATCGATCATTAAGTCAAGAGATTAGAGAGTGTCAATTATTTCGAAAATCAATCTAAATAATCCATCGAAAATAAGCTTATTATTAGACCCGGTTGAATTTAGCCTGAAGGAGAAAATTTATGGGCTGCCATAATTTTTCTTGTGGGTGAGGTTGCCATAAATGATCGTTTATCCCTCTCTGTAGTCAACGAGATATTTTGGGGTAAGAATTGGTGAAACGTATTGCTGGAATATTTAGGCCCGTATTAAATTACTTTTTTTTAAATAATTGTCTCGAATTCTACGATTAAATAAAAGGAAATTGCTTTTCTTAAGCGAAAATTTTTATAGAAATTTATGCATGTAAACTTTTATAATTGTGGTTAACAATTTACATTAATGCTAAATATTTTTAATTTAATGAGAATTATGCAAGATGTTAATTAAACAATTAATTAGTTAATTAATTAAATAGTAATTAAACGTTAATAATTAAATTAAATAAGTAATGTTAATTAAATAATAATTAAATGTTAATTAGCTAGTTATTAGTTAATTAAATTAATCATGCAATTTTTAGTTTAATTACAAGTTATGTAAGTTATATCAACAGTATTTCAGTTATAATATTAAAACTTTGCATTTTAACATAGAATTTTTCTAACATATCTTTCGATAATTATTTTATTACTATTATTATTATTTATTAATTTTTTATTTTTTAAATTTTATTATTGTTATTTTTTTATTAAATACACATCGTTCGATAATTATTATTTTTTAGTTTTAATAAGATATTTGTGTGAATTTAATTTAAATCGCATGTAAGACTATTACGTCACAGTCATAAGAAAATTAAAAACTGGAATTTTAGTATCAACATCGCGCAAATTCTTTTTAAAACATTTTGTTACTATCGAAAACAAAATATTAAATTTCTAATTAAAAATCTTCTTTAAATATAATGCTGAAATGAAAAAAAAATCTAAATTCGCTTTAAAAATTTATTTTAAATGTTGATTCTTTAGTTTAATTAAAATACATATCAAGGCATGATTCAATTTTGACAGACATAATATATCGATAAAAAACGATTAATATAAATAAAAAAATTCTACATAATTATTTAAAAAAATTCTTGAGAAAATGTCTACATGTAACTTTACATTTTGCATGTCTAAAATTATTCTCTTCCAACAGTCTTTCAATAAGAAGTGATTTAAAATGCAAAACGGGTTTTTAATCCAATAAATTTTAAATCTAGAATTTCTGACAGAAAAAAATTGGATTTACTGTAAGGTTGTAGTGATGAAAGAATTGTGTTATTTTTCTTGTAATACTTTTGTTAAGAATTTTATCAATCGTATTAATAAAAATGATGGATTTCATAGTTAATGGATTGTTTTTTCTATAATTAATGGCTGAATTTCATAATCACTTTCATTGACAAAAAATAATAAATAAATTGAAAATTATAGTTTTTATTCCACTAAATCAATTTTATCGTCTTAAAATAAAATTGTTTTCCCTTTATCTTTCAGAATTTAATCTTTTACATTGCAACCACAGTAATCTTTAATTTTTAAGATTATATAGTATAATTATCTATTTGGATATCAAACAAAATGCATAACAAGATTCATAGTTAATGGATTGCCATTTCTATAATTAATTGCTGAATTTCAAAGTCACATACATCAACAAAACCAAAAATAAAAATAATAATAATAAATTGAAAATTATAATTTTTATTCCAATAAATCAATTTTATCATCTTAAAATAAAAATTGTTTTTCTTTTTTTTTTTTTCAGAATTTAATATTTTATATTGCAACTACAGTAATCTTTAAGAATTTATAAGATTATATTCTATTTGAATATCAAACAAAACACATAAGATTCATAATTAATGCATTGTTATTTTTATAATTAATGGCTGAATTTCAAAATCGCTATTATCGAAAAAACGAAAAAGATAACGTGTGAAAAGTTATAGTTAAACGTATTATAGTTTTTCTTCCAATAAATCAATTTTACCGTTTTAAAATATTTTTTTTTCTTTAGAATTTAATCTTTTACATTGCAACCCCAGCAATCTAAGAATTACTAAGATTATATAATTATCTATTTGGATATCAAACAAAATACATAACAAGATTGCCAAAATAAATAAATTAATTAATAAATAAAATAAAATAAACAAATAAGTAATAAAATAAAATAAATAAATAACAATAAAATAAAATAAATAAATGAATAATAATAAAGTAAAATAAATAAATAAAATAAAATAAAATAAAAATGGAGCATTGCAGTGATCAATAAATTTAATTTGAACTTAAAAAAATAAATTTAGCTCAAATAAAATTTTTTATTCTCTTTTAGTGAAAGACGTAAACATTAAAAATGTTCTTTTTTAAAATTTTTATTCTAAATGCACCCACGACCGTATTTTATTTTTCAATAGTTCGATATTGATTTACAAGGTTCCAGAATATCCAATAAAAGCCTTTTTGAAAAACTAGAAGAACTTTTTTCGAATACATGAGCAAACGATATTTTTGTCACGACGAATAAACAAGATTATTTTGTTATTTTATTTAAAAGGCTTCACTTTTATAAAATGTCTACCTATCAAGAAAAAAAAAGAAGAAAAAAATACTTTTCATGCAAAGAATACAATGATTCCCAAATTTTTCTGCTAGCTAAATGGGAAATGATATAACATTTCTATTTCATTCCCATTTTCTATACAGACTACTAGGACTTCCATTTCATATCAGAACAACAATAGATTATTCCAATTACTTCCGTCAGATGGCGCTGCAGTCGATGGCTGAATAAGAAACCTTATTTCTTAGCAGCTGCATACTTGCTTATTTTTGTATCTAGGTAATTCGATAGAATTGTTAAGGTTTCATTTTATTTGATGGGTGCTAGGATACATCGCTTAGAAGAACTTTTAGTTTGAGGGGAAAATAAGTGAGAAAGATAATTTAATTTTCTAAATATATAATAGGGCCTAATAAATAAATTAAGATTGTTTGTAGAGTTCATATAAAGAAGCATGTTGATTTAAAATAGATGCTTTAAAGATTGGTTAATTAATATTAATCAACATTAAATTCAGTTAGAAAAACATTCAATGACTTGTTTCTGATGTAATAAATAAGTTTTTAATCTTATGATGTAATTTTTAGGAATAAAAAAAATTACGTTGTATATTCGATTACACTTTATTAATTATAAAGGAGCAAAATTTTTTACTAAGCCTTCAAAAAGTTCAAATTTTAAAATACTAAACCCTTAACAAAATTAAAATTCTTAAAAATGAATTTGTCACAAATAAGAAGATATTTCACAAATAAAATGAAAGTTGGATTAATTTTTAATTTTTTTTTAACTGATAGTTTGTTTTTAATGTTGTTGTCGTACACCTCATAGATAGAGGGCAGAGGGGAGCAGCCTCTGTTGTGATGAAGCCCCCGTAGCTAGAAGAGTTGCTTCTGCTCCGTGTCGCTGAAGAAGAAGGGCAGGGAGGACTTTTAGGAGGAACTACCTCGCATTTGCGTATCGTATGGGAGAAAACCCGGAAAAATTCCCACTACTTAGTTTAACTCATGAGGCAAGATGCTCAACGCCCAAAACACCATCAAGTCTTCTCGTTTTTTTGAAGCAGATTTAACAACAAAGCCGCCAGTGGAATGAATCTCCGCTCTAATGCTCACCAGCAGCTCACTATCACGAAAGATATCACTGAGCTACGAGTCGGGCGTTTTTAATGTTATTGATGTACTTAAAATTATTTTCCTTATTAATGTAAATTCCAAATTTTTCACCAAAATTATTTTGTAATATTAAAAAAAAAAAAAAAAAAAAAAAAACCCCGAATAAATAATTTTATTAGCAATTAAGTAAAAGTATTAATTTCAAATTTGAATCGTGAACGGATTAAAATTATTATTGTAATCTAATATTAAATTGCATGTTGATTATCTTCTATAAATTTAATGTTTAGTTATAATAAATGATAACACTAACAAGCACAACACACAAATTTTCTTATACATGAATTTCTTATTACTTATTTCTTATTCTTATTACTTTATTTAACACAGAAATTAGCAATTAGCTTTTGTTTAGGATACACGGAGGTAGTCGATTTTCTCAATTTTCTTGGAATACATTTGATAATTGAAATATGAGAATATGTAATGCAGCATGTAGACTTCTGTCGTGTCAAAAAGGAACTCACATTAAAAACATATCTTAAAACATACATTAAAAACATGAAATATGCTAACTTTAGGAAGACTGAAATATTTTTAAAAAATAAAATGGTAAAATTTAACCGATTGGAGCGATATACAGGTTGCCCATAAAATTAGAATTTAATGTAAGAACAAAACGCATAATAGCAATCTTAAACATACAAACGAAGGGAGAAAAATATCAATATATCATATTCAGGCAATAATTAATTTTCATCAGTTATACTTTCAAAACTAAAAAAAAGATTGCAGAATTCCAAACGATTTTATAAAGAAACACGCAAAAGAAATTTTAAAAAAATATAAAAAATAGAATAAAAAAATAATAATAAATAGAATAGAATAGAATTCCAAACGATTTTTTGTAGCGTATGCATTTCTGAAATAATTTCATTATTGCAGTCATAAGATAATTATTTTAAAATAATCTATTAATTATTAATATAATAATTAATTAAGATAACTCCTTTAAATTGACCTGTAGTGTTAACAAAACAAAAAATAAGCAATTCAATTAAAATATAAAAACATCTTAATTATATAAAAAAGATTTTGAGCCATATTTCTTTTTTTCTGAAACGATTTGAATAATCCACGAAAAATGTAAAATCGGCCAAATAAATTTAATGATAATAAATTTGTGATAAAATATATTAAAATATTGATTGAATTTATGAGCTAATTATAAAAATAAGAATTTTTTCATATATATAAATGAACTAAAGTATATAATACAAAACAAATTAATGAAATTAATAACTTATAAGTACATTTATTATAGCAAATATTTTCGATTTAATTTCTCATCAATTATATTTAATTTATTTTAGTCATCTCATTTTTAGAATATAAAAAATTAATTAATTCTTCTATTTTATTGTTAAATGACAAGTTTTAAGTAATTTGAGTTCCTGAAGAATTATTTTAGAAGACATTCGTTTCTAAATTAGAAATATTTAGGGATTAAATTAATGAAATTAATTAAACCAAAGAATGATTGGAAATAGAATTTCCTAAAAGAGATGTTGAATTGAATTGATTCCACAATTTCCTCTAATTCATTATAAAATTTTAAAAAAAAAAGACTTTGATTAAAAATTAACTACATCTGGGAAGTTTTAGAAGAAAATTAATTGGAAATTAAGTGGATTTTTTTAGGAAAAGTAATTTAAAACCCTACAAAACTTTTTTTTTCTCTTACACTTATATAAACATCATTCTAAATTTAATGGAATAAATGAATAAATTTTAATCTGACTTTTGATTATTTTTACATGTAAAATAATTAATTGAAATTTCATTTGAAAAAGTAATTTTAAAAATACGCATTAATAAAAATGTTATCATGAAATATTAATTTTCCATGTTTTCTTTTTTTTAGGCTTGCAAATCTATTTGCGCATTTAATTTTCTTCGAAATTTAAGTAAAGTAAATATATTAAAATTTAAAAATTTATGTTATGATATTTAAATCATGATTTTTAAAAAATATTTTAGATTACTTTACTCAGATATTTAATAGGAAATTTTCCGTAATGTTTTCTTTTGTACATTGATTGGTTTTTAAGTTTTGTAAAAGACTGTAACTCTTGCTTTGTTGTTGTTTAAAATGTCACATTTTATACAAAGTATTTCTCATTTATTGCATTTCCACATCTTAATTATGTTATATTTCTTCAAGTTGCTATAAACATTCAATCAGAAAACAGACTTTTTGGTATATATATATATATATATATATATGGTAAAATTGCAGATTAAGGGCCGTTGGGATTTAGTAAAAAAAAATATTTGCGCCAAAGTTCACCCGGGTTGCGATTATAAATGAAGGGAATTGTAAATAGATGAAACCTGGTTACCACATTTGGCGACTTCTCACTAAGTTGGCGCCACAAAAAAAAAGTCACGAAATCTCAATTGTCCTTAGTTTGCGATTGGGCCGAATTTATTTTAAAAAAAAGAACTATTAATTAATTTCAAATTATTTTTATGTAATGACGAGTAAGTGAAATTATTTTTTAAAGAGAAAACATTAAACATTTTGGTAAAATCACAATTTAAGGAACAAGGTAACTTAGCTCCAAAATGTGCTATCGTGCTATCTGAAGTGCTATCGTTCCACGTACAACAAACCCATTGTCTACATTTGGCAACTTACGGCCCCTTATTTTGATATTTGGCCAAATATGTTTTTGACAGCAATAATTATAATAATAATAGCTTATTGTGAAATATATTTTTCTGGTATAAACGAATTCATGAGTACTTGATGCTTTATTGCCCGAAATTACCACATGGGAAAATATATTACATGAATGCTGTGAGCAAGCATTAATTTTAGAAAATTAAATATCTATCCATGCCATTAAGATCAATTTATATTTCTTTATAATTACAATAATCGAGAACAGTATTGAAAAAATGTACACTTTTTACATAATTATTTCTTATGCAAATGTTTGAAAGGCCTTTCATATTACCAAATTTAGAAAGATAAATAATTTTTTCAATTACCTAAAACACAAAGAAAAACATATTCCATTAAATTTTCATAATTAAACATAGCAATTATCATTTTTGGTAATAAGTAAAACACATAGAATACAAAAATATTCCACTTAAATGCATTAAATTTCTTGCATTAATTCTTCGATAGCAACTTGTAATCCATTTTAAACACCCCTTTTTTTCCATTTTTTCTTCAAATTCTCCGTTACAAAAACGAGCCTTTTTTCGTGGAAGGGTAACACTTCAGTTACAAACGTGAGGCGCATTTTGGGGCTGAGTTAGCGACCCTTGTTCCTTAAACTGGGATTTTACCAAAAAAAATCTTTTACACTTTAAATTAAATTAATACTATGGTTTGCATTAATTTAATTTAAAGTGTCGCCATTAAATATCAATTATTTCAAATTAATTAAAATTGTTCTTTCCTTAAAATAAATTCGGCCAAAGCCCAAAATAGAGGCATTTGAGATTTGGTGACATTTTTTTTGTGGCGCCAACTAAGTAATAATTCGCCAAATGTGATAACCTGGCTCATGTAATTGCAAGTGACTTCACTTACAGTTGCAACCTGTTACTTGACGGACTTTGGCGAAAAGAATTATTTACGCCAAATCTCAACGGCCCCTATTCTGCGATTTTACCATACATTTTAATAAACAATTTTATAATGATTGATTTAATGATTCGATTTTTTAATCTATTTTTTCAATCATGATTTGATTTTTTAATCCTTATTAGTTGAAATTTTCTAGCAATTATAATAAAATAACCAAGAACTCTATAATATGATTCTATCTGGTTTTGATATGGTTTACTTTGCAAATGCCCAGACTTTAATGCATTTTTTTACCATAATGCAACCAATAAATTGTTAATTACAAATTCACTATAACTTAGGCTTAAAAATTCTTTAACAATAAACACAATAATAAATTTCATTCTTATTTCTAAGCTTCTTCTTCTTCTTCTTTTTTTTTTTTTTTTTTTTTTTTTATGTCTTCCTTAAAACAACACGAAAATCGAAAAAAAATAAGTGTTTTTCCATTTCGAAGGTTCGCTGTCCTCTTAAAATAACACCTGATGATATCCTTGCTTCTACTAGTGACGTAAAAGATGGAAGAACTACTAGTGCCCATGAATCACTTTCCCGCAATTTTCCCATGCGGGGGGGTTGGAGAAGAAACGAGAAATGAAAGATAGACACGCGATTCACTCCCACTCCTAACGTTTTGTGTTCTATATTATTTCAGTATCCCCACCCCCCTTAACTCCTTCCCCGAAACCTCCCACAAGTTGTTTTTGCTGTATCTTGTGTGTGGTATTTCTCTCTGTTGGGACATATATATAAAAAAAGAATCGATTGGGGGAAGAATTTCCAAGAAGTTTTCGACACGCAAGTGCAGGTCTCAGGGGTGCTTACTTTACGAAATGTATCCTTAACAAGCATTATGTTTGTATTTGTAGAGGCACCTGAAAGAAATGTTGCAGCTTTTTATTTAATGGTAGATGTAATGACGCTAAGATAATGTCGAGTGATATCATTTTCTAACGATAATATCTAGTTTTTGCATACCATAAGTTTGGGATATCCGTTAGCATTTTCTCCCAGCGCGCATGCTCATAGGAAACTGAGCACGCGCTGGAGGGAGAAAAATGCTAACGGACGTCCTACGGTAACAAACTTACGGTATGCAAAAACTCCCTAATATCTAGATAACGATAATAACAAAATACATCATTTTCAAATATTAAATGATGATAATTAACGATATCATTGCCAAATATTTAGTAATAACAACAGAATGACAATAACTAACAATATCATCAACAAATATTTAGTGATAATTTAGACAATAAAATAACTTACGATATCATTGTCATTTAATGATAATATATAGATAATGGTAACTAATGATATCATTGTCAATTATTCATTGATAATATCTTGATTGT
This sequence comes from Caerostris darwini, assembly GCA_021605075.1. Lineage (NCBI taxonomy): Eukaryota > Metazoa > Arthropoda > Arachnida > Araneae > Araneidae > Caerostris > Caerostris darwini. The sequence goes on along the minus strand of BPLQ01000006.1, from coordinate 22,312 downwards.
TATTATAATTAATGATACCATTGCTACATATTTAGTGATATCTACATTATGGCAATAACTAACGATATCATTGTTCATTATTTAGTGATGATATTTAGATAATGATAATAGCTAATGATATCATTGTTAAATATGTAGTTATAATATCTAGATAATGATAATAAACGATATCAGTGTTAAATATTTTGAGATAATAATCTATATAATGACAACTAACGATACCATCGTCATATAGTGATCATATCTAGATAATGGTAACTAACGATATCATTGTCAAATACTTAATGATAATATCTAGATAACGATAATAACTAATAATATAATTGTTAAATATTTAGTGATAGTAACTAAATAACAGCTAGTGATAATACCTAAAAAAATTATAATGTTAAGGGATATCATTGGATAAAATTTAGTAATAAAATCTAGATAATAATAATATTTATAGGTATTATCATCTGCTAAAATCCAGATATTGGTAATATATACTGATGTCAATGAATAATATCTAGACATTATTGTTGGTTAATATTTAGTGATATCTACATAATGACAATAATTAACGATATCACTGTCAAATATTTAGCGATAATATCTAGATAATATAATTTACATTATCATTGTCATTTAGTGATAATATCTAGATAATATAACTTACGTTATCATTGTCATTTAGTGATAATATCATAATGATAATAACGAACGATATCATTGTTAAATATTTGATGATAATATCTAAATAACTTCCAGTGGTAATATTTAAAAAATTATAATGTTTAGTGATATCATCGAATAAAATCTAGTAATAAAATCTAGATAATGATAATATCTAGTGGTATTATCATTGGATAAAATCCAGGTAATGATAATATATACTTATGTCATTGAATAACATCTAGACATTATTATTGGCTAATATTTAGTCATGATATGTTAGTGATAATAACTACTGATAGTATCATACAGAGGTGGAAATATAGGATGATAGCTAGTTAGCCGATAATAGTACCCACAAGTGTAAGTTTGAAAAAAAAAAAAACTAGGAAATAATACTAAGGCGATGTTATCGTAACAAGACTGTCGAATTGCAAACAATTATATAAAGAAATAAATGAAAGACATTTAAAAAAAAAAAAAAAAAAACAAAAAAAGACTGCAGAATTTCAAACGATTTTATAACGAAACACGTGAAAGTGATTTTAAAAATAAAAATTAAAAAACTATAGAATTCCAAACGATTATATAAATAAACACGTGAAAGTGATTTTAAAAATAAAAATTAAAAAACTATAGCATTCCAAACGATTGTATAAATAAACGCGTGAAAGTGATTTTAAAAATAAAAATTAAAAAACTATAGAATTCCAATAGATTATGTAAATAAACACGTGAAAGTGATTTTAAAAATAAAAATTAAAAGATTATAGAATTAAAAACGATTATATCAATAAACACGTGAAAGTGATTTTAAAAATAAAAATTAAAAAACTATAGCATTCCAAACGATTGTATAAATAAACGCGTGAAAGTGATTTTAAAAATAAAAATTAAAAAACTATAGAATTCCAATAGATTATGTAAATAAACACGTGAAAGTGATTTTAAAAATAAAAATTAAAAGATTATAGAATTAAAAACGATTATATCAATAAACACGTGAAAGTGATTTTAAAAATAAAAATTAAAAAACTATAGAATTCCAATAGATTATGTAAATAAACACGTGAAAGTGATTTTAAAAAATAAAAAAAACGATTAAAAGACTATAGAATTAAAAACGATTATATCAATAAACACGTGAAAGTGATTTTAAAAATAAAAATTAAAAAACTATAGAATTCCAAACGATTATATAAATAAACACGTGAAAGAAATTTTAAAAATAAAAATTAAAAGACTATAGAATTCCAAACGATTATATCAATAAACACGTGAAAGAAATTTTAAAAATAAAAATTAAAAGACTATAGAATTCCAAACGATTATATCAATAAACACGTGAAAAACGAAATTTTAAAAATAAAAATTAAAAGACTATAGAATTCCAAACGATTATATCAATAAACACGTGAAAGAAATTTTAAAAATAAAAATTAAAAGACTATAGAATTCCAAACGATTATATCAATAAATACGTGAAAGAAATTTTAAAAATAAAAATTAAAAGACTATAGAATTCCAAACGATTATATCAATAAACACGTGAAAGAAATTTTAAAAATAAAAATTAAAAAACTATAGAATTCCAAACGATTATATAAATAAACACGTGAAAGAAATTTTAAATATAAAAATTAAAAGACTATAGAATTCCAAACGATTATATAAATAAACACGTGAAAGTGATTTTAAAAATAAAAATTAAAAAACTATAGAATTCCAAACGATTATATAAATAAACACGTGAAAGAAATTTTAAAAATAAAAATTAAAAGACTATAGAATTCCCAACGATTATATAAAGGAACACGTGAAAAAATAAAAAAATAAAAATAAATAAATAACAAAAGACTAGATTTCCAAACGATTTTTTATAAAGAAACACACAGATTGTACGCAGTGCCTTATAGCCCTGGGCCGCAGTATTGCTCACCCAGTGATTTTAACAAACACCAAAATAAATAGACTCACAGTACTTTTTAAATTCACTGCATAGAGCAACCAGAATGCTGAAAATTCCCAGTCTTCTTTTGATGTAAACCAAGACGATATTCCCATGCCGGAATGTTCGTGTCTTCCTTGCATCTTCTGATTAATAAGAAATTTATGAATACGTCATACACGATAGAGTTCGAAATCTTCCGAATTCATGCCCGAGTGAGAACTTGCTGTCATCATCTCCCATCAGATATACGATTCTTTTTTTTTAATAGATAGAAGCACGCAATGGCGTGTATCGATTACATCTAGATCGTGCTCTTTGCTTACTGAACATATGATTGATGAGTGTTATGTTAGTGCTATATCTTTTAAATTATACGTTTTCACTTGTATTCATGATTTATGTTTGGAATATTTGCTCTAAATAATGTTCTAGTTATTCAATGGAGTTTTTGATCAATTTTAATATTCAATTTTACTAATATTGCCCTTCAGACTCATACAATTGTCAATAAGCCCAATTTTAAATTATGTCAATTAATTTATTGTACATATCTCGACATATATAATTCTTCTGTACATGTGTTTGCCACTGAACTCCTCCTAAACGGCTGGACCGATTTGGATGACATTTTTTTAAGTATTTCTTTGGGTCCTTAGATGGTTTCATAACACAACTGAGCCATGTGCAATCGATATTATATATATATATATATATATATATACACTGAAGTGACAAAAGTCATGGCATAGCAATATGCAAATTTTCAGATGGCAGTAGCATCGCGTAGAACAGGTATAAATGCGCAGTGCTTTCGCAGAGCTTTCATTTCTGTTCAATTTATTCATATGAAGAGGTTTTGACGTGATGATGACCGCACGACGGGAATTAACAGACTTTGAACGCGGAATGTTAGTTGGAGTTAGACGCATGAGTCATGCCATTTCGGAAATCGTTAGGGAATTCAACATTCCCAGATCCACTGTGTCAAGAGTGTGCCGAGAGTATGAAATTTCAGGCATAACATCCCACCATGGACAGCGCAGTGGTCGACCGCCTGCACTTAACGACCGAGACCGGCGATGTCTGCAAAGAGTCGTAAATTCTAACAGACAAGCAACACTACGTCAAATAACCGCAGAAATCAATGTGGGACGTACAAGGGACTTGTCTGTTAGAACTGTGAGGAGAAATTTGGCTTTCTTGGGCTATTCCAGCAGAAGACCGACTCGAGTGCCTTTACTGATAGAACGGCATCGCTTGCAGCGATTCTCGTGGGCACGTGAGCATATCGGTTGTCCCTAGATGAATGGAAAACCGTGGCCTGGTCCGATGAGTCACGATTTCAGTTGGTAAGAGCTGATGGTAGGGTTCGAGTGTGGCACAGACCCCACGAAGCCATGGACCCAAACTGTCAGCAAGGCACTGTTCAAGGTGGTGGTGGCTCCGTAATGGTGTGGGCTGCTTTTTCATGGCATGGACTTGATCCTCTGGTGCGACTGGACCGAACATTGACTGGAAATGCTTATGTTCAGCTACTTGGAGATCACTTGCAGCCATTCATGGACTTCATGTACCCAAACAACGATGGGATTTTTATGGATGACAATGCGCCATGTCACCGGGACACAACTGTTCGCGATTGGTTTGAAGAACATTCTGGACAATTCCAACGAATGATCTGGCCACCTAGATCACCCGACATGAATCCCATCGAGCATTTATGGGACATCATCGAGAGGTCTGTTCGTGCCCAAACTCCTGCACCATCAACGCTTTCACAATTATGGACGTCTATCGAGACAGCATGGCTCAATATTCCTGCAGAAGATTTCCAACGACTTGTTGAGTCCATGCCACGTCAAGTTGCTGCACTTCGCCGGGCGAAAGGAGGGCCGACACTATATTAAGAGGTATCCCATGACTTTTGTCACTTCAGTGTATTTATCGGTGTTTGAGTTACGCTCGGCTTTGTAAAACGCTAAAACTGATTCCGGCAATTTTTGAAATGTCTGAATTCATTGAGCAAAGAATTTGCATTCAATTTTGTTTGCGGAAACGTATAGAATGTTGCAGATGGCATTCGGTGAGCATTTCTATGTCGGAGAGAAATGTTTAGTAGTGGTATAAATAATTCAAAGACAGCGGAGAACGCGCTGAAGAAGAAGAGCCCTCTGGTCGACCATCAGCCTCAAACGCCGAAGCTCAAGTCCAAAAAATTACAGATTTGGTACTTGAAAACCATCTATTTACAATAAGAGACCTTGCTGCTGATGTTGAAATTTCAAAAGGATCGGTCAATTCCATTTTGGGCCTCAAACGCGTCAAATCTCGATTGGTACCGAAAACACTGAATGCGCTAGCTCACACTGCATTGATTCTTCGTGGCCTTTTCGCCATAAATGAAACCCATATCGTTCCAGCACCACCACCGTCTTCACACCGTGCGACTTCTGCCTATTCCCTAAACTCAAAAGACCCCTCCGGGGACACCGGTTTGAGACGATTGAAGAGATTCAACGTGAATCGCCGTGTGCTTTGAAGGCCATCCCTGCCGGTAACTTTTTTGCCTGCATTGAGAATTGGAAAAAAAGTTGGCGCTAAGTGCATTGTGTTCGGAGGGGATTACTTTGAAGGCGATGAAATAAATTTGGAAGAATAAATAAAGAAATTTTGAAAAAAAAAAATTGTTCTTACTTTTTGGGCACAGTAGTATATCTTTTAAATGATACGTTTTCACTTGTATTGATGATGTATGTTTGGAATTTTTGCCATAAATAATGTTCTAGTTATTCATCGAAGTTTCGAATCAATTTTAATATTAACATTATAATGTGCTATATCGCTGTTGGGCTAATTTCTTAATTTCCGCCGCTAGGTTAGCTTGTTTCTTCTTCGGTCTTAAAGTAATGATTTATTATATATTCTTTTCTTTAAACTACATCTTTCTTTTTCGTTTTTCTAAGATACTCTCTATTACTAGACATCTTATTATCTAATTTCCACAATCAATTAATTAACTTTACGACTGATTACAGCTAAAAGCTAAAAATAAGATTTTAGTCATACATGGAGAATCCGCTGAACAAGGGACTTCCCCGCTTTCTGGTAGTCTCTGACTTGCCAGCGGGGATTCTCACTTTTAATTAAGTACCTACTCAAGAATTCCTTCAGTGAACTTATGCCTTAGAGTTGCCTGAATAGCCGAGTGGCTAGCGCTCTGGCGCTCGGTACCACAGGTTTCGGGTTCGAATCCCGGCGCTGCCTTGGATGTTTGTGGTGGTTCGGAATCCACTTTAAAAAGTAAGTTCCGGTCTCATATGGCCATAGAGAGTCACAGAGCATATTCAGACTTCTTTTCACCACATCATTCCCAAACTGTAAAGGGGCAACTCACCTCTAGGTACAGTGATGTGGTGTGGTGTGGTGTGGTGTAGTAGTAGTAAGATAAGCTACGGACATGGTGTAACAATATCCCCGCAACTCTCTAGAATCATAGTAGACCGGGAGTTACGGTTTAAAGCCGATTCCGAATCAGTACAAACATCCATGACACCGTCGGGACACGAACTTGAATCCTGTGGTACTGAGCGCTAAAAAATATAGATTTAATACATTTTACTTTATTTTGTAATAATAAACGCCAGATCTTTCCTGTACTCATAGCCTCTCTGTTCAGGCCGAGGCCTGTGCCAATTTGCCAGATACTCTTGCTGTCCTATTGTTAGGCCCCTGCACTAACAAACGCACTAAATCTTCACACTTATCTTCAAGCTATACGCGTGGAGCTTGAAGATAAGCTACGGATGTGGTGTAATAATACCCCTCCCCACACACACAACTCTCTACGATCCTATTAGATTGGTGCCTACGTTTTAAAGATGATTCTGAATCACTAGAAACATCCATGGCACCGTCGGGACTCGAACTCGATACCTATGGTACCAAGCGCCAGAAAATATAGAATTAATAAATTTTACCTTATTTTGTAATAATAAATCTCGGGCCTTTCCTGTACTCATAGCCTCTCTTCATTCTAATAGCAATGTAACTTTTATGTTCCGTCGAGTTTAACAGCAATAACTTTTTGGATGAAAAAATACCTACACATCATTTCTTTTTTATTTGCACTTCTCTTGTTGCCATTCGTTCATCATAAAATGTAAGTTTTTCAAATCTAAATTATTCGCTATGTTTAAAATATATGACGTTTAAAATTTACCAAAACATTTTACCAAAGAATAAATTTCTGTGTTGAAACCTATTACTCGAAGTGAGATTATCTCTAACCAAGGCATACACTTTTTTTTCTTTCGGCTACGTACACTTCCATATCTATTTATTTTCAGGGAATTCGTATGCACAGAAAAGAGTGGTTTCCATGAAATGTTCAATATTTGCTCGAAACTTTTCAATTTCACCCAGCCTTGTTTACCTACTATATTTAATATTTACCGAATTCGGATTTCTTAAAAGCCTTATTCTTTTTTCGGCTCATATAAAAACATGAAAAAAAAATCAGGTATACCATTGATATCTCGTTTCTAAATCCTCATCATGGGCTTTACTGAAAAGGATATCTTTTTTTCACTTCTTTTGAACACGTAAAACTCATTTCAGTTTATCTACGTTACAAAGAACCTTAGGCTTTATTTGTATATTTTCTTTTGTATAAAGGAGTAAATTTTGATGTATAGATATGAACGCGTAACTATTTCTATTACTATTACTATTACTATTACTACTGGTTGCGATATATTTTTCATAGAAATGAATACTTTCAAAATGTTGATACTCTTTTTTTTTTAATTTATCGTTTTAGTAACTTAAATTTATTAATTTTTTTTCTAATGCAGCTGGCAAATGCTTACACAGTTATCTTTTTTTAAGCAATAAGCAAGTGCTGCACCGACGTTACTCACTTAGCACTACCTAGGGGGTGCGTGTAATTCGACGATAAGGCGCTCGGTCCCCCAGGTTTCGGGTTCAAATCCCGGCGGTTCCATGGATGCTTGTAGTGGTTCGGAATCCACTTTAAGCCGTGGGTCCCGGTCTCACATGACCGTTGAGCATCACAGAGCCCAATCAGACTTCTTCTCACCCACTTCATTCCCAAACTGTAAAGGGGCAACTCAGCTTTAGGCACAGTGATGTGGTGTGGCGTAGTTGTAGTAATAGTAGCTCGAAGATAAGCTACGGACGTGGAGTAATAATAACCCCGCCACTTGCTACGATCATATTAGACCGAGACCTATGATTTAAAGTGGATTCCGAACTATTACAACATCCATGGCATCGTCAGGACACGAACTTGAAACCTGTGGTACCGAGCTCTAGAAAATATAGAATTAATACATTTTACTTTATTTTTTAATAATAAATATCAGACCTTTCCTGTAGTTATAGCCTCTCTGTTAGGGCCGAGGCCTGTGCCAATTTGCCATATGGAGTCTTGCCAACCTACTGTTAGGCCCCTACCAAACACACTAAACGTTTTACATTCTAATAGCAATTTGACTTTGATGCTCTGTCAAGTTTAACAGCAACAACTTTTTGAATGAAAAACGAACCTACACATCATTTCCTATTTATTTATACTTCTCTTGTTGCCATTCGTTCCTCACAAAATGTAAGTTTTTCAAATCTGAATTATTCTGTATGCTTAAAATAATATGTTTAAAATTTCGAATTTTACCAAAGAATAAATTTCTGTGTTGAAACCTATTACTCGAAGTGAGATTATCCCTGAACGAGGTATAAATTTTTTTTTATTTGGCTACGTACACTTCCATTTCTATCTATTTTCAGGGAATTCGAGTGTACAGAAAGGAGTGATTTCAATCAAATGTTCAATATTTGCTCAAAACTTTTCAATTTCACCCAGCCTTGTTTACCTACTATATGTAATATTTACCGAATTCGGATTTCCTGAAAGCTTTATTCTTTTTTCGACTCATATAAAAACATGAAAAAAAATCAGGTATACTATTGATATCTCGCTTCTAAATCCTGAGGCAATACATCATGGGTTTTTAGTGAAAATGATATATTTTTTTCCTTCTTTTGAACACATAAAAATGATTTCAGTCTATCTGGGCTACAAAGAACTAAAATGCTTATATAGGTTTTATTTGTATATTTAATTTTGTATAAAGGAGTAAATTTTGATGTATAGTTATGAACACATAACTATTTCTATTACTATTACTGCCGATTGCGATATATTTATCACGCAAATGAATTTTCACAAAATTTTAATGCATATATATTTTTTTTAATTTATCACTTTAGTAATTTAAAGTTATTAAATATTTTTTCGAATGCATTTGGAAAATACTTAGTTATCTTTTTTATGCCATAACCAAGGGCTGTACCGACATTACTCACTTAGCACTACCCAGGGGGGTGCTTGTAGCTTGGAGATAAGTTACAGTCGCGGAGTAACAATACCCTCGCAACTCTCTACGATCCTATTAGACCGGGACCTACGGTTTAGACTGGCTACAAAGAACTAAAATACTTATATAGGTTTTATTTGTATATTTTTTGTAAAAGAGTAAATTTTAGTGTATAGCTATGTTTAATAAGTTTTCAATATGTTATTTTTTTTTAAAAATATTTAAAATGTTTTATAATCTGACAAATTACGCCAGTTTTTCTCACCTGAACAAATTAAAAATTGTATAAGATTATAAGACATCAATTGATAATTTGTTAAATCAAAAGTATTAAATGACTTTCTGGTATCATGAAAAAAAGTAAAAGAACAGTAATTGTAATGAACTTAATTAAAAGCAATCATAACTGTTCTTTGTAAATGCAGGAACATGCCTATATCTTTTTGGATGAACACATACAAGTGAAAAACTGCTTTAATCTTGAATATTAAAAAAAAAATTGAAAATAATAATGTAATCGGTTGGGCCGATATACAAGTAAATTTAATGTATGAACAAGCAACTATCTTAAGCAAACGAAAAAAGAAAAACTGTCAATAAATCATATTCAGGCAAAACATTATGTTCATCAGTTATCGTTCAAAACTGAATAAAGATAACAGATTAAATAAAAAATAAAAAACTAACAACTTCAAACTATTTTATAAAGAAGCACGTGAAAGAAATTAAAAAAAAATAATAATAATAAATTGTAGAATTACAAACTATTATATAAAGAAACATATGAAAGAAATTATAAAAAAATAAATAATAAAAGACTGTAGAATTCCAAACGATTTTATAAAAAAAAACACGTGAAAGAAATTTAAAAAATTAAATACATAATTTAAGATCATAGAATTGCAAACGATTATATAAAGAATCACACGAAATAAATTAAAAAAATAAATAACAAAAGACTGTAGATTTTCAAACGATTATATAAAGAAACACATGAGAGAAATAAAAAAAAAAATAAAAGAATGTAGAATTGCAAACGATTATATAAAGAATCACACGAAATAAATTAAAAAAATAAATAACAAAAGACTGTAGATTTTCAAACGATTATATAAAGAAACACATGAGAGAAATAAAAAAAAAAAATAAAAGAATGTAGAATTGCAAACGATTATATAAAGAATCACACGAAATAAATTAAAAAATAAATAACAAAAAGACTGTAGATTTACAAACGATTATATAAAGAAACACATGAGAGAAATAAAAAAATAAAAGAATGTAGAATTGCAAACGATTATATAAAGAATCACACGAAATAAATTTAAAAAAATAAATAACAAAAGACTTTAGATTTTCAAACGATTATATAAAGAAACACAGGAAAGAAATTAAAAAAAAATAAATTATAAAATATTGTAGAATTCCAAACGTTTATATAAAGAAGCACATGAAAGATCGATTTCATAGAAACAATTCTTAATATATTGTTCATTTATTCGTTATGTAGAAGCATTTAAAAATCATTTCACGTTCAAAAATCTTTTTATAAGTCATTATTTAATCAATAATCTTTTTCATCTTTGACTCGATACAAAAATGCTGTTAGTTATAGGTTACATAATGCCATAAAGTGAGTTTTGATGAAACTTCAGATAAGTGCTAGTATGACTCCGAATTTGATAACATGTAATTATCTCATAAATATTCAACATTTAGGTTAAATATGACAGTTCAATTATTATTTTATTAATCGTCCATTGTATAGTTATAATCGATGATCATTCTAGTGGTCATGGACTTTTACACTGAGTCATGCCATGATTATTCAATAGGCATAATGATGCTTGATGCCAGATGGTTATTCATGTATTAGCATAGAAGAAAAGAACAGTTACGTTTCATTCCAAGTTCTGACAAATTTCAGTACAACAAAGTAATTAATTACTTTTTATTTCTCCGCAATTTTTTTATTGTTTTCACTGATCAAACAAAGCCGTTTGTAAAAGTGATTATTCATTACTTGTCTTGAAAACAAACATACTTAAATGCTCGTTACCTTTTTATAACTATTTATTTTTAACAAAATGGTATACAATTTTATTGTTCATATATTTACTTAATTTATAAAGAAATAAGGCAATCAATATAAAAATAAAAAATAAATTTTTAGTGCACTAGCAAAATTTCAAAATGTTTTACATGAAAATCTATCTATTTAATCTCTACATACAAAAAAAATATGGTACTTACGTATTAACGATACCTTGGCGACAGTTGCGCCAATGAAGAGCACACGCGCCAACCGCAGCTACAGATTTGGCGGTTTTTAAGTGGCGCCAATCTACCCTTAAAATTTTTGTTCCAAATAATAAAATATATAAAACACTTCATTTAAAATCAAAACGTTTTCAATTCGCTAAGTCCATCACGCTAAGCACACTGACTAAAATTGCATTTCCAAAACTTACGTTTACCAAAATAAAGTTTCATGTCATGGGAATTGGGACATTTTCGTTGTTTTGGTAAAATATTTCGCTCCTGAAAAAATAAAATTGCATATTGTTCTGTTCCTGGCAAATCCCAAATACGCATTTTCGTAGCACTACAAAATGTCGTCAAAACTCAACAAATCTGTAGCTGTTAGATTGGCGCCACTTAAAACCGCCAAATCTGCAGCTGTTAGATTGGCGACACTTAAAAACCGCCAAGTCACGCCAAGGTATCGTTAATACGTAAGTACCAAAAATATTTACACATGAACAAGAAAAATATAAATGACGCCATATTTACTAAATTTCTGATTCTGGTAAGTCGTATATATTTTCCATCTAGCTATTTTGAAATTAACTTTATGTATAAAAAGTTATTCGTGACAATCAAATATAAAATTTAATGAAAAAATATTTCTATGTCAGTTACTAAAATAATAGAATTTTATAGGAATCGGTAATAAAAATGTGTACTGTGCCTTCGTTAGTATAAATTTCGAAATACTGTCACTCCTAGCTATGTAAAGAAAACGTATAAATAGTAAATACATTTAATATTTGCATATATATCTTCCTAGATTATGAAGGTTAAGTAAATTGTAGAGTTAAAATTTAATTTATAACTTAATTTTCTGTACACATTTTTTTTTAAATATTCCCCTTCTCATATTTGACACTAAATATTTCATAATAAAAATAAAAATGTACTTTAAATTTTTATAACCATTAAAAATGACAGTTTATTAAAATTAATCGATATTCTATACCAAATATTTCTTCAAGACAGGCCGATTAGTAGCAATTAATTTATTAACAGAAAACAAAAATGTACTTTTAACATTTTACAACCATAAAAAATAGCAGTTTATTAAAATTAATTGTTGTACTATACTAAATATTACTTCAAAATAAATTAGTCGCAATTAATTAATTATCCACCTCTGCCATATGAGATATCACTGAAATCAACAAAAACATTTCACGAATTGCCAGTTTCATTATCCAAAAAATAATAAAAATTGAATCGTTCTTATTTCACTTCTTTACATGTCTGCTCGCGTCAATTATCTGTTCTCGATTTTATTTTAGTTTCCAATTTAATCGTTTTCTTGTTTTTTAAATTTAATTCTTCTGCAATTCTGTCTAAATTTTGATTTTCCGTTTGGCAATCAATTTTTTATGTTCATTCCATTTTCGAATACTTGATAGCACTTAAGAATTTTATTTCGAGCAAACGATTTTTTTTTTCAGAATTTTTATTTATTTTTTTAAAGAAGCTTAATTTATTCTGCTTCTCAGTTCACTTCAATCAAAAAAATGAATGCAAACGATTCTTTGAGCTTATCGAATAAAGTTTATTTGCTTCTTTCACGACGTAATTCTAGAAGCTGCTTTCAAGGTAAGTGAATACTCAATTTATTTTTCAATTAACTTGAATTCTGCTCAAGAAAATTGGCAATTTCGAATTATAATAGATATTTAAGTACTGAATAAAAGCCTTTTAGAAGATTTATTATTTAGGTTTATTTTGTTCGATGGCGTTTTTTATCATGGGGATCTGGTAAATTATATTGCAGTATTATCAGGATTGGATGCTCAAGATCTAATTGAGGTAATGAAAATAATTGCTTAACCATTTTAAGAAAATTATTTTTCGAGAAAAAAAGAATTTAATTTTCGTATGATTACGCTTTGTGCATTTCATATCGGCAGAAGGCTTGGCAAAAATTAAATAAAAAATGTCCACCATTTTTCTTACAATTTTCATAAATCTAGTTGGGTTCGTCGTGTGCAATTTTGAAATGACATCACAGATAAAAAAAAGATCTAGATATTCTAATAATAATACATACGGTATTTAAGTGAAATTATGTATATTTAAATGATCAATTAAGATTAAAATTCTATGAATGATGGTATATGCCAATTTCTTTGTTTTTCATTGTTGAAAAGTTTTGTGAATAAATTTTGATTAAGTTTTAATACTTTTCATTTATAATTCTTTTTGCGTAAAAAAATTTACGTACATATAAGTATCTGTAGAAGAAAAAGTTAAAATTTCACCATATTTTTAAGCATGCAATGAAAATATTCAACTTGCGAAAGTATTATTTGTCTCTTTTATCTGATGGAGGTTGTAACGTCTCGGCCTATATTAGACAGAGTTCATTGTATGTGTATATATATATATATATACATAGTGAACTCTAGGTTATTATACAAAGATATGAAAAGAATAAAAGTAACATTTGATTACTAGAATTGAATCACAAGTATAGTCCACTTCAAGGTCGCAGATTTTTCAGAGTTCTCGAGTCTACATCGAATCTAATTCATAAGCCATGTCTACGGCCGACTGTAATTATCACTTGGCGTGATACACGAAACCATAAGGGGTTCACTTTGAAATTCAGACGGAAACTCCAGCCAGTCACTTCAGAGAAAAAAGAAATACAACACTTCTGGTGGCATAACTCTCTTCTTCACCAATCCTTCAAGAAGGAGGGTGATCAGCTTCCCTCACTTCTAGACATTTCTCAACCCATGGTCTATCACCAATCACGATGGAACAACTCATGGTATAGTTCATATTCCATCTGCAATTATTTCAACCTGTGAAAGTCTCGTCTCAGGCAATCACTAATTTCATGAGTCTCATAATACATGAAAGCGAATATCTGTTATCAAATTTGAGTGACAGGTTGTTCTCATTAGTACAAAGCACTAATTGTATGTAATATAACTGCCCACAATACTGCTTGTCTGCTGTCCAATTCGAGTGATAGGTTGTTATTATATACTTGTCAAATAATATATTTCACTCACATGGGAATAAAATGGCAAAACTATTCCCGTGTGAAAAAAATGTTACAAGATTTTAATTACACCTGACTTATAAATTACTAATTTTGCATTTATATCAGTTAAATTGGTTTCCTATGTATTGAAATAACTAACAAAAACATTTGTTCTTAGATATACCGCACAAAAAATTATTAATATGATTGGCTGCTACAACAATCGATTCAAAATGTAAAAACATATGTTTTTATTATTTAATTAGCAACAAAATCTGATAAAAAATATAATGAAATATATAAGATAACTTTCATTATTTTATTTAGCAGTACTTTCATAAGTCATGACGTGCTAATGTACTCCCAAATGTTATGCATCTTTATAACATTGCTTTTTCGATTCGCATTTTACGCCTGACGTATCTTTCACCTCTGCTTTATTGAATTGACACTTCTGATCACGACTCCATTCATCTCATCTTTTTCTAAGCGTGAAACGTTTTTTCTACATCGCCTATTTACACGCCTATTTGATGAAAATAATGCTGCGGAACTTGTGGCATAATAACAATATATTATTCTTGTAACGTCAAATCGTGAGATTTTCTAGCTTATGCCAGATTTCTAATTCTGAATTTTATCAAGTTATTGGGTATTTTATATGTAATAATTACTAAACGATAATGGCAACAACTTTTAGTACACAATTTCAGATGATTTTTTTTCATTTAAATATGAACGTATGGTTAAAAAATTATTTTTAGAATATTAAAAAATATTATAAAAAATTATTATAGAATATTTAATAATTATTTTTAGAATATCTTACAATTATTATAGAATATTTAATAATTAATTTTAGAATATTTTTAAATATTATAAAAATTACTTTAGAATATTTAATAATTATTTTTAGAATAATATTTTCGAATTATTATAGAATATTTTAAAATATTATAAAAAATTATTATATAAGATGTAATAGCTATTTTAAGAATATTTTAGAATTATTATAGAATATTTTAAAATATTATAAAAAATTATTATAGAATATGTAATAGCTATTTTTAGAATATTTTAGAATTATTATAGAATATTTTTAAAAATTATTATAGAATATTTAATAATTATTTTCAGAATATTTTAGAATTATTATAGAATATTTTTAAATATTTTTAAAAAATTATTATAGAATATTTTAAAAAATTTTTAAAAAATTATTATAGAATATTTTAAAATATTTTTTAAAAATTATTATAGAATATTTAATAATTATTTTTAGAATATTTTAGAATTATTATAAAAATATTTTTCTCTACTGCAGTATTGCAGATACTTTGTAATATATATATATTTGTAAACGATTTTAGACTCGTATTAAAAATAAATAATTTTCGATAGCAATAAAAAAATATTTTTTCAAACACATCTTGTTATTTCAAATAAAATCATCTGTAACATTCAGTTTTTTTTTATCTAATTTTATTGATATAATGAGATCCATGACTAAATAAAGCAAGCATATTCTACGAAATTTACAATTTGATTATTAAATTAGTTTCAGTTGCCTAATCTAAATTAAGACCAACATAAAAAA
Organism: Caerostris darwini; assembly: GCA_021605075.1. Taxonomy (NCBI): domain Eukaryota; kingdom Metazoa; phylum Arthropoda; class Arachnida; order Araneae; family Araneidae; genus Caerostris; species Caerostris darwini. The sequence continues at coordinate 6,425 of BPLQ01000006.1, read as the reverse complement.
TCATGGAAGCAAACATATTGTTGAGGAGGTTTAATTTATTTTGAAATTACAAATAACTGTATAAATATAATCGTATTATTAGGAGAGAAAAAGCTTAAAGTATAAGGTAGAAGGAGAAATTTTACAATAGTACATTTAATAATGATTTCACATGGGCCAACTTTAAATATTCGTCGAATGCAACAATTAAATGTGAAATGAGAACAGTTATTTTATGTATACCAATTTTTAAAGCGATTCATTTTCTAAAAAATCTCATTTGTGCTGTATTCTTCTACGACTGGTAATTTCGCGCTTGTAGTTTTGAACTGAAATATTGTTAAAAAGTTAAAACACTGTGGTTATTTTAAAATTTTATATTTATAAACAAAATGCTAATATTAATAATTAATTAATATAGTCTTGTCAAAACTATTAAAATGTTTGATAAACAATTATTATTATTTAAATAATGTACAACAAAAAATAAAAAAAAGAACGTAACGTAAAAATCTTAGATATAACTGATATATTTTAATATTTAATGCATAGAGTAATGTTTTCGGAATGTAAGCATAAATTATTAATTCAAATTATTTACAATTCCATTTTAAGAAAAAAAAATTTTATTTAAAAAATTGTGATTTCATAAATACCTCATTTGAAAACCCATCTTTTGCCACAATCCATGAATTTTCTAGTTGTGTCCTGGATAGATCTGAAATGATTAAAAGAAATATTTTATAGACCATTTGCTGGCTGTTTATTTTATCATAATCAATAGTGTTATCTTAAATATATTTATTCATTTAATTTAAATTAAATTTATTTAAAATTTATTTTTAATTTTAAATAAAAATAAAAATTAATTTAATTAAAATTAAAAATAAAAATTAATTTAATTATTTAAAATTAAAATTAAAAATTAATTTAATTAATTAAAATTAAAATTAATTTTTAAAAATAAAAATTAATAAAAATTATTTATTAAATTTATTTAAAATGTTATGTAAAATTTAATTTTTAAAATTATTTTTTTAAAATCAAAAGTATATCAATTATACTTTTAACATACAATATGTCACAGTTAACTGAATAAAAGGTTAACACAAAAATCGAGACAATAGTTACATCACAAATTTTAATATTATTTCATCAAACAAAACATATTTCGAAGATTTGCTTTCTTATCTAAAAAGAATATTCTTTTTTAAAACGATTTTTTTATTGCAATTATTGGAACAATCTTAAAATTATTAAAAAAATTGGTGAAAGCAGATTTGCAATTAAACCTACAAAATTTTTATTGTTGGCCGTTTGTGCTCTTTTAAACATATTTATCATTATTTTTGAGAATTTATTTAGCTTTGTTGTAAGTGAATTTTTAGCATCAGTTAAGCGATAGTTAAAACGAATGTATTAATTATAATTTAATGTTATCTTTGTTTCATTTCCGATTAAACACTGAAAAATATTTAATGCACTGATTCACTTTCATTTCCGTTTAATGCACTGAAAAAATGCAGCATATATAATATATGCTTGTTTTATGGTATATGTATGATAATTGCATATATTATCAAATTAATATTTGCAATTACACTCAAGAGCCAAAACATTATGACCACCTGTCAATAACGAGTTGGCCCACCTTTGGCGCGCAACACAGCTTCAACCCGCCTTGGCATGGATTAATACGACCACTTAATACCAGTTAAATACCACTTCCACCTGATCACGTGCCTTCCACGTCATCCAGGCGAGTTCATTGCAAAATGTAGGGGTGGTCATAATGTTTTGGCTCTTGAGTGTATTTTGTGCATATTAAAAATTTGGTAAAATCTCAGAAAGGGGATTTGGCGTCAAAAATTAATTTTCGTCAAAGTATGCCTAAAAAATTGTTTTAATTGCAAGTGAAATGAATTGCAAACTGGACAAGAAACTTTGGCTACCACATATGGCGACTTATCGCTCAGTTGAAACACAAAAATCACCAAAATCACAATGGCCCCTATTTTGTGATTTAGCCAAAAAATTTATAATGAAAGAGAAATTACCAACACAGTTATTTCCCTTCTCTGTTTACATTATTATAAATAATTTAAAAGATTAAGCCAATTTTGGCCCATTGGTATGCGCACCGCTAACGTGTAAATGGTTTCAGTCATTGTTTTAAGAAACGAGGAGGCTCGATATTGATTGTAATAATGGGTGTTAAGGTCTCCCATCCATTAGGATTAGGGATTGCAATACCGGGATACCGAATACCGATATTTTGAGCCATCTGTACAATTTTGCAATACCGGTATTCACAAGTTTAAATACCGGTTTTTCGGTATTTACTAAAAATTTAGAATTTTCTCATCTGTCAAATTCTTATTCTTATTTAGAATTCTTATCTGTGAAAACAAGGTTGTAGTTGTGAAGAAAGTGTGTAATATTCCGAAATTTTTTAAATTGGTGAGTTTGTTATTCACGTTGTATTTACATATCAAACTTTAGAGTTCAAAATATTTTTGAGATTTATTATATTTATACTCATAAATAATACCCCATAATAAGGAATAAGAATAACTTTAAAGAACATAAAAAATCATTTGATAATATTTCGGTTTGGTTTCATTATTTATGTGATGAAAAGAATATGGGGGCACAACGTAAAAAATTTTTTAAGAGTTATTAAAGTGAATGGAGAGAGTACAAGTGGACACATTAAAAATAAAATACAGAAATCAGCTATATCCAAAACAATCCGTCGAGAAATATATTTATTTGAAGATGAGGGATTTAGAGGTAAATACTTGGAAAAAGTGTATCGCGCATTGCTAACAGTACTACCAACTAGCGTAGATGCTGAAAGAGCGTTTACGACAGCTGGTAATTTTTGCATAAAATTACGTTCCATGCTTAATGATAATGTAATTGATGCATTATGTTTTTTAAGATCACATTTCAAAAAATTGTAATAGTACCATAAACTGAATAGTGATATTCACATCTTTTTGTGATTTAAATAAATAAGATATAACTTTACTTTTTTTGTGATTCTTTATATACTGTTATAATTTATAAGTTAAAAATTTTTTTTTTTTGTGATATTTACATTCTGTAATATAATTGGCAAATAAAACAAAAAAAACCCACCTGCGTTTTCTTTCTTTTTCTTAAATTTCTAGGACCGCCGGTATTAAAACCGGTATCCCGGTATTAAGATCTAAAAAAATACCGAATACCGGTATTGAATTTTTGGTCCGATATTGCAATCCCTAATTAGGATGGCTTATGGGAGTTTTCCGCGTCTCTTCCCATACGACACACAAAGGTGGAAAAGATACCTTTATAAGTCTTCCCCTCATCACCTGATGGGTAGTTCTTGTCATATATAAATTAAACACTTAGCCCACCTATATTTATTAAAAACTCCCTTTCATTTCATCAAAAAATATCAAAAGGAATTTTTACATTATTTGTTTACAAATTAGGAGGCTAATGCCTCCTTTTCAGCAATTTATGAGCGAATCCAGTTTTTTTCTAACTATTAGAAACCGTAAAACTGGAGCACTTCTGATAAAATTTTATTTCGAAAGAACTCCTTTTATTACCCCTTTAAAATTATCCATTATCAACAATACCCATTCATCGGAGATTTAATATTCACATAACTCATAAAATACTTGATTTAATGAAATTATCGACGTTTAATGAGCAAAGTTTTACATCTTCCTAGCATGCTCCTTCTTCCTAGCATTCTCGCAGGGACAGAAATTCCTTAGATCAAAGCTTTTGAATTGTTTTGAAAACCCGGAGGAATTTCTCAAAGAATTCAACCGAATTATAAATCCAACAGAATGCGTTGACCATTGAATGAATATCTCACAAAAGTTTTCGAGTTTTCGCATTCTATATAGGCTCATATTAATTTTTAATCTTCATGACAAAATGCATAGGGTTGGCAAGAAAGTAAGTTGTAAAACCCGAATGTACTTCCTTGTCAACTTAAATATTTTCTCTACACAGCTCACAATATTACATAAAATCATCTGCTTAGAATATTTAAATGAAGTCGTCTGCTTGGATTTTCATTTGTTTTTAACTGGTTTTATGTAGGAATCAAGCAAGTATTTACTTTCCGAAAAATCTACGTTTTTCTGAAAAGTCTACAAATTATTTACTAAATTTCATTTATAAAAAAAAAAAAATACAAAAGAAAGTATTTATAAAATTTATTCAAACAATTAGTTTAATTGTTCAATTCCTTTCCCTATCATGAGATGTTATAAAAAGTATTGTAGAATAAGTAGTAAATCAAAATACACTTAAGTGACAAAAGTCATGGGATACCTCTTAATATCGTGTCGGCCCTCCTTTCGCCCGGCGAAGTGCAGCAACTCGACGTGGCATGGACTCAACAAGTCGTTGGAAGTCTTCTGCAGGAATATTGAGCCATGCTGTCTCAATAGACGTCCATAATTGTGAAAGCGTTGATGGTGCAGGATTTTGGGCACGAACAAACCTCTCGATGATGTCCCATAAATGCTCGATGGGATTCATGTCGGGCGATCTAGGTGGCCAGATCATTCGTTGGAATTGTCCAGAATGTTCTTCAAACCAATCACGAACAGCTGTGGCCCGGTGACATGGCGCATTGTCATCCACAAAAATCCCATCGTTGTTTGGGTACATGAAGTCCATGAATGGCTGCAAGTGATCTCCAAGTAGCTGAACATAATAAGCATTTCCGGTCAATGTTCGGTCCAGTCGCACCAGAGGACCAAGTCCATGCCATGAAAAAACAGCCCACACCATTACGGAGCCACCACCAGCTTGAACAGTGTCTTGCTGACAGTTTGGGTCCATGGCTTCGTGGGGTCTGCGCCACACTCGAACCCTACCATTAGCTCTTACCAACTGAAATCGTGACTCATCGGACCAGGCAACGGTTTTCCATTCATCTAGGGACCAACCGATATGCTCACGTGCCCACGAGAGTTACTGCAAGCGATGTCGTTCTGTCAGTAAAGGCACTCGAGTCGGTCTTCTGCTGGAATAGCCCAAGAAAGCCAAATTTCTCCGCACAGTTCTAACAGACAAGTCCCTTGTACGTCCCACATTGATTTCTGCGGTTATTTGACGCAGTGTTGCTTGTCTGTTAGAATTTACGACTCTTTGCAGACGTCGCCGGTCTCGGTCGTTAAGTGCAGGCGGTCGACCACTGCGCTGTCCATGGTGGGATGTTATGCCTGAAATTTCATACTCTCGGCACACTCTTGACACAGTGGATCTGGGAATGTTGAATTCCCTAACGATTTCCGAAATGGCATGACCCATGCGTCTAGCTCCAACTAACATTCCGCGTTCAAAGTCTGTTAATTCTCGTCGTGCGGTCATCATCACGTCAAAACCTCTTCGCATGAATAACTTGAACAGAAATGAAAGCTCTGCGAAAGCACTGCGCATTTATACCTGTTCTACGCGATGCTACTGCCATCTGAAAATTTGCATATTGCTATCCCATGACTTTTGTCACTTCAGTGTATATAGTTAACAATTCACCGTATTATATCAAATCGTCTATTTGGAATATTCATTTATTTTTATCCAGCGAATCAAGCAAGCATTTATTTTCTGAAAAATCTACAAATTATTTATTAAACTTAATTTATAAAAAATAATACAAAAGGAAGTATTTATAAAATTTATTCAAACAAATAGTTTAATAGTTCAAATAATTTTATCTATCATGAAATATTATACAAAAATCAGTAAATCAAAATACACAGTTCACTATATTACTCATGTCCATGGAAATTAAGGATAATTCAGAATCACATAGAAATTGAACTCTAAAATAAAATTTCACCTGTAGAATTATCACACACATCTTGAAGAAGAATATGCAAATTACGGGAAACCACCAGATGGCGCGGATAGTACGTCACAATGACGAGAGTGTCAGAGAGGTATATAAGGAATGGTGGCAAAAGAAGTAAAATTTGTTCACAAGCGCTTTAAAAAGCGCTTTCAGTGCTATAACCGCATAGCTATGGCACAAAGGAAGAATTTGGATGATTTTTTTACGTGGTAGAATTTTCGGACGACTGGAATGTGGACGTACCCAGCTGGAAGTATCCGAGGAACTTGGAATCGCCTTGAGTGTCATCTCCAGGCTTTGGCAACGATTCCAAGACGATGGTAATGTGAGTAGATGTTACAGCACAGGTCGCCCCGAGTTACAACGCCGAATCGGACCGGTATTCAGCAGTTACTGCCAAAAGAAACACACGGGCACAGCATCAGACCGCAATGTAAATCCGCTCTCTTCAGCTACCGGTACGACGGTTCAAGGCAGACCGTGTACAGACCCTAGGGCACATTGGTCTATATCGGGTCGGCAACCTGCGACTCAACGAGCCACATGCGGCTCTTTGGATGTGAAGCTGCGGCGC